>CM065736.1:7660032-7670032 GCA_033310375.1 Conus canariensis | reverse complement strand
TTGCCCTGCATGCCTGGGAAGTGGCGACGTATGTCCGTGCAGCACGCTCCTGGAGACACAACAGTAGGCGTCATAGGACGTCCCCCTGGATGACACCTCGCCCGCGAATACCTCCTTCCCCGCACAGCAAAGAGACTGTGTCTCCATTTACATCTGTTGTTTTTGTTGTTGTTTGTTGTTGTTGATGATGATGATGATGATGGTGATGATGATGATGTCGTTGTTGTTGTTTTTGTCGTTTGTCTGTTCTTCAGCAAGAGTAGATAAAAAAGACTATTAGACCAATTGTTTCAAACCTTAGCGGCTTTGACAACATGGGACTTGAACCTCAACGGAGCCAGAATTCGGTTGTGAGTTTGGCATGCCAAAGCATTCTTTGGAACATTTTCTGTCTGACATGTGTTGGGCAAGGGGAGAACTTGAGGCGGCTGGCAAACTCTGGAAGCCTGAATCCCTCTGTATCATTCTCTCCTGTCCCCAGACTATCCCAGCTGTCCCAGCCCGGCCCACTAGATGTATGCATATTCTGGAATTTCAGTCTTCCGGGGTACCAAGGAAGTCTGCCTTTAGAGTTTTGTTTTTCTTTCCCAGCAGTGACTTCCTATTCCTCGTCGGGAATTCTTCAACATCGTACTCGTCGTAGTTTTGTGTTTGGGCTATTTTGTTGTTGTTGTTGTTGTTGTTGTTGTTGTTTTCTGATGGTGGCAATATTCTGTGGGCGAGCGGACCTACTTATGGCGATGGTTCTGCACGCGTGCAACAGACGACACCCTTGCATTTCTAATTTGTCTTTCATGAAACCTTCTTCATGTTGGTATTTGAAATCTTTCTGCTCTATCAGATCGTGTGATCTTGCCTTAAAGTTTACCATTTCCCTTCACCTACCCCTAGAACGCTCCATGTCATCTTGACATTCAGAATTGTAAGAATTCAGCAGGTGTTTCAAAGCAGATGACATGTTGTCAACAGAACAATAACTTCATGGTATTCACACAAAAAAAGAAAAGAAGAAGAGAGAGAGAGAGAGAGAGAGAGAGAGAGAGAGAGAGAGAGAGATTGGGAGAATGTTGCTTTTTTCGCGAACAGACAAGACGATACCAGTCTCCCAGCCACGATACAATCGACAGGACTGACTAAACATGCAAAAGTCACATTTTTCCACGAACAGACGAGACAACACCTATCTCCCATCCACGGTACAATCGGCGGGACTGACTAGGAATGTAAATGTCAGAGGACTACCTTTACCGGATGACGTTTTTGACTACACAGACCCGATCGTGCGGGTCGCCCAACACCCACACATTTGTAGAAGCTTTTCCTACTGTTTATCCCTATTCAGATCGCGTGGGTCTTGTTGGACCCACACCTGATAAAGAGCGGTTCAGCAACTTATTCTTCACCCGATGGTGTGGGTCATGTGCAACCATTTAAAATGTATAGGTCCTGGGGGAACCGCGACTAACTACGCTGATAATTGATTGTGCCCATACATGAAATTTCAGTGACCAATGGCTATTAAGATCGTTGACAAACTCCTACGATTTTGTGAGCATAGCTCTATCCGTTCATAAGATATGATGTTTTTATTGGAAGACCCAGGAAACACGGTAAAGGTTAATCGTCACGGTGACTGAAGGGAGAACACTAAGAGTATTTGGCAGAAAACAGATTTGGTCGTTATAAGTTTCATGGGAGTCAAGTTCGTGAGTAGTAGATCTCGAGAGAAATTTTGTTGGAGCACGTTTCAACGAGACAGATTTTGCGAGTGGTTGTGGGAACAAATTTTGTTGCTTGTAGACTTCAAAATTTGTATCTACCGCTTTCATGGGAATTTCTTCCGTTTTTTTTTCTTTGTTTGTTTGTTTTTTTGTTTTTTTTTCTTTTCTTCAAAAAAGTGGAAGCAGATTTAAGTCAAGGGCATACGTTACGTGGGATTTTGTAAACAAACGGGTATCGTCAGATTTTAAATTTTGTGAGGGTCTTGAGAGCTGTCTTTCAAACCCCTCCACCCCCCCTTCCCCTTCCCCTGCCTCACATCCCCCCCCCCCCCCCCCGGGCCCCTTCATCCCCAATCCCACCCCCATCTCCCACCCAACCCACCCACACAACTTCCCCTCCTCTTCCCGCCACCTCCCTCCCCCACCCCCCTCAAGCCCCCTCCCCCCTCCCAAATCATTCACCCGGTTCCACGGCGTAGCTCCACACGCAGCCGGTGAAGAAGTGGCGGTGGCACTCCAGGTTGAAGACCATCTGGGCCAGCTTGCTGCGGGCGTAGGCCTTGCGGGACTCGTAGCCCTTGAGCAGCGGCAGGTCGTCCAGGTCCAGCTTGCCCTGGGCGTAGGCCTTGGAGCAGACGTTGATGATGCGGCTGGGGGCGCACTTGCGGAGCTTCTCCACCAGCAGAAGTGTCAGGTAGAAGTGGCCCAGGTAGTTGACGCCCAGCGTGCGCTCGTAGCCGTCGTCCGTGGCGGCTTTGGGGCCCAGGTAGCCTGGAGGGAAAGGTGTACATAATATATATAATATATATATATAATATAATATATAACAAGAAACTAATACATTCCAAGGATAAGTAACCGAGCACCATTCTAGCAACTTACAGAGCAGCTTGGTGTTGCAATGACTGCAAGAAATATTCAATTATTAACAAAGCTTGCTCTTATGTCTTAGATTGAAGAAATAGGGGGAGATGAGCACTCATATCTGCAGTGGTAGATAATTCTGCCTAACAGTATGTGCTTGAGTGGCTGAATGGGGAATAATAAATGCTTCTCAAAATGAGCCTTCAGCAAGCTTATAGTTTCCAAGGGGGAGACAATCTCCAATGGGGAGGAAACTCACTAACATATAACTCCTGGTCAGATACTGGTATTTCGAAACCTGATTGTTTCTCCTCAGTGACCGCGGAAAGTGGTAACTTGACTCCTCTGCCTTTTCGGTTTTAAGAAGAATGCTATCCCCTATTTCTTCAATCTAAGACATAAGACATATGGAGACTATAAGGGAAACCGGAAAATTGGAAAAAGTGAGAGAGAGAGAGAGAGAGAGAGAGAGAGAGAGAGAGAGAGAGAGAGAGAGAGGGAGACCATACTGATAGGACAGAAGTAAGAAAAAAATAAGACTACAGAAGGAGAATAGGAAAAAGAGAGAAAGGGGGGAAGGAGACTGAAAGACAAAACAGAAAGGATAAAGGACGAAAGAAAAAAAGAAGAGAAGAGGAAGGGGAGAGAGAGAAGAGACAGAGAAGGAAAAAGAAAAGATCGAGAGAAAAAAAAAAATCAAGCAACTGAAAAAAAACAAACAAACAAACAAAGAACCCATAAGCATGACAACGAATGGATCCAGACACGAGTGACAACAATGTACGAAACAATGAAAACAATGACTGAAATCGGTCCGAAAAAAAAAAGATGATTTGAACTAAAAAAAACCCACAAAGAAGTGGTGGTGTGGGTGGTGTGGTGGTGTGTGGTGTGTGTGTGTGTGGTGTGGTGCGGGTGGGTCGCGATGTGAGGGTGCCGGTGTGTGTGCGCGCGCCGAGTTGTGCGCGCGCCGCGCGAGGTGTTGTCGCGCGGGCGTGCGTGCGGGGGTGTGTGGTGGGGTGTGTTGTGTGGCGTGCGGCTGCGTGCGGCGTGGTGTGCCGCGCGCGCGACGCTCCAACACCTGTAAGTTGTTGAAGGACCTGAAAGAAATGGTATCGCAATATGTGTCCCTCAGAGAAGAGAGAGAAGAGAGAAAGAGAGAAAAGAGAAGAAAGAAAGAGAGAGAGGGGGGGACAGAAAGAGAGTGACGAGAAGAAGAGGTACAGAGACAGAGAAACAGGACAAGATGAGACAGAAAGATACAGACAGAAAAATATAGAACAGAGGCAGAACTAGAGGGAGAAAGGGAAGATAGAGAGAGAGAGAAAGGGGGAGGGGAAAGTGAGAGACAGAGTGACAGAACAGAGGACAGAGACAGAGAAACAGAGACAGAGGGATAAAGAGAGACAGAAAGACAGAGAGAAAAAAAATCTAGACAGAGAAAGGCAGAGACCAAGAGGGAGAGGAAGAGAGAGAGACAGACAGACAGACAGAGGAGGAAGAAACAAGTGAAAGAAAAGACTGAACCTGGAGAGAAAAAAGACAAACAACGAGCATCAGAAGAACAGAACTGAAAAACAAACAAACAAACAAAACAAAGGAAGCCCAGATAAGGCAGACAACGAATGGAATCCAGGACAACGAATGACAACAATGAACGAAAAAATGAAAACAAACTTGACACTGAAAAAACCCTACCCTAGCAGCGACATCCGGAACAGGACATAAGACTGAACAATGCGGAAGAAAAAAAAAAGATGATTTGAACTTTGAAAAAAAAAACCCAGGCAAATGAACGTGTGTGTGTTGTGTGTGTGTGTGTGCGTGTCGTGTTGTGTGGTGTGTGTGTGTGTGTGTGTGTGTGCGCGTGTGCGTGCGTGCGCGTATGTGTGAGTTGTGTGCGCGCGCGTGTGGTGTGCGCGCGCGCGAGTGTGATGTGCGCGCGCGCGCGCGAGTGTGTGTGTGCGCGCGCGCGCGTGCGTGCGTGTTGGTGTGTGGTGTGGTGTGTGTGTGTGGTGTGTGTGTGTGTGTGCGTGCGTGCGTGCGTGCGTGCGTGCGTGCGTGTGCGCGCGCGCGCGCACGCTCCCCATACACCTCGGTATAAAGTTGTTTGAAGGACCTGAAAGAAATGGTAGTCTGCACATATGTTTCCACGTACAGAGAGAGAGAGAGAGAGAGAGGAGAAGAAGAGAGAGAGAGAGAGAAGAGACAGACAGCGACAGACAGACAGACAGAGAGAGAGGAGAGAGAGAGAGAGAGAGAAGAACACCCTCTAATCTGGATGCCTCACTCGGGTTTTGATCCTAGCACCCGGTATTCAAATTTCCATTTCTATAATACACAACTTCAATGCAGAGGGAGGGAGGGAGAAAAGAAAGAAAGAGAGAAAGAGAAGGAAATGGAGAGAGGGAAAGTAAAAAGAAAAAAAACAACCGAATTAAGGTTTTTTAAAAAGAAAAAAAAAAGGAGAAAAGAATCCAAAAGAAAAGCAGAGAGAGAGGAGGAGGAGGGAGGGAGGTTAAAAAAAAACAAAAACAACAACATGAACGGAAGAAACGAGTTAAAGGGAGAGAATCGTAACTGCGAGCGCTTTCGCGGGCAAGATTTCACCGTATTTAAATTTTAATTACTGGAGGCAGACAGAAGAGAAAGGGGCAGAGTAGGTAGAGCGAAGAGGGGACAAAAATGGGTGAAGGGTGAAGTACGGTTGTATAGCATTGTGGCTACACACCCAAAAAAATTAAAGCGCCAAGGCCTTGCTTAAGGAGTCGAGTATTTATAGACTGGCGCAATCAGAGCGAATTTTTGTTGTGTTTGAAAGTTGATTCTCCTCATCTGCTTTCATGTGGCCATCAAGGTACAAGCCAGGTGGTTCCCAGCAGACAGATTCAAACAGAAGGAATGGGACTATCGGGGCGCTTCCAGCTGGCGCAAAGGTAGGGTCGCGGGTGAGTGCAAAGGCCTGAAATGTGACGTCAGCTAAGGGGAAGGTCCTGTGTTTGAAGATTGCGATTTCATCGGTGAAAACCCCCTCCAAACAAGGGAAATGACTGGTGGGGAGTGGTGAAAACCCGCTCCAAACAAGGGAAATGACTGGTGGGGAGTTGTTCTTTTGACCACTTATCAGTTTGACATTAAATGCTGGCTCAACTTCATGGTAGGCCTCAAAACGCTTACATGGATTATATACAGTGTTTTAGTGCAAAATCTTAAAGGTGGCGTGTGGCCACAAAACGCTTACATGGATTATATATAGTGTTTTAGTGCAAAATCCTAATGGTGGTGTGTGACCACAAAAACGCTTACATGGATTAATAGTGTTTTAGCGCAAAATCCTAATTGTGGCGTGCAGCCTCAAAACGTTTACATGGATTATACAGTGTTTTAGTGCAAAATCCCAATTGTGGCGTGTGGCCACGAAACGCTTCCATGGATTATACAGTGTTTTAGTGCAAACTCCCATTTGTGCGTGTGCCTGTGGCCTTAGCATGGCTAGAAAGAAACACAGAGGTGAAGCTCGTGCGTTAGTCAGCCGTAACCTTCCTGCGTTCTCCTTCCGTTCTCCTCCCATTCCAGCGAGAGTCACTGGGGCGCCGCAGTGAAGAACAGTTCACCGGTGTCCCCAGTTCTTGTAGGGCTGTGATGTGCCAAGGTCTGCCACAGGTTTCCCTGTCCGCTCTGTAATGTTCTGCCCGTCCATCGTTTCTGTTTGCTTCTTTCTTTCTTTCTTTGCTTTTCTTCTTGTTCTTGTTCTTCTTGTTCTTGTTCTTGTTTTTCTTCTTCTTCTTCTCTTTCGCTTTCTTCTTCTGCTCCTCTGTCTTCTTGCTCTTCTTTCCTTTCTTCTTCTTCTTCGTCTTTCTTCTTTCTTCTTCTCCTTCTTCTTATCTTTTCTTCTTCTTCTTCTTCTTCTTTTCTCCTTCTCCTTCTGTTTCTTATTCTCTCTCTCCTTCAACAGCTCCCTGGCGGATTACTTAAAGCGAGGCTACCGGATCTCGCTACGTGGCCATTCCCCACAGTTGTCTTTTCTCAATGACGGTAGGTGATTTGCACGGAGCAGCGTGACTCCATCCAATATTAATTTTGTTCTGGAAATGTACAGATAGGAAGCCTTTCTAGTCTAATTCATGAGCATCGTTTAACAGACTCTGTGTATTGTTCTTTGAAATGGAGTTACGTAAAAACAAAGAAACAAACATGGGTCTTGTTTGATGTGCATATCTCCTCCTTTTTCTACTTCATAGCCTACTCCTCCCTTCCTCTTTTTTCTTTTTTTTTTGTCCTCCTCCTCCTCCTCCTCCAGCTCTTCTTCTTCTTCTTCTTCTTCTCCTCCCTCTCCTTCTTCTTCATCCGTAATTTTCTTCTTCTTCTTCCATCTTGTTTGTCTTTTTTTTTTTTTTTAAATTACGTTGTAAGTGAATTACGACTTCCTGCTTGGCCCTGCCTACTTCCTCCTCGCCCTATGAGAACCACACAACCATCAAACTGCCCCCCCCTCCCCCGCCCCCCCCCCCCCACACACCTCCAACCCCTCCCTACCCCCGTCCCCCTTAAAACATTCACTCCACTCTCTCTCTACCTCTGCAACATACCATAACCCCCCCACCTCCAAAGCTCTCGTCCCTCCCTCCCCTAAAAGAAAACTGAGAAGAAAACTGAAGAAATGAAAATGGGGAAGGGATGGGGAGAGGAGGGGGGGGGGAGGAAGAAAGAAAGAACGAAAGAAAAGAAAAGAAAGACAGTAAGAAAGAAAGAAAGATAAAAAAAAAGAAAGACAGAGGGAGAAAGAGAGAGGGGGGAGAGAGAGAGAGAGAAGAGAGAGAGAGAGAGAGAGAGAGAGAGAGAGAGAGAAAAGAAAAGAGAGAAAGAAAGAAAAGCAGTAAGTAAGAAAGAAAGAACAAATGAAAGAGAGAAGAAAGACAGAGAGTGTTCAGCTTTCCAGGGAATTCCACACACGCGCTGCAGATGTTGTCGTCACTGTTCTCACCGCCCCCTCACTTCGTTTCTTCAGCCTCCTACTTTCTCTCTTCTCTCTCCCCCCCCCATATCTCTATCCCTCCCTCCTCTTCTCTCTCTCCCTCCCTCTCTCTCTCATTTCTCTCTCTCCCCCTCCCTCCCTCTCTTCTCTCTCTCTCTCTGTATGTCCTCCATCGTTCGTCTCTGTTTTTCGTCCGTCTATCTGTCTCTCTCTCTCCTCTCTCTCTCTCTCCCCCTCCCTCCCTATCTCTGTCTCTCACTGTCTCTCTATTTGTGTGTGTATCCCTCCCCCCTCTCTCTATCTCCTCTCTCTCTCTTTTCTCTCCGCTTCCCTCCCTCCCTTCTCTCCTCCCTCCCCCCTCTCTTCTCTCATTCTCTCTCTCCCTCCCCCTTCTCTCTCTCCCTCCTTCCCTCTCTCTCTCCTCTTCCTCCCCCCTCTCCTCTCTCCCTCCCTCCCTCCCTCCTTCACCTCTCTTTCTTTCTCCCCTTCCCTCCCCCTCTCTCTCCCTCCCTCCCTCCTCTCCCTCCCTCTCCTGTTCTCCCCCCTCTCTCCCTCTCCTCTCTCTCCTCTCCTTCTCCCCTCTCTCTTCTCCTCTCTCTCTCTCTCTCTCTCTCTCTCTCTCCACAACAAGCCGAATTCATTTGTCTGGTTTAACTTGTTTTGCAGAATCGCTGATGAATAATTCACTGGCTCCTGTGAATTCTTTTTTTTCTTTTCTTTTCTGTGGGAAATGCGATTGCCATTTTGAAGATTGCAAAATCGCACAACGAATAACAAGTTAATTGAATAAATCGATTAATTCAAAAGAAAGGGGAGACAGGATTACGACAAATCAACAAACAGATAAATAAATGGAACGAACACACCAAACAAACGAACAGACAACAACAACAACAACAACAACAACAACAACAACAATCACAAAAGCGAGAGGGGAGACACGTACACACAAAAGCAAAGAGAAATAGATCAATGAACGAACAGAGTCTGTGCGTCTTTCCGTCGATGCTACAGGTTGGCGGGACCGTCAGGCTGCCGAACGAGCCTGTTGGTTTTCCCTTGGCATTTAGCTCGTATTGGATGAGTGTGTGTGTGTGTGCGCGCGCGCGCGCGCGTGTGTGTGTATGTGTGTGTGTGTGTGAGAGAGAGAGAGAGAGAGAGAGAGAGAGAGGGAGAGAGAGGAAGGGAGAGAGAGGAGGAGAGAGAAAGGGGGGGGGAAGGGAGAGAGAGAGGAAGGGGGGCAGGAGAGAGAGAGAGAGAGAGAGAGAGAGAGAGAGAGGACGGGAGGGAGAGAGAGGGAGAGAGAAACAGAGGGAGAGAGAGGAAGGAGAGAGAGAGAGAAGAGAGAGAGAGAGCGAGAGAAGAGAAGCGGGAGAGAGAGAGAGAGAGAGAGAGAGAGAGGAGAGAGAGAGAGAGAGAGAGAGAGAGAGAATGCGAATGCGACTGTGACTGAGAATAATTATTCCAATAAAGGCCAACGCCCCATACTGAAGCGGGTTTCACAAATGCAACATATGACATTCCTAATACGTAATAAAATGAAATGATGAAATAGTGTAAATATGTTACAAAAAACAAACAAACAAACAAAAGTACACCAAGACACTGGTGTTCCCGAATTCTCTCGCTGACTTCTTAAATATACAAAACTAAATTTAAAAAGCGCGTTCTCATTTTTTGTTGGTAGTAGCGAAAGTAGCCTGACATCTTTCGGTGTCATATTCGAATTTGAGAAGTTTTTGTTTGTTTGTTTCTTTTTCTAAGATCACTCAGAGCAGGATAGCAAAACAAAAAAAACAAAACAAAACAAAAGAAACAAACAAAAAAGACAAATGTTTCATCTTCTCTTGCTCTGTTACACTCTCGACATGTCAGTATCTTATCAACAACATTACTATACCTGAGGCGATGGCATGCGCACGCGCGCTCGAGAAAATCAGAGAGAGAGAGAGAGAGAGAGAGAGAGAGAGAGAGAGAGAAAAGAGAGACAGAGAGAGACAGAGACAGAGAGAAAGACAGAGAGAGAGACAGAGAGAGTCAGAGAGACACAGAGAGAGAGGGGGGAAGGGGGGAGGGGGAAGGGGGGGCAGTGGCGGGAGCAAAGGGAGGGGGAACTGGAAGAGGCGGAGAAATCCTATGTTTGTTTGGGTGGATGTGTCAAGACTGTTTATCCTAAAGTTCCCAACCCTGATAAATGTCATCACACACAAACACATACCCACGCACGCACGCACGCACGCATGCGCGCACACGCATGCACGCACGCACGCACGCACGCACGCACGCACGCACGACACACGGAAAGAGAGAGAGAGAGAGAGAGAGAGAGACAGAGACAGAGACAGAGAGACAGAGAGAGACAGAGAGAGTTCAATCGAAGACACTGGCCCTATGGAGTGTCTGATTGAAATCAGGTTGCTTATAATAGAAAGGGCCGTGT
>CM065736.1:7651909-7654932 GCA_033310375.1 Conus canariensis | reverse complement strand
CCCCCCCCCCCCCCCCCCCCCCCCCCCCCCCGCCAACCCTCTCTCCTTCTCCCCTTTCCTCTCCCCCCCCCTACTAGCCTTTCTCACCCCTCTTCCCTCTCCCCCCCCCTACTAGCCTTTCTCCCCCCTCTTCCCTCTCCCCCCCCTACTAGCCTTTCTCACCCCTCTTCCCTCTCCACCCCCTACTAGCCTTTCTCACCCCTCTTCCCTCTCCCCCCGGTGCTGTGTGTGTGGGTCTGGGGCACCGACAGGTGCTGAAGTTACAGAATGTGATTCATGAAGGTGTCGCCCACCTCTGACAGCATCATACAATCCTTACGACAGGTGCTGAAGTTACAGCATATGATTCATGAAGGTGTCGCCCACCTCTGACAGCATCATACAATCCTTTCAGCCTGTTGAGACAGTGTATGTATGTGTATGTGTGTGGGGGGGGGGAGGGGGGGGAGGGGAGGGAGAGAGAGAGAAAGAAAGAGAGAGAGGGGGGAGGGAGGGAGGGGATGGAGAGAGAGAGAGGGTGGGGAGAGGAGGGAGGGGAGAGAGAGGGGGAGGGAGAGAGAGAGAGGGGAGGGAGAGAGAGAGAGGAGAAGGAGAGAGGGAGAAGAGAGAGAGGTTGGAAAGAGGGAAAAAGAGAGAGAGAAAAGGAGGGAGAGAGAGAGAGAGAGGGAGAAAGAGACAGAGCTGAAATCGGGAGAGAGACAGAAAGAGGGGGGAAGGAGACAGACAGACAGAGGGAGAGAGAGAGAGAGCTGCTGCTGCTATACCCCTCCCCACCTTCTTTACCCCACCTACCCCCTTCTCTCTCTGTCTCTCTCTCTCTCTCTCTCTTCTCTCTCTCTCCCCTCTTTCTCTCTCTCTCTTCTTTTTTTCTTCTTTGAGATTTTCTTCTCGTTCTCCTCATCCTCACCCTCGTCCCCCTCCCTCCCATTCTATTTTTTCTCCTTGTTTCGTTTTTTGTTGTTTTGTTGCTTTTTTTTTTTTTTTTTTTTTTTTCACTTCTTCCTTTCCCTTCCTTCCTTCCTTCCTTCCTCCCTCCCTCCCTTCCTCTCTCCTTCCTTCCTTCATTCCTCCTTCCCTCCCTCCTTCCCTTCCTTCCTTCCTCCCTTCGTTTCATCATTCTTCATCTCTACATGCGTCCCCTGCTCCCAGTTGTTTGGTCCCCTCGCTCTCTGTTGTTCTTCCCCCCTCCTCCAAAGTTTAGATGCTAGGGGGCATGGCACCCGCCAGGCTCTGAAGCAGATGGTTCCGCTAATATGCCTGGAATGTCCGGTTACGTCAAGACCTGACCCCGCCTCCCGCTCTCCATCGCTGTCTGTCTGTCTGTCTGTCTGTCTGTCTGTCTGTCTGTCTGTTCTGTCTGTCTCTCTCTCTCTCTCTCTCTCTCTCTCTCTCTCTCTCTCCGTCCCATCGTCTCTCTCGCTCGCTCGTCCCCCCCCCCCCCCCACGCTCTCTCTGGAGAAAGAAATCTAAACATGTAGAGAACATATAATCAATGACAGAAAGAAAAATAAAGGAAGGCAGGAGAAAAGAAATAGCAGACTGAAAGAAGACAGAAATGAAGGAAAGAAAGACAGACAGACAGGAGAAGGAAAGAGAGAAAGACAGACAGGAGAAGGAAAGAGAGAAAGACAGACAGGAGAAGGAAAGAGAGAAAGACAGGAGAAGGACAGAGAGAAAGACAGGAGAAGGAAAGAGAGAAAGACAGGAGAAGGAAAGAGAGAAAGACAGACAGGAGAAGGAAAGAGAGAAAGGAGAACAGAAAGGAAGTAAAATTAAAAAAGGGAAAGAAAAAAGAAAGGAAAGATAAGAGAAAAAGGAAAATAAGAATAATTTATAGAAAATTAAAAAAAAAAGCAAGGGGAGTGTGGGGAGAGAGGGGGGGGGGGGGGAGGGAGAAAGGAAGAAAAGAAGAAATGAAGAAAGCAGAACAGAAAGCGAAGAAACAAAGAAAAGGAGGAAATGGAAAAAAAAAACAAAACGATAATACATGACAGCAGGAGAGAAAGAAGGAAAGATAGAAAGAAAACGAAAAAAAAAAAAAAAAAAAAAAAAAAAGAGAAGGGAAAAAGGAGGAAAGACAGAAAAAAAGAATTGTAGGATTCAACAAGGAAAGCAAAGAGGGAAAGAGGAAAATAAAAAGAAAGGAAGAAAGTAAGTAGGATGGAAAAGGAAGGAAGGAAGGAAGAGACAAAAGAAGAAAAGAAGGAAGGAAAGGAAGAGAGAAAGAAAGAAAAGCAACGGAAAGATGCGAAGAAACAAAGGAAGGAAGAACAGCAAGAAATGAAGAACATGAAAAGGGAAGAAGGAAGAAACAAAGGAAAACGGAAAGAAAGAAAGAAAGAAAGAAAAGAAAGAAAAGAAAGAAAGAAATAAAGGAAGACAATAAAGAAAAAAAGACAGGAGGAAAGAAACGAAGGAAGGAAAGAAAGGAGGGGAGAATAAGGACGGAAGACAGGGAAAAGAAAGGAATAAAGGAAAGAAGAAAAAGAAAGAAAGAAAGGAATAAAGACAGGAAGAAGTCACGAAGGAAAGGGGAAAAAAAAGCGAAAGAAGAAAGAAGAGAAAGGATAAAAAGGAGAAAATGTAAGACAGAAAGGAAGGATAGAAATAAAGCACGGAAAAAAGGAGATGAATAAGGGGAGAGGGAGGAAGGAAGCGAGGAAAGGAATAAAGAAATCAAATAAAGAAAGAAACAGGAGGAACGAACAGAAAGAAAAAGAAGGAGAGCAAAGTTAGAAATGTGACAAAAGAAAGAAAGGAAAGACAGAAAGAAAAGAAAGAAGAAAAGAAAGCAGGAAAACATGAAAAGAAGGAAAGAAAGAAAGAAAAATATAGAATACAGAAAGGAAGGGAATAGACGAAGGAAAAAAAAAAAAACTGCTGACGGAAAGAAAGTAAGAAAAAAAAAAAAAAACGAACCCCCCCCCCCCCCCCCCCCCCAATGGCGGCAAAGAAAGATAGGGCAGAAAAAAAAGAGAAACGAGAGTAGAAAGAAAGGAAGGGGGGGGGGGGGAGAGAGGAAG
>CM065736.1:7639409-7641909 GCA_033310375.1 Conus canariensis | reverse complement strand
TGTTTGTGTATGTGTGTGTGAGTGTGTGAGTGAGTGAGTGAGTGTGGAGTGAGCAAGAGCAGAGAGAGAGAGAGAGAGAGAGAGAGAGAGAGAGAGAGAGAGAGAGAGCGAAGAGGATCAGGGAAGACATGAAATTTAGAGGAATAACCAAAAACCTGCAGATCTGCCTGTCTCGGACTTCACGTAAGATGAACTGTGTTTCTCTCTGTCCTGTTCACGCAACCAAAGCGCTGGCCTGTGCATCTGTCCTGTAGAGATCTACACTAAACTATTGCAGCTCCCTTCCACCCCACACCCCCAGACTCCCTTTTCAACAGACTCCTAACAAGTCCCGAAGACGTAGGACGAATGTACAGCGTTGAGCCTCTGGTCAGCCAATGGTGCGAGTACCATTTCTTCATAAATTCTCTCATCTTAGTCGTTAACTCATTTCTCTATCAGCTTTAAATCATGCGCAGTGTGGTCTGAAAACTTTAGCGGATGTGGTGTAGCGTGTATGGACTAGTCCGCACACGCAGTTGACGCCTCCTTGATGAAACTGAAACTGAAAACGAGTACCCTACCCCGCAGACGTTGGCAGCCACCAAGCAGACACACTGGTGAGTCATTTGCATACCTGACCTTTCACCTTGCTTTACGCATGCGCACTCATAATCTTGTGGGCACGGTTGCTTGCCACTCGAACAAAGAAACTGAAATCACTGTGAGATCATTACAGAATAAAACTTTGACAGCAGGCCAGACGTAAACAGCAAAACAAACTTTGTATTCGACTCCACTGACACACGTATATCGTCATCAATCGTTACCATACCTCTGTCTGTTGGTCTATCTGTCTGTCTGTCTCTGTAATGTGTGTGTGGTGTGTGTGTGTGTGTGTGTGTGTGTGTGTGTGTGTGAGTGAGCGAGTGGTGGTGTGTGTGTGTGTGTGTGTGTGTGTGTGTGTGTGGTGTGTGTGTGTGTGTGTGCGCGTGCTCAGGCATACCAACACCGGTTCCTCCTTCCCCCCCCCCCCCCCCCCCCCCCCCCCATCTTTCACGCTAAGTTCATTTCATGTAGTCGGATGCGCTTCTGCGTTGCGTGCGCAATTCAGCGCTTTCTTTGCCAGGCGTTTCTAAACTAATAAAACACGGCGCTTGATTGAAGTTATAATTGAATCGGCGTCAGCGAAAACAGCCGCCATTTTGTAAGGGAAGTAAGCCACCCAGACGGTTATTTACTCCTGATCTCAGAAAGTCATTCTGATTGGACATTATATTATAGCAACATGGACAGGGAAAGATCACCAGAACTGAACTTGGTTGTGATTTGCAATCTCGCCCACTCTCAAGCTTGTGCACAGAGTTGAAGAACGCTTGAAGCTCTAAGTGTGTGGACTTGTCCGTCCCTGAAACTCTCTATCTCTGTTCTGTGGGCTTCATGGGAATCCAGAACAATGCCCGTCCCGGAAGCTCTCTATCTCTGTTCTGTGGACTTCATGGCAATCCAGAACAATGTCAGTCCCTGAAACTCTCTATCTCTGTTCTGTGGGCTTCATCGAGAACAATGTCAGTCCCGGAAACTCTCTATCTCTGTTCTGTGGGCTTCATCCAAAACAATGTCAGTCCCTGAGACTCTCTATCTCTGTTCTGTGGGCTTCATCCAGAACAATGTCCGTCCCGGAAACTCTATCTCTGTTCTGTGGTTTTCTTGGGAATCCAGAACAATGTCAGTCCCTGAAACTCTCTATCTCTGTTCTGTGGGCTTCATGCTGAAACTCTCTATCTCTGTTCTGTGCGCTTCATGCTGAAACTCTCTATCTCTGTTCTGTGGGCTTCATGCTGAAACTCTCTATCTCTGTTCAGTGGGCTTCATGGAATCCAGAGCAGTACTGTTCATGTGGTCCTCGTCTCCTCCCGATTCCAATATTTTTTTCTTCTGACTTTCTTTTTAACTTTCCCCCCCTCTCACCCCCCCCCCCCCCCCCCTACACAAATATACACATTTACAAAATGCACCATATTTTCATAAGCGGAATATTCATAGTACATGGTCGTATATATGCATAATAATATATATATATATATATATATATATGATGATGATGATGATGATGATGATGTTAGCGACGACGACGATAATGATGATGTTGACGATGGCGACAATGACGTCTGAAAGTGATCTCTCTCTCTCTCTCTCTCTCTCTCTCTCTCTCTCTCTCTCACACACACACACACACACACACACACACACACACACACACACTCACTTACTCACACACACACACACACACACACACACACACACACACACACGCACACACACACACACACACACACACACACACACACACACACACACACCACAAACGGTCGCGCGGGCACTTGAGTTCCTGCATAAAGCAAAAAAAAAAAAAAAAAAAAGAAAGGATTGTATCAAGGTACAAGCACAATTCAGCCAATCTAAGACTTAAACACAGACAGAACTCTTCAACCACGTGGCATTCCCTGCAGGATGCGTG
>CM065736.1:7624409-7631909 GCA_033310375.1 Conus canariensis | reverse complement strand
CCCCACTCCCTTCCTCCATTTTTACAAAATCTGCCTCCCCTGCCTCCCTCTTCTACCCCCCCCCCCCCCCCCACACACACACACACACATACATATGCACACTTTTACGAAATCTGCAACTTGTCCCACCTTTTTCTTTCTTTCTATTCTGACAGCATTTACGTCTGGTTCAACCCCAATCCCACCTCACCCCCGTTTTACGAAATCTGCATCTTCACACACACACACACACACACACACACACACACACACACACACATATATATATATATATATATATATATATATATATATATATACAATAAACTAATAAATTCCAAGGATAAGTACCGAGCACCATTCCAGCAACTTACAGAGCAGCTAGGTGTTGCAATGATTGCCTCCCCTGCCTCCCCCTTCTACCCCCCCCCCCCCCCCCCCCCCCAGAGGTTTCGAAATATCGGTATCTGACCAGGAGTTATATGTTAGTGGGTTTTCTCCCTATTGGAGATCGTCTCCCACTTGGAGACTATAAGCTTGCTAGAGGCTCATTTTGAGAAGCATTTATTTTATTTTTCCCCATTCACCCACTCAAGCACATACTGTTAGTTGGCAGAATGATCTACCACTGCAGATATGAATGCTTATCTCCCCCTATTTCTTCAATCTAAGACATAAGAGCAAGCTTTGTTTATAATTAATAAATATATATATATATATATATATATATATATATATATATATATATACACTTAAAAGAAATCATAAGACTTGAACTGGGCTGCATTCTGACATTTATTTTTCGTAAATTTTTTACCTGTTTTTGGGCTTCCTCAGACAATTGCAATCACAAACCAAATTTCTTTTAAGTGTATGCTGACTGTTGTGAGCATTGTCTGCTTGAACGGATTCCTCGGTGGAGCGGTGCCTGATTATGGAAATCTAAATCGATCAATAACTATAGGTTTTCTGCACAATTCTTAGCCACTGACAATGCTTGAGTTATTGAACAGCAGAACTGACCACTCAGACTGTTCCATATCTTTTGATCTCCCTTGCATCCTTGAATGGATCCTCAAGCATAGGCTCAAAGATTGTCTCCTGCATTTTATACTGTTTGCATAATGCTTTTAGTTTTTCAGCAACTTTTTTTCCTCTCCACACTTTCGTTTTATTCCATTACTATCCTTCGCTGGCTGCTTTGGGGTGCTGTTGGATTCTTTGTTGAACCCTTGGTGGTGAGAACACCACAGAATTATGGACTGTGGTGTGTCTCTATTTGACACCAGGAGCGCAGACACAGTCAGCCGTGTCTCCCTGATGAGTCTGATCCAACGGACGAAAGGCCTAGGAGCAGGCAATACAAATAGATCTGCCTTCGAGAGGGTTTACAATGGTTCCCTCATGCAGCTAGTGAAGGGTTTCCCATTATTTATAATATACTCCCCCCCCCCCTCCTCCCCCCCATTTTCTTCATCTTCGTTTTTTTTTTTATTGTTTTTTTTTTAAAGTTCAAATCTTTGCCAAGTTATTACTATAATGACTGAAGAATTGTTAATCTACAATTGTTTTCCCCCACTACTTAATTGTTCAGCATTATATATATATATATATATATATATATATATGTGTGTGTGTGTATATATATATATACACACACACATACAAACATGCGCGCGCACAGAGAGAGAGAGAGACAGACAGACAGACAGACAAAGGCGCGTACGCACACACACGCAAGACCACACATACACCATTTTTACAAAGCCTGCTGCTCTCTCTCTCTCTCTCCCCACACACACTCTCTCACACACACACACATACACAATCATCTGCCTGCTAGGTTAGTGCACCTCGACCTCAGTTTGGACCCCCCCTCTCCCGCCAGCTCCTCCCCTGATCCATTAGTACTTGATCTTTTCCCTGTCTTTAAATGCAATTTTGTGGGAATCGTATGCTTTAAAGTCGGGTGGAGATTAATAATTTCAGTTTATTTTGTGTGATGAGTTCACTGTTTGTGATACTTTATTTGTTTTCAGAAATTCGGAGGAGGAGGAAGGAGGAGACGTAGGAGGAGGAGGAGCAGAAGGAGAAGAAGAAGGAGGAGAAGAAGAAGGAGGAGAAGAAGAAGAAGAAGAAACGGTCAGAGATGTTGGGTGCAGACTCGCCTGAAATGCTCTCCCAGTCTTTCAGAAGCCGATGGGGAGTTGGAGGGTGGAGGGTGGTAATCCTAAAACCCCCCTCCCCTCCTTCCCCACCACCGAACAAATTTACAAAATGCATGGTGATTAACTTGTTATCTGCCAATAGAGGCCACTAATGTATGTTGTTGATTGGGGTGGACCCCCCCCCCCCCCCCACACACACACACACACACTCCCCTCCTCCGTTTTTACAAAATCTGCCTCCTCCGCCTCCTCCTACCCCCCCCCCCCTCCCCTTTTACAAAATCTGCACCCTGTTCCACCTTTTTCTTCTATTTTGACAAGATTAATACCGGGTTCCACCCCCTCATCCTCATCCCCTTTTACACACACACACACACACACACACACACACACACACACACACACACACACAAAAGCGCGCACGCAGCGACACGCACGACTACACATACACATTTTACAAAGTCTGCTGCTTGCTACACACACACACACACACACACAAACACACACACACACACACCCGCGCACACACACACACACACACACACACACACACACTCACACACACACTCACACACACACACACACTCACACACACACACACTCACACACACACACATACACTCACACTGACACACACACACTCACACACACACACACACACTCACACTCTGACTCACATTCACTTACACACACACACACACACACACACACGCACACACACACGCGCGCGCGCGCGCTCACACACACACACACACACACACACACACACACACACACACACACACTCATCTGCTTGCTAGGTTAGTGCACCTCGACCACAGTTTGGACACCTCCGCCCCTCCCCCCCTCACCCCCCCCCCCCCCCCCCACACACACACCTCCTGCTCCTCCCCCGATCCATTAGTAGTTGATCCCCTCTGTCTTTAAATGCAATGTTGTGAGAATTTCATGCTGTAAAGTCGGAAGGAGATTAATTTTGGGATATTTTGTGTGACGGGTTCACTCTTTGTGATACTCTATGATACTTCATTTGTTTTTAGAAATTTAGAAGAAGAAGAAGAAGAAGAAGAAGAAGAAGAAGAAGAAGACGAAGAAGAAACAAGAAGAAGAAAGTAGAAGAAGAAGAACAAGAAGACCAAGAAGAACAAGGAGAAGAAGAAGAACAAGAAGAAGAAGAAGAAGCAGAAACAGAAGCGGAGGAAGTAGAAGAGAAAGCAGAAGAGACGCAAGAAGGAAAACGATCCGAGTTTGTCGGCTGCACTGACATCTACCAACTTGTGAAGAGTCGGTGAGGATCGGGACACACAACAACCCAGATCCGGCGAGCGGAATGACATGCAGAAGAGTCTGAGGCTGATTTGAAGCTAAGGCTGAGGACGGCTCACCCTGGGCGGAAGAGATGCGCTCTCTCCTGAAATGTTCTCCCAGTCTTGCAGGAGCTGGTGGGGGGTGGAGGGTGGTAAGCCTGGAACTCTCCCCCCCCCCTCCCCGCCCCGCCCCCCCCCCCTCCCCCCTTTACCACCCCAAATTGACAAATGCTTGGTGAGTAACTTGTTATCTGCCGGTAGGGGCCACTACTGTACGTTATTGGTTGAGATGGACCCCCCCCCTCCCCTCCTCCATTTTTTTCAAAAATCCGCCTCCCCCCACTTTTATTAAATCTGCGCATTGTCCCTCCTCCGCCCCCTTTTTTCTTTTTTTTCTTTTTTTTTTTTTTTTTTACAAAAAGTACGTTTGGTTCACCCCCCCCCCCTCACTCTATCTTTTTTTTCTACAAACTCTACACCTCCACACACACACACACACACACACACACACACACACACACACACACTTTCACAAGATCTGCTACTTGCTAGGTTAGTGCACCTCGACCTCAGTTTGAACCCCCTCCCCTCCCCTCCCCCTTCCCCTTCCCCCGATCCATTAGTACCTGAACCTCCCCTGTCTTTAACTGTAATGTTGTGGGAATGTTATACTTTAAAGCCAGATGGAGATTAATTTCGGAATAGTTTGTGTAATGGGTTCACTCTTTGTGACACTTCATTTTGTTTTTAGAAATTAGAAGGGAGGAGGCGGAGGAGGAGGTGGAGGAGGAGGAGCAGAAGAAGAAGGAGAAGAAGAAAAACAACAAGAAAACAACAACAACAACAACAGCAAGAAGCAGAAGATGAAGCAGAAGGAGAAGAAGGAAAAAGAAGGAAAAAAGAAGAAGAATGTAATCTTGGAACAGGAATGGCCTATCAAATTTAATTATGTAAACAGGCCTGTCGGTTCAAAACAAAACAAACAAACATTTTCATTAGCAGCTTATGAAAGCACATAAGAGAGGAAGTTGTTTTAAAAAATCTGGCAGCAAGAAATTTTAAAAAAAAGAAGAAGAGAACACAAAACCGTTAACTTCGGGTAAAAATTCCAATCGAATTTAACTCTATAAACACCTTCGCACTAGAAAACAAATATTTTAATCGACAGCTTAGAGAAAAACAGAAGAAAGGAATTTAAATTAAATCCGCCGGTTAACAAGGACAAACAAAGTTACCATACAAAACACGCGTTTCGACCTCGTACGTCTTCTTCGGGCAAGATAAACAACATTCAGGACAAAGAAAACAATGGACGAGCAATCACTTTCTCATTATTCTTATGATTGTTATTGCAATCATTATTAGTATTGTAATCATTATTATCTTAACTCGCTTTGTCTCCTTCCCAACGGCCTCGTTTTCATTCAACGGCGACGCCCATCTTGCGCCGACTTTGAGAAGACAAGTGATTGCTCGTTCTTCGTTTAGATTGTCTTGAATGTTGTTAATCTTGCCCGAAGAAGACCTAAGAGGTCGAAACGCGTCATGTGTTGTCTTGTAATTTGTTTGTCCCTATTAACTGGCAGATTCACAAAATAAGAAAGGCAGTTTATAGAGTTTGTCAACAAAAAAGAAAGAAAGAAAGAAAAAAAAATCGTTGATTTGAGGATATGAATACCTTTCAAATCTGACTCTACAAAATGACAGAGCTGCCAAATTAAATAAACACACACACACACACACACACGCACACGCACACACGCCCGCACGCCCGCCCGAACGCACGCATGCACCACGCACGCACGCACGCACGCACGCACACACACACACACACACACACACACACACACACACACACACACACAAAACCATTCTAACCAACAGTGTGTCACAATACTCATGTCACAGGGAAAACAGATCAGATAAAATAAACGAAGGAGAACGTGGACATCTTTGCTTACAAATACCAAGCACAGTCTTATCACGTTATGAGATATAGCGGAAGGGGAGAGGGTGGGGAAAGGGAGCCGGGAGAGGGGGGTGGGGGGAGGGGAGTGGTGGTGAGAGGTGAGGGGAAGGGGCAGTCTCGAGTGCGATTTTTCACGACCATTCTCCAAATATATTGTCGGTCATTCCTTCAGCGTAAGAGATGGAGGTGGTCGTAAATCATCCCACTGTCTGTCATGACGTCAAAGTGCTTTTTCAGCTGTCTTCAAAAGAACACTTAATATGAATGCCTTTACATAAAAATCACACGCATGTGCATGTTTGTGTGTGTGTGTGTGTGTGCGCGCGCGCACACACACACACACACACACACACACACACACACACACACACACACACACACACACACACGGTTACAACCAACCTCCATAGTAAAGAAATAAGGCGTGAAAAAAGATTACTAGGTTAGGATAACACTAGCAGAACTTACACCTGTGTTGGCCGTCGAAAGAAATGAAAGGAATGGAGAAACAACAGAAATAAAATAAAAACAACAACAACATCAACAATGGACAGACAGTAAGATAACATTAACGGCCGCCGAAGCGTTCTCCTGATTCACTTTGTATCTTTCACACGGACACTACACGCACAGGCACCGAAAATATACTGATCCAACACACTTAAGGACCACTTACATTCGCTTACACGCATACACTCTCTTCAGTGGCATGCTTAACAGCAAGCGGCTCTGGTCTGACTTAGCTTACCATGTGAATGCGAGAGCTTTCAGGGTGTAAACCTCAAGAAGTTTAACTCTTCGGAACGACTTCGGAGGATGGAGGATACACTAGAAGCAAACTGGACTGATTCATGACGAACAAGTCAAATCAAGATATTTACCACACACACACACACACACACACACACACACACACACACACACGTCATTACTATAATGATGGAAGAATTGTTAGCCTGCACTTGTTTTCCCCCACTACTTAATTGTTCATATATATATATATATATATATATATATATATATAATATATATATATATATATATATATGAATTTGAAAGTACGAAAAAAAAAACACCTCAAATATTTGCTTGATTACAAAATTCACACGTTAATTTGGAAAAAAAAAAAAAAAAAGCCCTTGAAGAAATGAACAACCATGCCGACCATTTTCAACAACAACAACACAAAAAAAAAGAAGAAAGAAACCAGGTCCATGCATCGTTTCTAATAGAGGAAAAATGTATATTCTAAGCTGCATTCCCCCCCCCCCCCCCCCCCCCCCCCAAGTCCGAAACGAATTGCGTAAATTAATCTCTGATAATGCAGAGTGGTTTCTTCTGTGTATTACTGTATTTCCCAGTACCATATTCTGGGAACATTCGAGAAAGCTTTCTGGGTATTATTGTATGGTAGCATAAATTAATCTCTGATAATGGAGAGTGGTTTCTTCTGTGTATTACTGTATTTCCCAGTACCATATTCTGGGAACATTCCAGAAAGCTTTGTGGGTATCATTGTATGGTAGATTTTGATACAACTGTACGGCCTTATGAGCTCATACACCAAATGAGTATAGGCACCAGCCCGCTTAGCTGCAAGGTGGGGTGAGGAAGATCGACTCGCACCTCCACCAACTATCAGTTTTTCCCAGTACCATATTCTTACAGCATTCGAGAAAGCATTCTGGATATCACTGTATTTCCAAGCACTATTTTCTTAGGACGTTTGAGCAAGTATTCTATCAGGGCAAGTGCTCAACGGGGACCGGGGCCGCTACACCTTGCCCCCGGTGCATGCTTCACTGATTCGGTCACGTGACTTGGGTTACGTCCCATGGTCGCGTGATCAGAATCGAGAGTTCACTCAGTCAGCAACAGCATCGCTGAGGAAGATGGCCGGATGGCTGTCGACAGCTACGAGTGAGTAGTGTATTTTCTTTTGTTGGGAGACTAGGTCTAACTCTAGGTAGCAATATATTCTATCATTGTACTATGGAAGCACCGTATTTTTCATGACGTCGAGGTTGAACTCAAATTTCTCGCCAGTGCGTCCCGTAGGAAAGTCTTTGCAGATTCT
>CM065736.1:7611909-7619409 GCA_033310375.1 Conus canariensis | reverse complement strand
CGAGCCAAATAACCACCTTTACGAAAGACAATAATATTGGTCTTATTCATATTTACTTTTAGTTCTAATCTGGTTGCAGCAGAATACAAGCTATTCAGCTGTCTTTGAAGTCCAACGACCGTTGTAGACAATAAGACAATATCATCGGCAAAAAGCAACACAAATAATTCCAAAAAGTCAAAGGTTACACCATGCTTTCCATTTTGAATAATTTCCAAAGCTAATTCATTTATGAACAAAGAAAACAAAACTGGACTACAGACGTCCCCTTGCTTAACTCCTCTGGTACACATGACAAAATCTGATAAATTTGCTCCGGATCTGATCTTAGCCTTCACCTCACAATACATACTCTTTACGCAACGATACAGTTTACCCTTAATTCCATTTTCTAATAAAATAGGCCATAGTAGTTTCCGTGAAACTGAATCGAAAGCTTTCTCAAAATCCACAAAAGCAACATATAACTTCTGATTATTTACAAATTGTTTTTGAACTGCGGCTAACAGGCTAAACATATGATCAACTGTGGAATAATCTTTCTTGAATCCTGCTTGGTGTTCTCCTGTTACATTATTCTGAGATATCCATTCATGTAATCGCTTATTAACAATGGAACTATAAAGTTTACTGCATATATTACATAAAGAAATACCTCTGTAATTGTCTACATCATTTGCATCACCCTTTTTAAACAAGGGCAATATTATGGATTCTTTCCAATCATCGGGATAAATCCCGGTGTCAAACAGAAAATTAAACAGTTTACATAAAAAGTTTACGACAAACTCACCAGAATTCTTGAAAAACTCTCCAATAATACCATCAGGTCCAGCACTTTTACCATTTTTCAATTTTCTAATCGCTAGTAATATTTCTTCTCTGGAAATTGGTCTATCATATGTATTTTCTTCACAATGTATCGCCTCATTGATCACTGTGGACTCTTGCTCACCCTTTTCTAACACATTTTTAAAATGTAAGAACCAGTCTTGTACTGAAATGCTATTTACAGGTTGTGTTTTCTTTCTTGAGATCTTGTGTATAGTATTCCAGAATAATTGCTGGTTCTTAACTGAAGACATAAGATCATTCAGCAAAGAATCATTGTATTCTTTCTCTTTTCTTTTATTTAAATTTTTGTACTCCCTTCTTGCTATACAGAATTCTGTTCTATCATCTTTATCCAATGTTTTCAAAAAAAAATCTGAATAATTTACGTAGTTTACTTTTGGCTTCCCTGCATTCATGATCAAACCAACCCTGTTCGAAATTCTTGTTTACTTGTTTAGTTTTCCTCATACTTTCAGCTTGTTCTTTGACAGTTGTATTAAATAAAGACAACGCTTGGTTAACGTCTTCACAAATAAGGTTTTCAGCAGCTTTCAGTGTTTCTAGAACCCCTGGTGAATTCATGAGATACGTAAACTGTTGACCATATTCTGAATTCCAGCAATACTGAACAACGAACTCACTATTCTGTAAACTAGAAGCAAAATTGTTATGTATTTGATCAGTCTGCATTCCAATACACAGCACTAGTGGTAAGTGATCAGAATCATATCTTTCCATCACATTAAGCGTAATCCTTTTATACAATAATTCGAAAAGTTGAACAGATGCTAAAAAGTAGTCATTTACACTGCTCCCTACATCAGAAATGTACGTGAAACGGCCTTCAAGGTCGCCATTACATACTCCATTTAAAATTGTCAGTCCCAATACAGTGCACATACTAAGTAATTTCTTCCCATACAAATTTAATACTTTGTCTTGAGAGCATCTTTCATGTTTACTGTTAACCTGCTTGACATAGTTCATGTATACATCACTTTCGCATACAAATTCTGGAGACACATTGGAAGTTCTTGCGTTCATGTCTCCACAAAATAGTAATTCCACATCATCAAAAGACATTAAATTAGTGACAACACAATTTTCCAACAATTCAATACCGTTATCCAAACCACACATGGTGTAAAAAGGTGCATTTTCCGGAGGGACATACGCACATACCAGCAAAACATTCTTACTAAAACAAAAAAAGTCTTTATCAAACATAAATAACATTGCATACTGAAAGTCACAATCCACTTGTTTAATATATGGCAGAAGACTTTTCCGTACCATACAAACCAATCCTCCTGAACACCGACCCTGTTTCGTAAGTCTTACTGCCGGTTTTACAAACAATTTATGTTCCGGAAAAATGTTCAACTCGAACGATTCAGCAAAAGTTTCAACCAAACAGACAAAATCAAAAGAAGAAATAAACTTAATAAAATCTCTGTCACGTAATTTACGAATTAATCCACAAACATTCCAGTGGAGAAATGACGCATTATTTACGAATTCATGTAACATTTTGACCTGCACGACTTTTCTTACTTTTATCACTATCCGAGCGAGTATCCTTATGAAGACGACAAATATTTTCAGTTACAACACTATTCTGAGTGTCATATCCATGACTAGCCACACAGTCACCACCATGTCCATAAGTTTCATTTTCTGTAACACAATTACTATCCACATTCACAGAGTCATCGACACAACCAGTCCCATGCAAAAGTACAAAACCATCACCCTTCTTTCTTTCACCCGTACTTTCACATACAACACTTTCATTTATTTCATCAGTATGAATACATTCACCACTATAGTCTCCCTGCCCTTCCACACACGTTCTCTCTAAAACACTCAGATGATCCTGATATACACCACTGTTTGCTGTAGGTAACATGGCATCACTATGTACAACAGAATACAAATCGCACGAAACATGGTGATCAAAAATTAAATCCATCCTTTTCTCAGTTAACACATCACCCGATCGTGTGTCATCTAAATTCAACACATTGCCGTCAACACCGATGTCAGTGACAAACTGCACGGGATTTTCGTCGCTTAAGCCTATCTCCATTAAGGCGGAATCGTTCACTGACCCAGTTAAAGTGCCAGCACGTGAAGTAGGAATATGCATCTCGTGCGGTGGCAACTTGAATTTCGCCTGCCTCTGACTTTGCCAAAGGGGCATTTTCCTCTGACTGGCCGGCCGGAATCCTATCCTAACTCTACCAGGTTGTCACCGACATCTAAACCGAACTTCTTACTGTCAATTACTATGTGGTCATATACCATAGTCACTTTTTTGCCCTGTGACCGAGCGGACTTTAAATGTGGGATGAGCTTCTTTCTTGTCTCCCTGACTCGGAAAGAAAAGTCTTCAGCTACAAAAATTTCAGTGCCCTTCAGTTTCTGTTTTGCTCTCATAATTTTTTCTTTATCTTTGAAAAACGTGCAACGTGCAACTATTGGTGAGTGTGGCTTCGCGTTTACACGGTGCACCCGGTCAAAAAGAACGTCATCTGTAATATCCATTTTGTCAGTAAGCATATCTGTCACCAGTTCCTCGCAGTTCTGCCAAGTCTCATTATCTCTACGAGGAATGCCATGTATTATAACATTGTTTTCTTTTTGACCGACCTTCCAAATCATCCACCTTTCTGTCCAAGGCTTCCACCCTGGCAGTAAGTTTAGTATTTTCATCTCTTAGCCGGTCATTTTCATGTTTTAAACTAGACATTTCCTGTTTCAAATCAATCAATTCATTCTGCAAATTCACACACAATTGCTTCACGTCCTTCACGTCTTCACTCACATGATCAGACTTACAGTTCAAGTCAGACAACATAGCCACAACATCCCTCAGAGTAGGTTCCGGCGGGAGAGCAGAGGCAGCAGAAGCAGAACCCAGTCCTTGTCCACTGTCTCTGCGTGTATTCCCAGCACTCTCCCAGACGGGTTTGCCGCTTGCTGTCTGTCCCAGCATGTACAGGTCCTGGGTTCATCTCAACATCGCCGCACCGTTGAAGCAAATGTCCGTAGCAAAATAAGGATAGTTGCAGACCTAGTGTAACACCGTCCATGCGTGACCTCATCTTCAACACTGAAAACCTCATGGCGGATAAAAACTTCGCCCGTTTCGCCATGAAAACAACAAATACCTGAGCAAACGCTCCACACACAGGTCTAAATGCCAGTGGCGCAGAAGGCATGGTACCTCACAACACTCGCTGCCGACTGTCAATGCAGAACACAAAGAATAAGCAGGAGAAAACGACGAAAAATTACGAGCGCAACGAAACGCGTCCTCTCAACTTCGTGTACCACAGGAACCCCCGAGAGAGAGAGAGAGAGAAGGGAGGTCACTCCACCTACTCATCAGCCGAAACTCTTCACTGAAAGGGAAACACGTGAAAGCGGCTCTGCGCTTTGGTCTGGGTCCGCAGGTACAGATTAGGCACAAACCGTTACAAAGTCTCCATCGTCAAGCTCGAGGCTTTGCAGCAGTAGCATATGTGGAAAGGAGACGCGCGAACGCAATGAATAAATAGGACAAAAACAAAACAAAATAATTAAAACAAACTCTAAACAAAAACAAAGCAAAAAAAAAAAAAACCAAACAAAAAAAAAAAAAAAAAAAAAACAAAAAAGAAAGAGAGAAAGAGACTCTTTTCAACACAGTCCAGCCCTCAAAACACACATTCTGGACCAAGGAAGAGGGTCAAAGCGTTGGTTTGTTCGTTTTCTTTGTTCGTTCTTGTTTGTTTTGTTTTTTTTTTTTTTGTGTTGCTACACAGTCGGCAAACACGATCCATCTGAAGTGTGGGATTGTGTAGAGCTAGGAGTGTAAGTGTCGTAAGAAGCAGACAGCAATGTTGCTGAGGCAGACGGCACTGTTGCTGAGGCAGACGGCACTGTTGCTGAGGCAGACGGCACTGTTGCTGAGGCAGACGGCACTGTTGCTGAGGCAGACGGCAATGTTGCTGAGGCAGACGGCAACGTTGCTGAGGCAGACGGCACTGTTGCTGAGGCAGACGGCAATGTTGCTGAGGCAGACGGCAATGTTGCTGAGGCAGACGGCAATGTTGCTGAGGCAGACGACAATGTTGCTGAGGCAGTTTATTACGGAACAGCTTGATCACTGACCAATGTTGCCTCCAACCGCTGTATGTTTTACGATGTGGCAGCCGGCTTCTCCCCCTCCCCCCTCCATCCCCTATTCCCCTCCCTCCCCCTCCATCCCCTCTCCTGTCCTTCCCCTGCATCTGTCTGTCTGTCTCTCTGATATAATCTAACCTCCCGCTGTAACTCTCTCTCTCTCTCTCTCTCTCTCTTCTCTCTTCTCTCTAGCTCATATATAGTTAAACCTCTGACCTCTGTCTGTCTCTCTAACTGTCTGTCTCTGTCTCTCTCTCCCTCGCTCATATATAATTTAACCCCTGCTCTCTCTCTCTCTCTCATATAATTTACCCCCCCCCCCCCCCCCCAACACACGCTCTCATACAATTTGCCCCCCCTCCCCTCTGTAACTCTCTCTCTCTCTCTCTCTCTCCTCTCTCTCTCTCTCTCTCTCTCTCTCATAGGATTAAAAAACCCCGCTGTGAAAACTCCATCAAGGAAACATCGTAGCTCTCAAAACACCAAGGGAGCTAAACCTATCAAGCACTTCCGTCTTCGCGCCGAAATCTGAAAATGAATGATGGCGATAGTGGCTCGTCGCCCACCTGGCCTATCCTGAGGGGCTATCGTTCGCTCCGCACACAGTAAAAAAGATAGAGGAAGCATGCATAGCGCAGGTGTGCAATTGACGAGGGCAGGTAGCGATGTCCGTCACTTCACGGTTTTCGGGGAGAAGAGATAGTCGTGGTGTTTGAAGAGGGACGGAAAACTGACCGTCCGAGCTGTCAGAAGGTGTCTATTGCGCTAATTAGTTTGTGCTCAGCGAAAGCCTGGTTTGAAGAGAGCGTTTGGTTGTGTATTTCATTCTGGGGTTCCTCGCCACATTAATCTTTGTTTGTTTCATTGTTTGTTTTGTTTTGCGCGCCAAGTTTGGTGATTTTCTGTTCAACATTCTAACGACATTATGGTTACCCAGGCATGTAAAAAAAAAAAAAAGAGTGACAAGGGTTCCATCAATAATGAAAGCCATTACATATTGTGTGTGTGTGTGTGTGTGTGTGTGTGTGTGTGTGTGGTTGTGTGGGGTGAGTGTGTGTGTATGCCTGCCCTTCTTTAAAGAAACAAGAGAAACACATGTTTAACTAAGCATAAGTGTGCGTCCAAATGTGCTGAAATTTCTTCTACTTTTATTTTGAAAAAGAAAAAAAGCAACGGTAATGTTACTGAGGCAAACGGCAATGTTGCTGAGGCAGGCGGCGAGAAAAAGCAACGGCAATATTGCTGAGGCAGACGGCAACAAAAAGCAACGACAACGCTGCTGAGGCCGACGGCAATGTTGCTGAGGCAGACGGCAATGTTGCTGAGGCCGACGGCAATGTTGCTGAGGCAGACGGCAATGTTGCTGAGGCAGACGGCAATGTTGTTGAGGCAGACGGCAATGTTGCTGAGGCAGACGGCAATGTTGTTGAGGCAGACGGCAATGTTGTTGAGGCAGACGGCAATGTTGCTGAGTCGGACGGCAACAAAAAGCAACGGCAATGTTACTGAGGCAGGCGGCGAAAAAAAAGCAACGGAAATATTGCTGAGGTAGATTGCAATGTTGCTGAGGCAGACGGCATGAAAAAACAACGGCATATATATAATATATATATATATATATATATAATATATATATATATATATATATGAAAGAAAGAAAGGGAAAGACATAAAGAGAGAAGAAACAAAATCTTACACTTCTTCCTCTTCGGCAGATTTCAACCCCCCCCCCCCCCCCCCCCCTTCCAACATTTCAGAATGAGAGGTAAAACTAGATGAATGAATGAATGAATGAATAGACAAACAAATAACTAATTTAATAACTCCAGCGCGAGGAATAAAATATCCAGACTGACAACAACAACGACTTCCAAAGACAACAACGTCTTCCAAAGACAACAACGTCTTCCAACGACGACAACGTCTTCCAACGGCGACGTCTTCCAACGACGACAACGTCTTCCAACGAACAACAACGTCTTCCAACGACGACAACGTCTTCCAACGACGACAACGTCTTCCAACGACAACGTCCTCCAAAGACAACAACGTCTTCCAAAGACAACAACGTCTTCCAACGACGACAACGTCTTTCAACGAACACACGTCTTCCAACGACAACGTCTTCCAACGACAACAACGTCTTCCATCGGCAACGCCTTCCAACGACAACAACAAAGTCTGACATACTATGATTCGTTCAGAGTTGAAGCTTTCTTCCATCTCTCTCGGGAAAGTCGAAAAGTGGAGACTGTATGTGTGAGGCAGCAGATGCTATACCAAGACAAGCTCCCGCACTCCACGACAGCTGCTGGGCGGGATACTTGCTTAGGCTCGCAAGAAGAGTAGGAGCCCAAAGAAGCGATGCAAAGACTGTGTTCCCCCATCAGTAGTGGAACACACAGACAGTGCATAGCGTGTGAGTGTCGAAAACGTATTAATTTGGTATTTGAAAAATAGCGTCATTCTGCGCACGCGCGCGCGCGCGCACGCACG
>CM065736.1:7589409-7594409 GCA_033310375.1 Conus canariensis | reverse complement strand
CGTTTGACTGATTTGGCTTTTGAATACTCATCCCATCTAACACACACACACACACACACACACACACACACACACACACACAACACACACATGCGCGCGCACGCGCACACGTACGCATTTTCTCAATCACGCACACACACACACACACACACACACACACACACACACACACACACACACACAATGATAGTGACAATGACAAGAGAGAGAGAAAGAGAGAGAGAGAGAGAGAGAGAGAGAGAGTAAGAGAGAGAGAGAGAGAAAGAGAGAGAGAGAGAGATGGAAGGAAGGGGGGAGGGTAGCAGGGGGAGAAACAGCAGAAATTACAAGTGAAACAAAACAACATCAACTTATACTAAAAGACAAACACACTTCGGCGAAATAACAGCAGGCGAAACGAAAGTAGGTAAAAATAACTTGAGGCAAAACGACCGTCGGCGAAATGAAGTCCCTCTATTTGTGTTGTAGGTTAATGGTAAGATTTCTCATGAAATCTGTCGTCGGAAATGTCAGGATATGACCACCGTGGCTTATCGGTCTGGGAGATTTTTAATTTAATAATGGTTTCTTATATAGCGCTTAATCAAACGAATTTCTCTAAACGCTTTACAAAATCATACTACATTCACCCTTCTCATATACAATAGTACACCTTACACCCAGCTACAAATGCTATTACTACAATAACTAACAAATCCTAATCCTACGAGTGTGACATTCACTTATTTTTCAAGTATCACCACAAAAACTAAATCCTATAACGTTCAATCATACCACAAATACATGCAATAGAGAACATACACATACACTACATTTGAAAAGGCCCAGACGGCTATGAGTTAGGTTGTATCCCCCCCCCCCCCCCCCCAGCATTGACTAATTATGAGAAAATAGATGGGTTTTAAGTTTAGACTTGAAAGAAGAGATAGAATCTGAATGTCTGAGAGAGTCTGGCAGTCTGTTCCACGTCGCTGGAGCTTGAAAAGAGAAAGATTTTTCACCAGTAGTAGTCCTGAAGCGAGTCATTCGTAGAAGGCGGTCGTCAGCACAGGAGCGTAGTTGTCGAGAGGGGGTGTAGATTTTAAGGAGATCTGAGAGATAAGAAGGTCCATTTTCAAGAGCAGAGAAAGTGAGAGTTGAGATTTTGTCGGCCGAAAGCGAGTTGCAGTAATCTATTCTAGATAAGACAAATGCACAAATGAGAGTTTTTGTAGCATCTGTAGAGAGAAGGTGACGTACGGAGCTGATTCTTCTTAGTTCTAAATAAGCAATCTTGCAAATATTTTAAACCTGTTTCTCAAAGGAGAGGGACTGGTCAAGAATGACCCCTGGACTGCGGACAGAGGTGGAGACAGAGACAGTACAGTCATTGATAGTGATAGTTGAAGGCAGAGAAGGATGGTTAGGCTGTTTTGTCACGAACATGAGATCGAAGACGCAAATAACTTTCGTGACCTTCTGTGCAGATGTCTTTCTTTTTTTATTTTTTATTTTCTTTATTTTTTTTTTTCAAAATGGAGTGACTGAGGGCGGAGAACGAAGCAAAATGTAGAAAAAGAGGGGGTTAGTTACCGCCACTGACATTGACAAACAAAGCACAGGACAAGACACAATGCATTTCGACCTCGTGGGTCTTCTTCAGGCAAACATAGATAACATTTAACATTTAGGACAGTACGAACAAAGAACGAAGAGTCACTTATTTTATTTTATTTATTTGAACACATGGAAAGATAAGTGACTCTTCGTTCTTTGTTCGTACTGTCCGAAATGTTATCTATTTTTGCCTGAAGAAGACCCAAGAGGTCGAAATGCATTGTGTCTTGTCCTGTGCTTTGTTTGTCAATGTCCTTGGCGGTAACTAACCCCCCTCTTTCTAAATTAAAAAAAAATTCTTTATTATTGTTTTTCTTTTTTGCCTTTACCGTTCCTCCTCAGGGGTCCGTGAGCAATGGGCTCAAGGAAAGATGAACTGCAGAGGCGATATTCATCCACTCAACGGATGCCTTTCTGGGAGAGTTTGCTCCGTTATTCCAAAAGCGAGTCTCCTTCAGACGAGACAGACAGAAGTATTGACTGAGTGGTCAGTTTGTGTCCAAAGCTGCTGACAAGTCGGCCAAAGAAAGAAAGGTCTGATCTTCATCTTTGGAGCACACACGGTCAGTGACTGTCAGTCCCCTTGATGACTGTTTCAGCAAGGCCACGTGATCTTGATACTGTGCTGAAAAATTCTGCTGAACGATTCGTTTGTGCGGCGCTCCAGTGACTCTTCACAGTGATGAGGGAGAAGAAGAAGAAGAAGAAGAAGAAAAGAAGAAGAAGAAGAAGAAAGGAGAAAAGAAGAGGAAGAAGAAAAAGAAGAAGAAGAAGAAGAAGAAGAAAGAGAAGAGAAGAAGAAGAAGAAGAAAAGAAGAAGAAGAGGAAGGAAGAGGAGAAGAAGAGAAGGAGGAGGAGAAGGAGCAGGAGGAGAGGGAGGAGGAGGTCGAGGAAGTAGAGGAGGAGAACGAGGAGAAGAAGGAGGTGGAAACGAAAGAGGAGGGGGAGGAAGAGGAGGAGGAAGAGGAGAAGAAGAAGAAGGGGAAAAAAAGAAAAAGACGGAGAAGTAGACGAAGAATCAGAACAAGATGATTATGATGATGATAATGACGATGATGATGATGATGATGGTGATGATGATGGTAATGACGATGATGATGACGGTGATGATGATGATGTTGATGATGATGATAATGCTGTTGATGATGATGATGATGATGATGATGATGGTGATGACGATGATGATGGTGATGACGATGATGATGATAGTTATGATGATAATGATGTTGATGATGATGTTGATAATGATGATGATGATGGTGATGATGATGATGATGATGATGATGTTGATGATAATGTTGTTGTTGTTGTTCTTGTTGATGATGATGATGATGATAATGATGATGGTGGATGATGATGATGTTGACGATGATAATGTTGTTGTTGTTGTTGTTGTTGTTGTTGTTGTTGATGATGATGATGATGATGATGATGATGACCTCAGTGGTGCGGTTTTGCTCGTTGCTACAAAACTGATCACTGATCCTAGCTTCGTTGATTGTTGCCGCTATTTCCACGCATTCTTCCTCATCAACCTCATACGCCAGGCTTATACACCCTGAGGCATACTAGAAACATTCAAATCTGCTTCGAACGGAATGTAATAACTGCATACATCACACCCTACAGTGACGCAAGACCATCTTTTATTTCTATTTTATTTTTTCAGTTGTCGAAACTGACACAGACCCTGAGCACGACCGACCTTCAGTCGTCCTTGAGACTCTCTCTCTCTCTCTCTCTCTCTCTCTCTCTCTCTCTCTCTCTCTCTCTCTCTCTCTCTCCTCTCCTCTCCGAGTCCACAGGATGCCAGTAAAGCAAGACCAGCGCTACAAGAGACATTGACAAGACGCCCTAACAGTTCCCTTCCACGAGAGGGAAGGCCGCGGCGGTAGAAAATGTCACCGATTAGATCAGGGGAGAGCACTCTCCCGAGCCATCCGCTGTTGTAGAAAATGTCAGGGAGTGACCTGCTCTTGGGCCGTGGCGTCGGATGGTTTTGCTATTCGCGGCTCCCTTTGCGTCGCCCGTTGCGCAGTTGTCTGTCTGCTGCTCCGTTGTTATCGCTTCTCCTTCACACACAACAAGCTCTGGCGCAATATGGCTTAACTAACTAAGCCGTGGGTGTGTGTGTGTGTGTGTGTGTGTGTGTGTGTGTGTGTGTGTGTGTGTGTGTGTGTGTGTGTTTCAGGGAGCTTTTTTTTTTTTTTTCCTGTTCATTTCGTTTTGATTGTTTCTTTGCTGTTTTGGTGTGTGCGCGCGTGCGTGTGGGCGGGTGGGGGGTGGGCGTACGTGCGGGCCTGCGTGCGTGTGCGTGTGCGTGCGTTTGTACGTGCGTGTGTATGTGTGTGTGTTAGTATGTGTATACGTGTGTATAGCCTTTGCACTCGAATCTGTGTCCTAAATCATACAGATCACAAATCGGTACAAACATCTCAGCGTCAGATTCTATTTAAAACAACACACACACACACACACACACACACACACACACACACACACACAAAACGGCACTGAATGTACAAGTGCTGATGAGCATCTTGCAGAGGACGCACACAAAACCCTCTACATCCCAAGTTAAGGAGCAGGGCTGAAACCAGATGTAATGACTCACCTTCATGACATGGCGATCATACCAATATCACCTTCTGGCGCACACTGAAGAGCTGAAGAGTGGTTTCCCTTTTCCAGATCATGACGGAACAAAGAGCGTCCATTTTCTCACCCCTCCCGCCCCACCCCCACCCCCCACAACAGCATACCCAATCATTACTTAACGAAAAAGAAAAAGTAAACATACAATATGCTACAAAAAGTCTGCGTAAATAGGCAATACAATCTCTCATTACTCATTTTTAATCCGCCTACAAGCGGTATGCCGGGCTAATAGCTAGGTTAGACATAACAAAAGCAGACAACATCCCCTACCTGACACAGGCATATAACAACATGCTTCAGAGTATAGAAATCGATAATAACCCACCACTAGGAATGTATCCGAAGTGTTCTCCATTAAATGGGAATAAAAATCCTATCAGCCTTCTGTATCATGACTTTTTGGAAACAACAACAAGAACAACAACAACAACAACAACAATCCAAAAAGCAGCATTTCGAGACTAGATCTTTACAACAAATTTGCTGCCAAACGCAACCCAATCAGAACCATACATAATAAACATATATGAAACTTTCAGTTTTCCTGAACGCCAACGAAGCACACACACACGGAAAGGGTTTGGCACCATGAATGTGTATGTATGGGGCTGGCACATGAACACAAGAAAAGATGCTCAGAGTGTGGTGTGCCCGCCGATCGGAACGTCATGCTATTGAGATCACCACATACTGTGAAACGCAGAGAGCTAATTTAACCCAAATGACACAAACTTAGGTCTTAAAGG
>CM065736.1:7574409-7584409 GCA_033310375.1 Conus canariensis | reverse complement strand
CCAGTGATTACGTACATGCCACGATCTTTGGAACACAACTTGGGGGTAAGAAACTGGACATTCCAAGTGTGAACGCGTCCAGTAATCAGTGTCAATTACTGGAACCAGAGCTACTGCTGCCACTGCGTGCTATTTTCGGTTCATGCGGAGGTCAGTCCCCATGTATGCGCATGTGGTGTGCGAGAGAGAAAGATGGCTGTGACAGAAAGATGTCATGCGGAGGTCAGTCCCCATGTATGCGCATGTGGTGTGCGAGAGAGAAAGATGGCTGTGACAGAAAGATGGCTGTGAGAGAAAGATGGCTGTGAGAGAAAGATGGCTGTGACAGAAAGATGGCTGTGAGAGAAAGATGGCTGTGACAGAAAGATGGCTGTGAGAGAAAGATGGCTGTGAGAGAAAGATGGCTGTGACAGAAAGATGGCTGTGAGAGAAAGATGGCTGTGACAGAAAGATGGCTGTGAGAGAAAGATGGCTGTGACAGAAAGATGGCTGTGAGAGAAAGATGGCTGTGAGAGAAAGATGGCTGTGAGAGAAAGATGGCTCTGACAGAAAGATGGCTCTGACAGAAAGATGGCTGTGAGAGAAAGATGGCTTAAAGGGAAATCGGAGAGGTAGAGTGTGGTGTTGGACCGATGGAGGAATGGATGGGAGACAGAGGAGGAGGAGGAGGAAGAGGAAGGAGAAGGAAAGGGTGAGGCAGACCGTCTGTGGAACTTGGGAGCAGAGACTGCACAATCTGTATCCCACAGTCTTTGGTGGGGGTAAGGGACACAACAGTGCGGCTGCTGCTGCAGCAGTGTTGTGCATGAGGACAGACAGAGATAGGAGGAGGGGGAGAGAGGAGGAGGAGGGTGGGTGGGATGCGTTGATATGAGGGTGTTATTTGTGTCACAGACCAAGTATTGTGACTCTATCAAAATCATTGCCACCCTCTGACGACCTTGACCAAATAACTCCACTGGTTTGGGTCATCTGCCCTGCACACGGAGCAAAATTATTCTCAGGAGCACGAGTGCAAGTCGAAGATTCACCATGGTCTCCATACTCAACAGGAAGAAACCGATATGCAGGATGGTAACAAAAAGGATCTCTCATTGATTTTCAGCATGCGCAAGCATGACCTGACGAATACTTTGATGGTAAAAGTATTGCTCTATTTTTTTCTGCTTCATTCAAACAAGCATGACATATCATACATGAACTCATGCGCTAATAATTTTGAAAATTCATTGAACCCAGTTCACAATCGATGTAGTTCCTGGTTCCAGTCAGTGATGGCTGGGTCAGTCAGTGCCACAACAACCGGCGGAAGCCAGGTGTCAGCGTCTGAGGCTGTTCTCTGGGGGAGAACAAGAAAGTCTTTTGAATAAGGCATCATCATCTAATTTGGTCAACTGATAGATGTAAAGAGACAAAAACTATAAAACCTGTTTGATTACAGAAATAAAACTTATATTTTGGTTTGATTACAGATAACAGTATAGAAATCGGTTTATTGAAAAATACAGAACACAGACTTCAGGTTAATGTCAGATATAAATCTCTCTCTCTCTCTCTCTCTCTCTCTCTTTCTCTCTCTCGCTGTGTGTGTGCGTGTGTATGTGTGTGTGTGTGCGTGTGTGCGTGCGTGCATGCGTGTGTACGTGTGTGTGTGTGTGCCTGCCTTTCTGGCTGGCTGACTGGCTAGCTAGCTTCCTCTCTCTCTCTCTCTCTCTCTCTCTCTCTGACTCTCCCTCCCTCCCTTCTTCCATTCCTCTCCCTCTCTCTCCCTTTCCATATCCCCCCATCCCCTCCCATTTTCTTCTCCTCTCTAAATAATAACGTCACTCGACATCTCTCCCACCCCTGGCCACAGTGTCTGCAGTACCAGGCTGGTTTATTCAGGTAAGCACGCTGCCCACACACTAAATGTCTGTCAGTCCACACCGCCTCTGGACTCCTGAGTGCTGCCATTCTCCATTATCACTTCACTGGCCTCCAGAGGAAGGGATGAGAAAGGCAGACTGAGGGGTGAGAGAGAGAGTGGGAGCAGAGATGGGGAAGAAGGGCAGGGAGGAAGGGGTGGGGTGGAAAGAGAGACAGAGAGAGAGAGAGAGAAAGCAAAGAGAGAGAGAGGGGGGGGGGAGGAAGAGGGAGAAAAAGAGAGGTGGGGTGGAAACAGAGAGGGGGGACAGAGAGAGAGGGGGGGGTGGACAGAGAGAGAGAGAGAGAGAGAGAGAGAGAGAGAGAGAGAGAGAGAGAAAAGGGGTAAGAGACAGAGGGAGGGACAGAGGGGAGATAGAGTCAGAGAGGGAAAGAGAGACAGAGAGAGAGAGAGGAGGGACAGAGAGAGAGAGAGAGAGAGAGAGAGAGAGAGAGAGAGAGAGAGAGACAGACAGACAGACAGACAGACAGACAGACGGAGACAGAGAGAAAGAGACAGACAGAGTGAGGGTAGTGACGAGGACAGGTTGTGGTTGGGAATAAAATTACGTTGGGGCAAGGTCTTCTGTCTTTCAGAAATAGCTGGGCGCCTGTGATCCAGACAGCAGACAGGTCTCCCGTGGGAGGGGGGGGGGGGGAAGGGGGGGGGATGTGATGGGCACTGCATAAAGCTGTCAGTCACGGTGATACCTTGGCTTACAGTTCTGGGCGATCGCTTGGTGGTGTTTATTGGTTGTAAAGACCAGCAGAAACTGTCAGGTCATGCCATTCACAGTAAAGGTGGAAACATCTCTCTCTCTCTCTCTCTCTCTCTCTCTCTCTAACCCCTTCTCCCCAACCCCTTCTCTGTTTGTGTGTGTGTGTGTGTGTGTGTGTGTGTGTGTGTGTGTGTGTGTGTGTGTGTGTGTGTGTGGTCGTCTTCAATGTCATTCCTTTCGATTTTCTCTCCATATCATCAGGGCACAGGAAGCTGGCCATGGCACAATGATGAACATCTGACAGGCGGAGCACCAGAAATAGCCGCCATTTCCAGGGGAAATAACCAACCCATCACACCACAACACGCACAGGCAGATTTTGGGCAAGGAAGGAAAGTGACAGACAGAGGAGAGGGAAACACAGGGAAGGGGTTCTTAGAGGGGTTTGGTGAGGGAGAGGGCGAGATTGAGTGGAGAGTGGAAAGGGGGGGGGGATGGGAATGGGGGGGGGGGGGTGAAGAAATGTGGGGGAGGGGGAGAAAAAGGGAGGAGGGAGACACTTGGCTGCAGACCTCAGACTGTCCGTCTGACGGCTGATCTGATCGCACGCTTTAAATGCTGAAACAAATGAAGCAGTGTCTACATGCAGGGGATGTTTTGTGCCGGCATCACGTCAAACTGCCCCAGCACACCTGCCCGAGCGATTAAGCACCCACTGTGACCTTCAGACCACAACATGGGTCAGAAACTGGACATTCCAAGTGTGAACGCTGTCCAGTAAGAGTCATCACTTGAACCAGCGCTACGCTACGCTGCCACTGTGGGCTCTTTTCGGCTCATGCAGAAGTCAGACCCCATGTTGGGGCATGGGGTGGGAGAGAGAGACTAAGATGGTTTAAAGGGAAACTGGAGAGGCAGAGGGTGGTGATGGACCGTTTGAGGAATGGACAGGGGTGGCAGATAGAGGAGGAGGGGGTGAAGGATGAAGGGAAGGTTGAGGCCACTGACCTTTGTGGACATGGGAGCTGTGACTACACAATTTGGATTCCATAGTCGCTGGTGAGGTTAAGGGACACAACAGTGCTGCCACAGCTGCAGCAGTGCTGTGCATTACGACAGATACAGGACGGAGTGGGAGGAGGAGGATGGGAGGAGGCACTGAGGTCAAGGTGTGTTTGTGTTATGAAGTGGGTGTTGCGACTATCATAAATAACAGCTGCTCCCTACAACCTTGACCGGATAACTTGCTTGGCTTTTGGTCAGTTGCCCTGTTCACATAGCAAATAATGGAAAGACTGGGAAAGACCAGAACCAAGGGCTCTGTGGGCTGGCTCCCCACTTTGCCTTAAACATGTGGCTACTAAAAATAAAAGGAAAAGATGCTCCCAGGATTCACCGAAAGGGGGAGAGAATGATGAATCCATCGGTGCTCAACCAATCATGACTGCAAATCCCAAACGGACTATGAACATGGACCAAATGGAATATCCATGTGTCTGTGGAAAGCGTTTCGCTACCACCCGTGGCATGAAGATCCACAGAACAAAGATGGGATGTGTGAAGACTCATCTGAATGAGCAGCAGCGCACTGCATCAGCAGATAAGACGTCGGAAGACCAAGGCCAGGATTTAAACCACAGTGCCAAGGACATCCACGCTGTTGGTTCGGATGAGGAATTTGCACAGGCCCTCGATGCCAGGCGCCTGAAACTCAACCTGCCACGAGCAAACGAAACTGAAGATTGGGAGAAACTGGATGCAAAAATCGTCCAAAGACTCGATGCACCGATAGGGAAAAGCACCCTGGAACACAAACTAGCCACATATGGGGACATTGTGTATGCCACATGTAGAGACGCCTATGGAGCAAAACTACCCAAAGAGAAAACACCTCCAAAGAAATCCAGACGCCAAGAAAAGATGGACAAGATCAGGGTCCAAAAGAAAAACCTCAAGATGCAAATGAAGACCGCACTGCCAGCTGAAAAACAAGGCTTGGAAAAACTGTGGAAAGACCTGAAAGAAAAACACAGTGCCCTCAGCAAAGCGGAATCTGCGAGGAAGAGGAAGAGCAAAAAGAAGAAGACACAAGAGCGCTTCTTCAGAGACCCCTTCCAGTTTGCCAGAACACTGTTTGAGCAGCCAAAATCTGGGACCCTAAGTGTGGACAAAGGAGTTCTTGAGCAGCATCTGAGGAAAACATACTCTGACCCACAGAGCAAAGCACCACTCGACATTCAAGGTCTGGTGTGGCCAACCAACCCTGAGGAACAGTTCAATGGCAAGCCTCCAACGTTGGCGGAAATCAAGAAGGTGGTCGACAAAGCCAGAGCCAAATCATCACCAGGGCCAAACGGAATACCTTACCAGCTTTACAAGAAATGTCCCAAGGTGCTGGAGTGGCTCCACAGGCTGCTGCGATCGGCTTGGAGAAACCAGAAGATCAGCGGCCAGTGGATGACGGCAGATGGTGTGTACATCCCCAAAGAGCAAAACTCAAGTGACATTAGCCAGTTCAGGCCAATATCACTACTGAACGTCGAAGGGAAAATCTTCTTCTCTGTCATGGCAGCAAGGCTGACCAAGTACCTGATGGAAAACAAGTACTTGGATGTGTCAGTCCTGAAAGGTGGCATCCCAGGCGTGGCGGGCTGTGTAGAACACGCCACAATGATCTGGGACGCAATCCAAAAAGCAAAAACAGAAAAGAGAGACCTGGACGTAGTGTGGCTTGATCTGGCAAACGCATATGGATCTGTGCCCCATGAGATGATACAGTTGGCTCTTGAGATGTACCATGTGCCAAAGAACATCCGCGACATGCTCAAGAAGTACTTCAATGGCTTCTCAATGCGGTTCTCTACCAAGGAGTACACAACAGACTGGATCAACTTGGAAGTGGGTATTGCAATGGGCTGTGCAATTTCCCCAATACTGTTCGTGCTGGCAATGGAACTCATCTTGAAAGCAGCAACAAACAACGCGAGACAAACAGACCTTGGCGATGGATACAAGATGCCTCCTCTCAAGGCCTTCATGGATGACACTACAGTGATTTCATCCAGAGAAGACGAGACACGTCATGTGCTGGAGAGGCTGGACGACATAGTTGCCTCATCCAGAATGAAGTTCAAGCCAAAGAAATCACGGAGTCTCTCACTGAGGAAAGGAAAAGTGGCCGGATCTGTGGTCTTCAGTGTTGCCAACCAGGCCATTCCAACAGTCACAGAAAAACCAGTCAAGAGCCTTGGAAGATGGTATGATGATACGCTGAAAGACACACAAAGAGCAAAAGAAACCAAGCAGATGGCGGAGGAAGGCTTGGAGACCATTGACCAGTGTGGGCTCCCTGGCAAATACAAGGTCTGGTGTCTGCAGTTCATGCTGATACCAAAGCTGCTATGGCCTCTGATGATATACGACATCTGCACCAGCATAGTGGAGGCAATGGAAGCCAAAATCAACAAGTTCACAAGGAAATGGCTTGGTGTCCCACCCTGTCTGACTGACATAGCGCTGTACTGTCGCCAAGCAAAGCTGAAACTACCCCTGAAATCCATCCTGGAGGAATACAAAGCAGGGAAGATCAGACTTCAAAGCATGCTGGAGGACTCAGGAGACAAGGTGGTAGAAGCAATTAAGCCCCAGCTGAAGACAGGCAGAAAATGGAAAGTTCAAGAGGCGATGGATTCTGCAAAAGAAAGTCTCAAGATCAGAGAAATAACAGGACACACACAGACCAACAGACAGGGACTGGGGGTGACTAAAACTGAATGGTGGTCAAAGGCCAAAGGAAAAGCCAAAAGAGACATGATGATTCAGGAGATGAGAAAAGAAGACCAAAAAAGACTCCAAAAAGCAGTCCAGCAGAGCCAGCAAGGGCAATGGACAACGTGGGAGAATGCACTCCAAAGAAGTCTCACTTGGAATGACATTTGGCACATGGCCCCTCTCAGGATCAGCTTCATTCTCAGATCTGCATATGACCTTCTGCCCTCAAATGCAAACCTGGTGAAGTGGGGGAAAACAGACGATCCTGCATGCCCCCTCTGCCATGAAAAACAAACAGTGGAGCATGTCCTAAGCTCATGTAAAGTAGCCCTGGCTCAAGGAAGGTACACATGGAGGCACAACCAAGTGCTCAAAGAAATTGTACAAGTAGTCTGGGCTAGTACCAACACCACAAAAGGGAAAATCAGGACTCCAAAAGCACCCGCAACATTCTTCACGGCAGGAGGCAGCAAATCATGGCCAAGAACAACAGTGCCACTCGAAACATGCAGGCAGAGTCTGCTGGACGGGGCAGATGACTGGGAGTGCACTGCAGACCTCCCAGAATGGAAGAGTCACCCAGAGATCATCAGCAAGAGTGGCATGAGACCAGACATAGTAGTCCACTCTAAGTCAACCAAGCAGCTGATCATGATCGAGCTCACGGTGCCATATGAGAACAGAATGGAGGCAGCTCAAATCTACAAGACTGAAAAGTATGCTGATCTGGCAAACAGCCTGAGGAGAGAAGGCTATCAGGTCAAAGTCCTCACTGCAGAAATTGGAGCTAGGGGGTTTGTAGGAACGTCTGCATACAGCCTCATGAAACAGCTCTCAGTTGCAGGGAAGGAAAAAACCAGAGCCCTGAAAGCAATGGCAGAAGCGGCAGAGAGGTGTTCAAGCTGGATCTGGTCAAGGAGGAACAAAAGTGAACTTCATAAGGCTTAATTTCCCTACAAATATCAGGTGTCCCTGTGGCTCAGTGGTTAAAGCGCGAGTCATTAAGTGGAAAATGAGCATGTCCAGAGGGTCATGGGTTCGAATCCCAGCCATGGCTCGTCCCAAGATGGGAAAAAAAAGGGCAGCAGAGGGACATCCGGAGTCATGAACTGGGTGTGGCCCAACCCCCCTAGAGTGTCAGGAGATAAGGGCCGAAACACTTGCTTGAAGGGGGCTTCTCTTCTGAGGACTCTCTGCTGCCACGCTCTCCATGAGTTTCTTTCTACTGCTCAGGAAGATGAACGCCAGATGAAGCTTTGCCCTGATCTCAGTGCTCAACAGAAAGAAACCGATACGTCACACGAAATTTATAAGGATCTGTCTTTCCTTTCACATGTGCAAGCCTGCACTCGACCGATACTTTAATAGTAAAAAACACATTGCTCATCAATTTTTCTTCACTTCATTCAAACATGACATACCATACTCGTGCGCTAATAATTTTGAAAATTCATTGAACCCAGTTCAACAATCGATGTAGTCCCTGATTCCAGTCAGTGGTGACTGGGTCAGTCAGTGCCACAACAACCGGGGGAAGCCAGGTGTCAGTGTCTGAGGCTGTTCTCTGGGGGAGAACAAGAAAGTGGCAGTCACAGTCCGATTCCGTTTGACAAAACAAAACTGTATGAAAATACCACTGTATCTTGTCTGCCTACACCTTCTCCCGAATCGTTTGATGGGAATGTACCAAAACCTGTCAACAGAAAGTGAGCTTTGTTCATTCAGCTTTGTAGTTACCCCTGTGCCAGAGTGTGGTTGGCTGTTGCTACCCCTATGCCAGAGTGTGGTTGGCTGTTGCTACCCCTGTGCCAGAGTGTGGTTGGCTGTTGCTACCCCTATGCCAGAGTGTGGTTGGCTGTTGCTACCCCTGTGCCAGAGTGTGGTTGGCTGTTGCTACCCCTGTGCCAGAGTGTGGTTGGCTGTTGCTACCCCTGTGCCAGAGTGTGGTTGGCTGTTGCTACCCCTGTGCCAGAGTGTGGTTGGCTGTTGCTACCCCTGTGCCAGAGTGTGGTTGGCTGTTGCTACCCCTGTGCCAGGGTGTGGTTGGCTGTTGCTACCCCTGTGCCAGAGTGTGGTTGGCTGTTGCTACCCCTGTGCCAGGGTGTGGTTGACTGTTGCTACCCCTGTGCCAGAGTGTGGTTGGCTGTTGCTACCCTGTGCCAAGTGTGGTTGCTGTTGCTACCCTGTGCCAGAGTGTGGTTGGCTGTTGCTACCCCTGTGCCAGAGTGTGGTTGGCTGTTGCTACCCCTGTGCCAGAGTGTGGTTGGCTGTTGCTACCCCTGTGCCAGAGTGTGGTTGGCTGTTGCTACCCCTGTGCCAGTGTGGTTGGCTGTTGCTACCCCTGTGCCAGAGTGTGGTTGGCTGTTGCTACCCCTGTGCAGGGTGTGGTTGGCTGTTGCTACCCCTGTGCCAGAGTGTGGTTGGCTGTTGCTACCCCTGTGCCAGAGTGTGGTTGGCTGTTGCTACCCCTGTGCCAGGTGTGGTTGGCTGTTGCTACCCCTGTGCCAGAGTGTGTTGGCTGTTGCTACCCCTGTGCCAGGGTGTGGTTGGCTGTAGTTACCCCTATGCCAGAGTGTGGTTGGCTGTTTGTTTGATTTTTTTTTTTTTTTTACTTGATCTTGACATGTACGATCAGGCACAAAATGCCACAGACTTTCAAAAAGAGCTTCCCACTTCATTTCTAATTTGAGCAAATGCAAGCGCATGCATTCCCCCCCCCCCACCCCCCCTACACACACACACACACACACACACACACACACACACACACACACAAGCACGCGTGCACGCATGCACACACACACATATACATGCACGGACACACACACACACATGCACGGACACACACACACACACACACACACACACACACACACACACACAATCATGTGAATGCACATGCAGACTCACGAAAAGTGGGAGAGGAAAGCCAGAAAACTAATAACCACAAACCACTTCCATGTTTTTGACTGTTCTCTCCCTAAAAAGGATAAGCACAAATGAAGTCAGCCGGGCTACAGAAAAACATGATTTGAACTGAACTGACTGGCAAAAGTATATAATTTAGTTTAACGAAAGATGTAAAACATGTATTCTGTTCTTATGACAGACACAAAGCGCTCTAATCGCTTTGATTACAGACATCATCATCTAATTTGGTCAACTGATAGATGTAAAGAGACAAAAACTACATAATATGTTGGATTACAGAAATAAAGCTAATATTTTGGTTGGATTACAGATAAACTACAAATTTCGATTTATTGACAAACATAGAATACAGACTTCAGTTTAATGGCAGATATAAAGCAGCATATAATTTGGTTTAATAATGAGTGCTCTCTCTCTCTCTCTCTCTCTCTCTCTCTCTCTCTCTCTCTCTCTCTCTCTCTCTCTTTCCATATCCCCTCCCCCATCACCTCACATTTTCTTCTCCTCTCTAAATAATAACGTTACTCGACATCTCTCCCACCCCTGGCCACAGTGTCTGCAGTACCAGGCTGGTTTATTTCTGGTAAGCACGCTGCCCACACACTAAATGTCTGTCAGTTCACACCGCCTCTGGACTCCTGAGTGCTGCCATTCTCCATTGTCACTTCACTGGCCTC
>CM065736.1:7564409-7571909 GCA_033310375.1 Conus canariensis | reverse complement strand
TCCGGTGGATAGAGCCCCGAGCTGGCAGTCTGTCAACAACTGAGAGTTCAAATCCTAGCGAGTGCCCCTCCCCCCAAAAACAAACAAACAAACAAAGACCGGGAGTTTCCCGCCACCCATCTTTTGAATGTGATGTCGTTCTGGAGGTGGGTTTGGAATCAGACAGGCCACTTCTCTCCCTTACCACACTTCCTTCGACTCAGAATATGACCGATGGGTTATTGGAAACAGATCATGTTCTGTAAAATCATCATTACCGATCGCCGAGACGCTTCGATGTTTGGAGCGTTCAGTATCCAAGCGACGTTAATCGAAGTTCTTTTTTCTTTTCTTTTCTTCTACTGTTGTTTTTACAACAGCATCAGGGTCACGAACTTCTCAACCATTCACCCCCATGCAGGTTTCAAGTTCTGCGGCATCACTTGGAATCTTAGCGCGTCACTGGCGGCCCATCAGAGCTACAGACGGACCGATTCCAGTGGCGGACTGAGGCGTAGGCTGGCTCTGTAGTTCAACATGGCACTGTCAGGGTCAGTTTGCTTCTGCGTCATCTTCTTCGCCGTTTGCACAGCTCGCTCAGCCTCGCCGTGGGCGTGTGGTGAAACGTGGACCTACTGGTGCACAGTCAGCAGAGATCCTGTGATACAAACTGTGGACCTCGTCCCCGCGTAACTAGCGAAGTATGCTTATAGATCCGTGACAGTCATAGCGAAGTGATATGATAGATCCGTCACAGTCACAGCGAAGTATGGTTATCGATCCGTCACAGGCATAGCGAAGTATGGCTATAGATCTGTCACAGGCATAGCGAAATATGGTCATAGATCCGTCACAGTCATAGCGAAGTGATGTGATAGATCCGTCACAGTCATAGCGAAGTATGGTTATAGATCCGTCACAGTCATGGTGAAGTATGGTTATAGATCCGTCACAGTCATAGCGAAGTATGGTGATAGATCCATCACAATCATAGCGAAGTATGGTGATAGATCTGTCACAGTCATATCAAAGTATGATTATAGATCCGTCACAGGCATAGCCAAGTATGGTTATAGATCTGTCACAGTCATAGCGAAGTATGGTTATAGATCCATCACAGTCATAGCGAAGTATGGTGATAGATCCATCACAGTCACAGCGAAGTACGGTTATAGATCTGTCAGTCATGGTGAAGTATGGTTATAGGTCCGTCACACTCATAGCGAACTATGGTTACATATCCGTCACAGTCATAGCGAAGTATGGTTATAGATCTGTCACAAGCATAGTGAAGTATGGTTACAGATCTGTCACAGGCATAGCGAAGTATAGTTATAGATCCGTCATAGGCATAGCGAAGTATGGTTATAGATCCGTCACAGTCATAGCGAACTATGGTTATAGATCTGTCACAGGCATATCGAAGTATGGTTATAGATCCGTCACAGGCATAGCGAAGTTTTGTTATAGATCCGTCACAGTCATAGCGCACTATGGTTATAGATCTGTCACAGGCATAGCGAAGTATGGTGATAGATCCGTCACAGTCCTAGGGAAGTATGGTTATAGATCTGTCACAGGCATAGCTTAGTATGATGACAGATCCGTCACAGTCATGGTGAAGTATGGTTATAGATCTGTCACACTCATGGCGAAGTATGGTTATAGATCCGTCACAGACATAGCAAAGTATGGTTATTGATGTCACAGTCATGGTGAAATATGGTTATAGATCCGTCACAGACATAGCAAAGTATGGTTATTGATGTCACAGTCATGGTGAAATATGGTTATAGATTCGTCACAGACATAGCAAAGTATGATTATTGATGTCACACTCATGGCGAAGTATGGTTATAGATCTGTCACAGGCACAGCGAAGTATGGTTATAGATCTGTCACAGGCATAGCGAAGTATGGTTACAGATCTGTCACAGGCATAGCGAAGTATGGTTATAGATCTGTCACAGACATAGCGAAGTATGGTTATAGATCTGTCACAGGCATAGCTAAGTATGATTATAGATCTGTCACAGTCATGGTGAAGTATGGTTATAGATCTGTCACACACAAGGCGAAGTATGGTTATAGATCTGTCACCATCATGGTGAAGTATGGTTATAGATCTGTCACAGGCATAGAGAAGTATGGTTATAGATCTGTCACAGTCATGGCGAAGTATGGTTATAGATCCGTCAAGTCATAGCGAAGTATGGTGATAGATCCATCACAGTCACAGCGAAGTATGGTTATAAGATCCGTCACAGTCATGGTGAAGTATGGTTATAGATCCGTCACAGTCATAGCGAAGCATGGTGATAGATCCGTCACAGGCATAGCGAAGTATGGTTATAGATCTGTCACAGTCATAGCGAAGTATGGTGATAGATCCATCACAGTCACAGCGAAGTATGGTTATAGATCCGTCACCGTCATGGTGAAGTATGGTTATAGATCTGTCACAGTCATAGCGAAGTATGGTGATAGATCCGTCACAGGCATAGCGAAGTATGGTTATAGATCTGTCACAGTCATAGCGAAGTATGGTGATAGATCCGTCACAGGCATAGCGAAGTATGTTTATAGATCTGTCATAGTCATAGCGAAGTATGGTGATAGATCTGTCAAAGTCATAGTGAAGTATGGTGATAGATCCATCACAGGCATAGCGAAGTATGGTGATAGATCTGTCACAGTCATAGCGAAGTATGGTGATAGATCTGTCACAGTCATAGCGAAGTATGGTGATAGATCTGTCACAGTCATAGGGAAGTATGGTTATAGATCTGTCACAGTCATAGCGAAGTATGGTGATAGATCCGTCAGAGCCATAGCAAAGTATGGTGATAGATCCATCACAGGCATAACGAAGTATGGTTATAGATCTGTCACAGTCATGGCGAAGTATGGTTATAGATCTGTCACAGTCACGGCGAAGTATGGTGATAGATCTGTCACAGTCATAGCGAAGTATGGTTATAGATCTGTCACAGTAATGGCGAAGCATTGTTATAGATCTGTCACAGTCATAGCGAAGTATGGTGATAGATCCGTCACAGTCCTAGGGAAGTATGGTTATAGATCTGTCACAGCCATAGCGAAGTATGGTTTTAAATCTGTCACAGTCATGGTGAAGTATGGTTATAGATCTGTCACAGTCATGGTGAAGTATGGTTATAGATCTGTCACAGGCATAGCGAAGTATGGTTACAGATCTGTCACAGGCATAGCGAAGTATGGTTATAGATCTGTCACAGCATAGCGAAGTATGGTTATAGATCTGTCACAGTCATGGTGAAGTATGGTTATAGATCTGTCACAGGCATAGCGAAGTATGGTTATAGATCTGTCACAGCATAGCGAAGTATGGTTATAGATCTGTCACCGTCATGGTGAAGTATGGTTATAGATCTGTCACAGGCATAGCGAAGTATGGTTATAAATCTGTCACAGGCATAGCGAAGTATGGTTATAGATCTGTCACCGTCATGGTGAAGTATGGTTATAGATCCGTCACAGGCATAGCGAAGCATGGTTATAGATCTGTCACCGTCATGGTGAAGTATGGTTATAGATCCGTCACAGGCATAGCAAAGTATGGTTATAGATCCGTCACCCTCATGGTGAAGTATGGTTACAGATCCGTCACAGGCATAGCGAAGTATGGTTATAGATCTGTCACAGTCATAGCGACGTATGGTTATAGATCCGTCACAGTCATAGTACAGGGTGGCCGGATACCCTGGCACCAGCGCGGCACTATTGCTACAGCAAGGCTCGGTGCCATATTTTAAGTACCAGCATAGGGAATCCTTACGAGGGAGAAAAAAGAGTTCAAAGGTCTGCTTTTGTTTTGATAAGATAAAAGGAATTTGACGCACAAAAGAAGCGAGAAAAAGGTTATCCAATTGGTAAACCTACTTTATAAGTTTGGTAAGTACACACACACACACACGCACGCACGCACACACACACACACACACACACACACACACACACACACACACACACACACACACACACACACTTTTCCCACCTTTTTTTCTTTCTTTTTCTTTTCTTTTTTTTTCTTCGTTATCTTGTTGATCACCATTACCAAATGTTTGGACAATAACATTCAAACTCCAGGGAGAGAGACTTGGCTGCAGACGTCTGCCTGTCCGTCTGACAGCTGATCTTATCACACGCTTGAACTGCTGAAAACAAATGAAGCAGCCTCTCTACCTAGCCCATGTTTTGTGCTCACATCACGTCCAACTGCCACGCACACCCCCTGCCTGCGTTGAAGGACGCGCCGTGACCTTCAGGAACACAACTGACGTCAGAAATCGAGCATTCCAAGTGTGAACACTGTCCAGTTTCAAAGTAATCAGTGTCAAACCAGCGCTGCTGCTGTGCTATTTTGGTTCATGGGGAGGTCACTCCCCATATACCGGTACGCAGTGTGTGAGAGAGAGAAAGATGGCTGAGAGAGAAAGATGGCTGAAGATGGCTGAGAGAGAGAGAGAGAGAGAGAGAGAGAGAGAGAGAGAGAGAGAGAGATGGCTTCAAGGGAAATTGGAGAGGTGGATTGTGGTGATGGATCGATGGAGGAATGGAGGGGGGTGGGAGATTGAGGAGGAGGAGAGAGGAAGGGTGAGGTAAACTGCTTGTGGACATAGAAAAACAAGAGACTGAGCAATCTGTATTCCCTAGTAGTCTTTGGTGGTAGGGGTAAGGGACACAACCGCGCTCCCGCTGCTGCAGCAGTATTATGCCTGATGACAGACATAGGGGGGAGGGGGAGGTGGGAGGGTGGGGGGACGCACTGAGGTGAGGGTGTGCTTGTGTTACACTCTGGGTATTGTGACACTATGGACATAATAGCTCCCCCCAAACGACCTTGACCGGATGACTCGCGTGGCTTTCGTCAGTTGCCCCGTTCACACAGCAAATCGGGGCCGGAATAGCTCAGTTGGTAGAGCGCCGGACTCGTGATCCTAGGGTTGGGGGTTCGAATTTCGGTACAGGGGGACTTTTCCCTCGTAGCTAACATTGGTTCTGACTTTATTCCCCATACAGTCCTTCGAATGAGACTATAAACCGAGGTTCCGTGTGTGAACGCACGCACAACATCTTGCACACACGTCAAATCCCATCACCAACTTTCGGAAGAGAAGGCCAGTTTGGCCGTTGGTATGGATGACACGTTACACATAGCATGCACCTTCCCCGAAGATGGGAGTATGGCTGCTTTAATGGCAGGATCAAAAACGGTCATACACACTAAACTCCACTGCCTGTCTATACAGGCAGTGTCCGCAGGAGTATCGGCCTGCGTAGGCAGAAGGAAGAAGAAGAAGACATAGCATGCTCAGGAAGATGAACGCTAAATGAATTTCGCTATGATCCCCATGCTCAGCAGAAGGAAGCTGATAACCCTGCTGAAAATAATGGGGGCTCTGTCAGATTGCTTTATTTTTTTTGTATTTATTTTTTTTTTTTTAGCATGCGCAAACCTGCTGCACTAGACGGATACTTTGACGGTAAAGACATGGCTCATTTTCCTAGCTTTATTCAAACAAACATTACTTATCAGAACACAGACTTAGTTTAGTGACAGATATAAAGCAGCATATAATTCTGTTTGATGACAAACATAACTGGTTTCAATAAGGAGAGTTCTCTCTCTCTCTCTCTCTCTCTCCCTCTCTCTCTCTCTCTCCTGTGTCTGTCTTTCCTTCCCTCCCTCCTTCCTCTCTCTCTCTCTCTGCTTCTCTCTCTCTCTCTCTCTCTCTCTCTCTCTGACTCCTTTTCCATAATCCCCCTCTTTCCCCACCCCCTTCCATTTTCTTCTTCTCTCTAAATAATAACGTCACTCGACATCTCTCCCACCCCTGGCCACAGTGTCTGCAGTACCAGGCTGGTTTATTCAGGTAAGCACGCTGCCCACACACTAAATGTCTGTCAGTTCACACCGCCTCTGGACTCCTGAGTGCTGCCATTCTCCATTGTCACTTCACTGGCCTCCAGAGGAAGAGACGAGAAAGGCAGACTGAGGGGAGAAGGGGACAGGGGGGGGAGGGGGGGGGGCAGCGAAAGGGAAGAGGATGGAGAGAAAAGGGGGAGGGAGGGAGAAAAAAGAAGTAGAGAGAGATTGGGGGAAGGGAAAGCAGAGAGAGAGAGGGTGGAAACATACAGTGAGAGAGAGAGAGAGAGAGAGAGAGAGAGAGAGAGAGAAAGAGAGAGAAGAGAGAGAGAGAGAAGAGAGAGAGAAACAGACAGAGACGGGGAGAGAGGAATAGAGAGACAGACAGTGACAGAGGTAGGGAGGGAGGGAGAGAGAGAGAGACAGACAGACAGTGACAGAGAGAGAGAGAGACAGACAGACAGACAGAAAGAAAGAGAGAGAGAGACAAAGACGGAGACAGAGAGAGACAGAGATAGAGACAACGGCAGAGACAGGCAGAGAGAGAGAGAGAGAGAGAGAGAGAGACAGAAAGAGAGAGAGAAGAGAGAGAGAGAGAGAGAGAGAGAGAGAGAGGAGAGAGAGAGAGAGAGAGAGAGAGAGAAAGTGAATAGCAGAGATGGGGCTGGGGGTTTGGGGTGGGGAATAAAATGGTGTTGGGGGAAAAGGTCTTAGACCTTTCAGAACTAGCCACCTACGATCCAGACAGCAGACAGGTCTCCTGGGGGGGGGGGGGGGGGGGGGGGCTGGAGATGTGATGGGCACTGCATAAAGCTGCCAGTCATAATATGGTGATATCTTGGCGTACAGTTCTGGGCGATCGCTTGGTGGGGTTCACTGGTAGAGAGGACCTGTGCTGGCTGGAGCTCGCAGATCAGGCCATGCACTGGAAAGGTTGAAAATTTTGACTGCGAGCTGGAGAGAGAGAGAGAGAGAGAGAGAGAGAGAGAGAGAGAGAGAGAGAGAGAGAGAGAGAGAGAGAGAGAAAGACAAGACAAGACAAGACAAGACAAGACAAGACAAAATTCTTTATTTACGAGGATAATAGATAAGCACTGACGTGCTTTTTTTTTTTTACATCCAGTCCTCGCCCTGAGTAGGGACTACAACATGCAATGAAATAAAATAATGTAAGAAAGCAAACAAGCAAACAAAGCGGTCATGCAATCATAATGGAACATCAAATGAAAATAGAAGAGAAATGAAAAAAATAAAATAAAATGAACAAACAAAAAATAAAAATAACATTGAGAATAATAAGGAAGGGGAAGGAGAGAGTGGGGTGGGGGTGGGGTGGGCTGGGGGAACATGTGGACATGCACCACAACGTAAAAGAATTAGCATGTATAAAAACATGTGAGGCAGTGTGGTTTTCGACCCGCAAGCCTAAAATCGCGCGCGCGCGGGCGCGCACACACGCACGCACGCACGCGCGCGCGCGCGCACGCACAGAGAGAGAGAGAGAGAGAGAGAGAGAGAGAGAGAGAGAGAGAGTGTCTGACGCCACAGACGAGAGCGGAGTTCAAATGAAATTGAGCTGTCTGTGGTTCTCCTTTCATGCAGATGATCTGCAG
>CM065736.1:7556952-7564309 GCA_033310375.1 Conus canariensis | reverse complement strand
AGACGAGACAGAGAGAAAGAGACAGACAGAGTGAGGGTAGTGACGAGGACAGGTTGTGGTTGGGAATAAAATTACGTTGGGGCAAGGTCTTCTGTCTTTCAGAAATAGCTGGGCCCTGTGATTCCAGACAGCAGACAGGTCTCCCGTGGGAGGGGGGGGGGGGAGAAAGGGGGGGGATGTGATGGGCACTGCATAAAGCTGTCAGTCACGGTGATACCTTGGCTTACAGTTCTGGGCGATCGCTTGGTGGTGTTTATTGGTTGTAAGGACCAGCAGAAACTGTCAGGTCATGCCATTCACAGTAAAGGTGGAAACATCTCTCTCTCTCTCTCTCTCTTCTCTCTCTCTCTCTAACCCCTTCTCCCCAACCCCTTCTCTGTTTGTGTGTGTGTGTGTGTGTGTGTGTGTGTGTGTGTGTGTGTGTGTGTGTGTGTGTGTGGTCGTCTTCAATGTCATTCCTTTCGATTTTCTCTCCATATCATCAGGGCACAGGAAGCTGGCCATGGCACAATGATGAACATCTGACAGGCGGAGCACCAGAAATAGCCGCCATTTCCAGGGGAAATAACCAACCCATCACACCACAACACGCACAGGCAGATTTTGGGCAAGGAAGGAAAGTGACAGACAGAGGAGAGGGAAACACAGGGAAGGGGTTCTTAGAGGGGTTTGGTGAGGGAGAGGGCGAGATTGAGTGGAGAGTGGAAAGGGGGGGGGATGGGAATGGGGGGGGGGTGAAGAAATGTGGGGGAGGGGAGAAAAAGGGAGGAGGGAGACACATTGGCTGCAGACCTCAGACTGTCCGTCTGACGGCTGATCTGATCGCACGCTTTAAATGCTGAAACAAATGAAGCAGTGTCTACATGCAGGGGATGTTTTGTGCCGGCATCAACGTCAAACTGCCCCAGCACACCTGCCCGAGCGATTAAGCACCCACTGTGACCTTCAGACCACAACATGGGTCAGAAACTGACATTCCAAGTGTGAACGCTGTCCAGTAAGAGTCATCACTTGAACCAGCGCTACGCTACGCTGCCACTGTGGGCTCTTTTCGGCTCATGCAGAAGTCAGACCCCATGTTGGGGCATGGGTGGGAGAGAGAGACTAAGATGGTTTTAAAGGGAAACTGGAGAGGCAGAGGGTGGTGATGGACCGTTTGAGGAATGGACAGGGGTGGCAGATAGAGGAGGAGGGGGTGAAGGATGAAGGGAAGGTTGAGGCCACTGACCTTTGTGGACATGGGAGCTGTGACTACACAATTTGGATTCCATAGTCGCTGGTGAGGTTAAGGGACACAACAGTGCTGCCACAGCTGCAGCAGTGCTGTGCATTACGACAGATACAGGACGGAGTGGGAGGAGGAGGATGGGAGGAGGCACTGAGGTCAAGGTGTGTTTGTGTTATGAAGTGGGTGTTGCGACTATCAAAAAATAACAGCTGCTCCCTACAACCTTGACCGGATAACTTGCTTGGCTTTTGGTCAGTTGCCCTGTTCACATAGCAAATAATGGGAAAGACTGGAAAACCAGAACGAAGGGCTCTGTGGCTGGCTCCCCACTTTGCCTTAAACATGTGGCTACTAAAAATAAAAGGAAAAGATGCTCCCAGGATTCACCGAAAGGGGAGAGAATGATGAATCCATCGGTGCTCAACCAATCATGACTGCAAATCCCAAACGGACTATGAACATGGACCAAATGGAATATCCATGTGTCTGTGGAAAGCGTTTCGCTACCACCCGTGGCATGAAGATCCACAGAACAAAGATGGATGTGTGAAGACTCATCTGAATGAGCAGCAGCGCACTGCATCAGCAGATAAGACGTCGGAAGACCAAGGCCAGGATTTAAACCACAGTGCCAAGGACATCCACGCTGTTGGTTCGGATGAGGAATTTGCACAGGCCCTCGATGCCAGGCGCCTGAAACTCAACCTGCCACGAGCAAACGAAACTGAAGATTGGGAGAAACTGGATGCAAAAATCGTCCAAAGACTCGATGCACTGATAGGAAAAGCACCCTGGAACACAAACTAGCCACATATGGGGACATTGTGTATGCCACATGTAGAGACGCCTATGGAGCAAAACTACCCAAAGAGAAAACACCTCCAAAGAAATCCAGACGCCAAGAAAAGATGGACAAGATCAGGTCCAAAAGAAAAACCTCAAGATGCAAATGAAGACCGCACTGCCAGCTGAAAAACAAGGCTTGGAAAAACTGTGGAAAGACCTGAAAGAAAAACACAGTGCCCTCAGCAAAGCGGAATCTGCGAGGAAGAGGAAGAGCAAAAAGAAGAAGACACAAGAGCGCTTCTTCAGAGACCCCTTCCAGTTTGCCAGAACACTGTTTGAGCAGCCAAAATCTGGGACCCTAAGTGTGGACAAAGGAGTTCTTGAGCAGCATCTGAGGAAAACATACTCTGACCCACAGAGCAAAGCACCACTCGACATTCAAGGTCTGGTGTGGCCAACCAACCCTGAGGAACAGTTCAATGGCAAGCCTCCAACGTTGGCGGAAATCAAGAAGGTGGTCGACAAAGCCAGAGCCAAATCATCACCAGGGCCAAACGGAATACCTTACCAGCTTTACAAGAAATGTCCCAAGGTGCTGGAGTGGCTCCACAGGCTGCTGCGATCGGCTTGGAGAAACCAGAAGATCAGCGGCCAGTGGATGACGGCAGATGGTGTGTACATCCCCAAAGAGCAAAACTCAAGTGACATTAGCCATTCAGGCCAATATCACTACTGAACGTCGAAGGGAAAATCTTCTTCTCTGTCATGGCAGCAAGGCTGACCAAGTACCTGATGGAAAACAAGTACTTGGATGTGTCAGTCCTGAAAGGTGGCATCCCAGGCGTGGCGGGCTGTGTAGAACACGCCACAATGACTGGGACGCAATCCAAAAAGCAAAAACAGAAAAGAGAGACCTGGACGTAGTGTGGCTTGATCTGGCAAACGCATATGGATCTGTGCCCCATGAGATGATACAGTTGGCTCTTGAGATGTACCATGTGCCAAAGAACATCCGCGACATGCTCAAGAAGTACTTCAATGGCTTCTCAATGCGGTTTCTCTACCAAGGAGTACACAACAGACTGGATCAACTTGGAAGTGGGTATTGCAATGGGCTGTGCAATTTCCCCAATACTGTTCGTGCTGGCAATGGAACTCATCTTGAAAAGCAGCAACAAACAACGCGAGACAAACAGACCTTGGCGATGATACAAGATGCCTCCTCTCAAGGCCTTCATGGATGACACTACAGTGATTTCATCCAGAGAAGACGAGACACGTCATGTGCTGGAGAGGCTGGACGACATAGTTGCCTCATCCAGAATGAAGTTCAAGCCAAAGAAATCACGGAGTCTCTCACTGAGGAAAGGAAAAGTGGCCGGATCTGTGGTCTTCAGTGTTGCCAACCAGGCCATTCCAACAGTCACAGAAAAACCAGTCAAGAGCCTTGGAAGATGGTATGATGATACGCTGAAAGACACACAAAGAGCAAAAAAAAACCAAGCAATGGCGGGGGAAGGCTTGGAGACCATTGACCATTTGGTGGCTCCCTGGCAAATACAAGGTCTGGTGTCTGCAGTTCATGCTGATACCAAAGCTGCTATGGCCTCTGATGATATACGACATCTGCACCAGCATAGTGGAGGCAATGGAAGCCAAAATAAACAAGTTCACAAGGAAATGGCTTGGTGTCCCACCCTGTCTGACTGACATAGCGCTGTACTGTCGCCAAGCAAAGCTGAAACTACCCCTGAAATCCATCCTGGAGGAATACAAAGCAGGGAAGATCAGACTTCAAAGCATGCTGGAGGACTCAGGAGACAAGGTGGTAAAGCAATTAAGCCCCAGCTGAAGACAGGCAGAAAATGGAAAGTTCAAGAGGCGATGGATTCTGCAAAAGAAAGTCTCAAGATCAGAGAAATAACAGGACACACACAGACCAACAGACAGGGACTGGGGGTGACTAAAACTGAATGGTGGTCAAAGGCCAAAGGAAAAGCCAAAAGAGACATGATGATTCAGGAGATGAGAAAAGAAGAAGACCAAAAAAGACTCCAAAAAGCAGTCCAGCAGAGCCAGCAAGGGCAATGGACAACGTGGGAGAATGCACTCCAAAGAAGTCTCACTTGGAATGACATTTGGCACATGGCCCCTCTCAGGATCAGCTTCATTCTCAGATCTGCATATGACCTTCTGCCCTCAAATGCAAACCTGGTGAAGTGGGGGAAAACAGACGATCCTGCATGCCCCCTCTGCCATGAAAAACAAACAGTGGAGCATGTCCTAAGCTCATGTAAAGTAGCCCTGGCTCAAGGAAGGTACACATGGAGGCACAACCAAGTGCTCAAAGAAATTGTACAAGTAGTCTGGGCTAGTACCAACACCACAAAAGGGAAAATCAGGACTCCAAAAGCACCCGCAACATTCTTCACGGCAGGAGGCAGCAAATCATGGCCAAGAACAACAGTGCCACTCGAAACATGCAGGCAGAGTCTGCTGGACGGGGCAGATGACTGGGAGTGCACTGCAGACCTCCCAGAATGGAAGAGTCACCCAGAGATCATCAGCAAGAGTGGCATGAGACCAGACATAGTAGTCCACTCTAAGTCAACCAAGCAGCTGATCATGATCGAGCTCACGGTGCCAAAATGAGAACAGAATGGAGGCAGCTCAAATCTACAAGACTGAAAAGTATGCTGATCTGGCAAACAGCCTGAGGAGAGAAGGCTATCAGGTCAAAGTCCTCACTGCAGAAATTGGAGCTAGGGGTTTGTAGGAACGTCTGCATACAGCCTCATGAAACAGCTCTCAGTTGCAGGGAAGGAAAAAACCAGAGCCCTGAAAGCAATGGCAGAAGCGGCAGAGAGGTGTTCAAGCTGGATCTGGTCAAGGAGGAACAAAAGTGAACTTCATAAGGCTTAATTTCCCTACAAATATCAGGTGTCCCTGTGGCTCAGTGGTTAAAGCGCGAGTCATTAAGTGGAAAATGAGCATGTCCAGAGGGTCATGGGTTCGAATCCCAGCCATGGCTCGTCCCCCAAGATGGGAAAAAAAAGGGGCAGCAGAGGACATCCGGAGTCATGAACTGGGTGTGGCCCAACCCCCCTAGAGTGTCAGGAGATAAGGGCCGAAACACTTGCTTGAAGGGGGCTTCTCTTCTGAGGACTCTCTGCTGCCACGCTCTCCATGAGTTTCTTTCTACTGCTCAGGAAGATGAACGCCAGATGAAGCTTTGCCCTGATCTCAGTGCTCAACAGAAAGAAACCGATACGTCACACGAAATTTATAAGGATCTGTCTTTCCTTTCACATGTGCAAGCCTGCACTCGACCGATACTTTAATAGTAAAAAACACATTGCTCATCAATTTTCTTCACTTCATTCAAACATGACATACCATACTCGTGCGCTAATAATTTTGAAAATTCATTGAACCCAGTTCAACAATCGATGTAGTCCCTGATTCCAGTCAGTGGTGACTGGGTCAGTCAGTGCCACAACAACCGGGGAAGCCAGGTGTCAGTGTCTGAGGCTGTTCTCTGGGGAGAACAAGAAAGTGGCAGTCACAGTCCGATTCCGTTTGACAAAACAAAACTGTATGAAAATACCACTGTATCTTGTCTGCCTACACCTTCTCCCGAATCGTTTGATGGGAATGTACCAAAACCTGTCAACAGAAAGTGAGCTTTGTTCATTCAGCTTTGTAGTTACCCCTGTGCCAAGTGTGGTTGGCTGTTGCTACCCCTATGCCAGAGTGTGGTTGGCTGTTGCTACCCCTGTGCCAGAGTGTGGTTGGCTGTTGCTACCCCTATGCCAGAGTGTGGTTGGCTGTTGCTACCCCTGTGCCAGAGTGTGGTTGGCTGTTGCTACCCCTGTCCAGAGTGTGGTTGGCTGTTGCTACCCCTGTGCCAGAGTGTGGTTGGCTGTTGCTACCCCTGTGCCAGAGTGTGGTTGGCTGTTGCTACCCCTGTGCCAGAGTGTGGTTGGCTGTTGCTACCCTGTGCCAGGGTGTGGTTGGCTGTTGCTACCCCTGTGCCAGAGTGTGGTTGGCTGTTGCTACCCCTGTGCCAGAGTGTGGTTGGCTGTTGCTACCCCTGTGCCAGGGTGTGGTTGACTGTTGCTACCCCTGTGCCAGAGTGTGGTTGGCTGTTGCTACCCCTGTGCCAGAGTGTGGTTGGCTGTTGCTACCCCTGTGCCAGGGTGTGGTTGGCTGTTGCTACCCCTGTGCCAGAGTGTGGTTGGCTGTTGCTACCCCTGTGCCAGAGTGTGGTTGGCTGTTGCTACCCCTGTGCCAGAGTGTGGTTGGCTGTTGCTACCCCTGTGCCAGAGTGTGGTTGGCTGTTGCTACCCCTGTGCAGGGTGTGGTTGGCTGTTGCTACCCCTGTGCCAGAGTGTGGTTGGCTGTTGCTACCCCTGTGCCAGAGTGTGGTTGGCTGTTGCTACCCCTGTGCCAGGGTGTGGTTGGCTGTTGCTACCCCTGTGCCAGAGTGTGGTTGGCTGTTGCTACCCCTGTGCCAGGGTGTGGTTGGCTGTAGTTACCCCTATGCCAGAGTGTGGTTGGCTGTTTGTTTGATTTTTTTTTTTTTTACTTGATCTTGACATGTACGATCAGGCACAAAATGCCACAGACTTTCAAAAAGAGCTTCCCACTTCATTTCTAATTTGAGCAAATGCAAGCGCATGCATTCCCCCCCCCCCCACCCCCCCTACACACACACACACACACACACACACACACACACACACACACACAAGCACGCGTGCACGCATGCACACACACACATATACATGCACGGACACACACACACACATGCACGGACACACACACACACACACACACACACACACACACACACACACACAATCATGTGAATGCACATGCAGACTCACGAAAAGTGGGAGAGGAAAGCCAGAAAACTAATAACCACAAACCACTTCCATGTTTTTGACTGTTCTCTCCCTAAAAAGGATAAGCACAAATGAAGTCAGCCGGGCTACAGAAAAACATGATTTGAACTGAACTGACTGGCAAAAGTATATAATTTAGTTTAACGAAAGATGTAAAACATGTATTCGTTTCTTATGACAGACACAAAGCGCTCTAATCGCTTTGATTACAGACATCATCATCTAATTTGGTCAACTGATAGATGTAAAGAGACAAAAACTACATAATATGTTGGATTACAGAAATAAAGCTAATATTTTGGTTGGATTACAGATAAACTACAAATTTCGATTTATTGACAAACATAGAATACAGACTTCAGTTTAATGGCAGATATAAAGCAGCATATAATTTGGTTTAATAATGAGTGCTCTCTCTCTCTCTCTCTCTCTCTCT
>CM065736.1:7549452-7551952 GCA_033310375.1 Conus canariensis | reverse complement strand
TGGTAGAGCGCCGGACTCGTGATCCTAGGGTTGGGGGTTCGAATTTCGGTACAGGGGGACTTTTCCCTCGTAGCTAACATTGGTTCTGACTTTATTCCCCATACAGTCCTTCGAATGAGACTATAAACCGAGGTTCCGTGTGTGAACGCACGCACAACATCTTGCACACACGTCAAATCCCATCACCAACTTTCGGAAGAGAAGGCCAGTTTGGCCGTTGGTATGGATGACACGTTACACATAGCATGCACCTTCCCCGAAGATGGGAGTATGGCTGCTTTAATGGCAGGATAAAAAACGGTCATACACACTAAACTCCACTGCCTGTCTATACAGGCAGTGTCCGCAGGAGTATCGGCCTGCGTAGGCAGAAGGAAGAAGAAGAAGACATAGCATGCTCAGGAAGATTAACGCTAAATGAAGTTTCGCTATGATCCCCATGCTCAGCAGAAGGAAGCTGATAACCCTGCTGAAAATAATGGGGGCTCTGTCAGATTGCTTTATTTTTTTTTTATTTTTTTTTTTTTTAGCATGCGCAAACCTGCTGCACTAGACGGATACTTTGACGGTAAAGACATGGCTCATTTTCCTAGCTTTATTCAAACAAACATTACTTATCAGAACACAGACTTTAGTTTAGTGACAGATATAAAGCAGCATATAATTCTGTTTGATGACAAACATAACTGGTTTCAATAAGGAGAGTTCTCTCTCTCTCTCTCTTTCTCTCTCTCTCTCTCTCCTGTGTCTGTCTTTCCTTCCCTCCCTCCTTCCTCTCTCTCTCTCTCTGCTTCTCTCTCTCTCCTCTCTCTCTCTCTGCTTCTCTCTCTCTCTCTCTCTCCTGTGTCTGTCTTTCCTTCCCTCCCTCCTTCCTCTCTCTCTCTCTCTCTGCTTCTCTCTCTCTCTCTCTCTGCCTTTCTCTCTCTCTCTCTGCTTCTCTCTCTCTCTCTCTCTCTCTCTGCTTCTCTCTCTCTCTCTCTGCTTCTCTCTCTCTCTCTCTCTCCCCTCTCTCTCTCTCTCTCTCCTTGTCTGTCTTTCCTTCCCTCCCTCCTTCCTCTCTCTCTCTCTCTGCTTCTCTCTCTCTCTCTCTCTCTCTCTCTCTCTCTCTCTCTCCTTTCCATAATCCCCCTCTTTCCCCACCCCCTTCCATTTTCTTCTCCTCTCTAAATGATAACGTCACTCGACATCTCTCCCACCCCTGGCCACAGTGTCTGCAGTACCAGGCTGGTTTATTCAGGTAAGCACGCTGCCCACACACTAAATGTCTGTCAGTTCACACCGCCTCTGGACTCCTGAGTGCTGCCATTCTCCATTGTCACTTCACTGGCCTCCAGAGGAAGAGACGAGAAAGGCAGACTGAGGGGAGAAGGGGATAGGGGGGGGGGGGGGAGGGGGGGCAGCGAAAGGGAAGAGGATGGAGAGAAAAGGGGGAGGGAGGGAGAAAAAAGAAGTAGAGAGAGATTGGGGGAAGGGAAAGCAGAGAGAGAGAGGGTGGAAACATACAGTGAGAGAGAGAGAGAGAGAGAGAGAGAGAGAGAGAGAAAGAGAGAAGAGAGAGAGAAGAGAGAGAGAAACAGAGACAGAGACGGGGGAGAGAGGAATAGAGAGAGAGACAGTGACAGAGGTAGGGAGGGAGGGAGAGACAGACAGACAGACAGACAGTGACAGAGAGAGAGAGAGAGAGAGAGGAGAGAGAGAGAGAGACAGACAGACAGACAGTGAGAGAGACAGACAGACAGAGAGACAAACAGAAAGAGAGAGAGAGAGACAAAGACGGAGACAGAGAGAGACAGAGATAGAGACAACGGCAGAGACAGGCAGAGAGAGAGAGAGAGAGAGAGAGAGAGAGAGAGAGAGAGAGAGAGAGAGAGAGAGAGACAGAGACAGAGATAGAGACAGAGACAGAGAAAGTGAATAGCAGGGATGGGGCTGGGGGTTGGGGTGGGGAATAAAATGGTGTTGGGGGAAAAGGTCTTAGACCTTTCAGAACTAGCCACCTACCATCCAGACAGCAGACAGGTCTCCTGGGGGGAGGGGGGGGGGGGGGCTGGAGATGTGATGGGCACTGCATAAAGCTGCCAGTCATAATATGGTGATATCTTGGCGTACAGTTCTGGGCGATCGCTTGGTAGGGTTCACTGGTAGAGAGGACCTGTGCTGGCTGGAGCTCGCAGATCAGGCCATGCACTGGAAAGGTTGAAAATTTCGACTGCGAGCTGGACAGAGAGAGAGAGAGAGAGAGAGAGAGAGAGAGAGAGAGAGAGAGAGAGAGAGAGAGAGAGAGAGAGAGAGAGCGAGAGACAAGACAAGACAAGACAAGACAAGACAAAATTCTTTATTTACGAGGATAATAGATAAGCACTGACGTGTTTTTTTTTTTTTTTTTACATCCAGTCCTCGCCCTGAGTAGGGACTACAACATGCAATGAAATGAAATAATGTAAGAAAGCAAACAAGCAAACAAAGCGGTCATGCAATCATAATGGAACATCAAATGAAA
>CM065736.1:7534452-7544452 GCA_033310375.1 Conus canariensis | reverse complement strand
GCGGCTCGGGCAGGTGACGCCCCAGCGCAGGTACAGGCGCAGCAGGAAGAGGAAGAGCAGGGCGCCGGACAGCACCGCCGCGAAGACGATGACCGGGAACACCTCCTCCGTCACCTCCTTCAGCTCCTCCCGGTTCTCCTCCAGCTCCTCCACCTTCAGCCTCTCCTTCATCCCCGCCGGCTCCTTCATGACGATGGCGGCGGCGGCGGCGGCGGCGGCGGCGGTGGTGGTGGTGGTGGAGGAAGGGGTGGGGGGGGGGGGTAGGCTGGTAGGGAAGGGGGGGGGAGGGAAGGAGAGCAGCAGGAGCAGGAGCAGAGAGAGAGAGAGAGAGGGGGGTGGGTTCTTCGGTGGCTGAGGAGGGTATTGTGTGTTCGGTGGGTTTTTTTTAAAGCTCTGGTCCAGAGAGACACACGCTCGGTGGTCTGCTACGGGGCCAGGTTTCGACTGGGCGTTCTCTTCTTTGTCGTCTACTCCCCCTTCCCCCTTGCTGCTGAAGTTGGTAGATCTGGGCTTGGTAGATCTAGCTTGGTAGATCTGGGCTTGGTAGATCTAGCTTGGTAGATCTGGGCTTGGTAGATCTAGCTTGGTAGATCTGGGCTTGGTATATCTAGCTTGGTAGATCTGGGCTTGGTAGATCTGGGCTTGGTATATCTAGCTTGATAGATCTGGCTTGGTAGATCCGGACTTGGGCAACCGACCGACTCTGCTTGTCGGGAGACAGGAACGGCTGCTGGACTGGTGAACAGAAAAAGAGAACTCTTTGTGTTAATTTGCAGACGTTGGTTATAGTCTTTCAGGTTCGAGATTGCTTGTTACCACTAAGTGGGGCAAATGCTCATTGTGATTTTTACTATTGTTGTCAACCCCCGAGATGATATTTTTATGATAGACCTGTCGATCTTGTAGCTTTTTGTGTTTTTTTCCATTGATTTGGTTCGCCATCCACGCTCCAGAGTGGAACGCACGTGAAGTTTAAAGATGATAACTTAAAATGAAAATGAAATGTCTTATTTGATGATTGTTTATTCTCTGTGTGTCTTTCAGATGCCTAGAAACACTGTTGTATCTTGCAGGTCCACTATAGCATGTTCCGGAGTATGTGCATATGTGGAACATGTGCTTACGACATGTGCCCTAGTTCTAAGGTGGTTTAGGGGGTTTACGGATGCATCTTCAACTAACAAAACAAAATAATATGTTTAATCTACTAAGTAATTAACCCCAATCACACTGATGTCTTAGCGCTCGTGCGGGAACTTGAAGACAAACTTGCTGATTTCCCTGATAACATCTGCCAAGACACCTTCAACCCGCTGCTACAAGAATCAAGTACCAACAAGTTCTTCCAAGCATGGGAAGACTTTCTGCAGCACTTATGTGTTGAAAATGGAGAACTGTTTGCATTCTGGATGACCTACGTTGACCTGGTTCAAGATCTCCTTCTTGGTCTTCTGCGAGCAGCCCGTGAAGGAAACTGGAGTTTGCATCTCCATGCCATCCGTTCACTGATACCCTGGTGCTTTGCTTATGACAAGTTGAATTATGCCAGGTACCTTCCAGCACATTATGGAGAGATGACAAACCTGCCTCAGGAACACCCTGGGATTTTTCAGGAATTCAGAGATGGCAAGTTCGCTGTTCAGCTTTCAGAGGAAACTCCCTTCGGGCGAATCCCAGTTGACCAGACTATAGAGGTCACCGTGAACAAAGACACCCAAACAGTGGGAGGGACCACAAGGTTCAGCCTGCAACCAAGTGCAGTCAGTAGGCACTATCTTACTTCTGAGTACCGAAGTGGATTCTTGACAAGGCTTAGGGAACTGGTCAATTCAAACAGACAAGGATTCAATCATCCAGACCTGCAGCAGTCAAGGATCAAGGTGGACGAGCAAGCTGTATCTGCTGTGGAAGAGACACTGTCAAGCTGGATCAACCCATTTGAAGAGAACTTTGATCTTGTCAGCGTTTCATCTGGTGCCACTGCGCCAGCAGACGTAGCAACTGACATCAAAGAAGCCCATGAAAGAGGAGAAAAAGCCTATGCTGTGTTCAACGACAGACTGGAAACTGCACCACCTTCAAAGAAGTTCCATGACCCAATGAAGAAATGTTCACTGAAAACGTTTGGAACAGTTCTAAAGAAGAAGCAGACAAGGTGCCAAGATGGGCGGTCAGTGATCTTGAAAGCAGACAGAGCACTGTTTGGCCGCATGGTGGTGATGGGTCAGGCCAGAAATATCGACATGAAAGAGCTTCTGCGTCACCCTCTGGGACCACTGCCTTGGTCTCTTGCCATTCCTGATGGGCGGTTGAGGAAAACAAGTCATCTTTGGCTAAAAGCTTGCAAAAAAAGCTCAATACTGGTTGACTCAGTGCCACAACATTCTGCTACTATTGTGGATGGTATGGCACTCGTGCAGCGTGTCAAGGTCACAGAACAGACCAAGTTTGAGGAAGTTGCAGAGATCATCTTCTCAATGGCATTGAATGAAGCGCCTTTCAGCACAAGGCTTGACATTGTGTTTGACTGTTACTGGGACCAGTCCATCAAATACACGGAGAGAACAACTCCTGGGGGCGAATTCAGTGGCTTGAGAGTGCAGATTGTTGCTCCAGGACAGATGATCAAGCAATGGCGCAGATTCCTCACTGAAGATGCAAACAAGACAGGCCTGGTCAAGTTTCTTGCTGATGAATGGAGGGGACAGAAGTACAAAGAAAAGCTTGACCAACTGAGAAAAGTCATGCACTTCACTTGTGAAGAGAGCTGCTTTCGTCTGTCTGCTGTGAGGTGCCAGGTTGTTCCAGAGCTCCAATGCTGGCAAGAGGAAGCTGATAGCAGGATGTTGCTTCATGCTGATCATGCTGTCAAGGAAGGATATGAAGCTGCCATCATCAGTTCCGAAGATACAGACGTATTTGTGCTGAGCTTGGCCTGCAGCAACAAGATCCCAGCACCACTCTTCCAGAAGAAAAGAACGTCAGCATGGACACACTTGATTGATGTGAAACAAACTGCTAATTCTCTGGGGACAGATGTCTGTGATGCACTGGTGGGAATGCACGCTTATATAGGTTGTGACACAGTCAGTGCTTTTGCAGGAAAAGGAAAAGCCAGTGCTCTGAAGACCCTGAAGACAAACAAGGCTGTGTGTTGCACATTTTCAGAATTAGGACAGAGCTGGCAGTTGACAGATGAACTGTTCCAGAGGCTTGAGTGTTTCACTAGCAGACTTTATGCACCACGAGAGACTGTCACTGATGTGGATGAGCTATGGTATCAACTCTTCTGTGCCAAGAATGGCGTGTTGAATCGCATCAATTGCCACCATGTAAGGACTCCCTCAGAAAGCATGCCATGCGTTCAAACTATCAGGCATGGCTGTGGAGAAGATGTCTCCAGAATGACCCAGAAAGCCCAGGACCAACAGAGAGTGGATGGAAGACAGAGTGCGTGGATGACAAGAATCTGCTGGTTGTGGACTGGATGGATATTGCACCTGCTCCCATCGGTGTTCTTGAGCTGCTTGCGTGTTCATGCAAGAAGACATGTATCTTGGATGACTGTACATGTATGCAAAACAAGCTGAAGTGCACAGACATGTGCAAATTGAAAGACTGTACGAATCAGGTGGGTGAAGATGACGGTGGCATTACCAAGCTTCTGGATGCAGCTGGTGATCAGACTGATGATGAACTTGATAAGTTGTGAGGTGTGATGTTGATGCTGCTAAATCTTCAAGAAACAAAGGACTGTAAGAGACAGCTGATACCACAGTGATGGAGGGCTTAGGTGGGAATGATTCCAGATATTTTATACCTGTGTAATGCATTGTTTGAATCCACATTTCAGTTTCAAACCCCATGAGAAAAGCAATTTAGTTGTACACTGAAGGCAAGACATTGAAGAGTAGGACGCCAAGGGCAGTTAACAAAGAAAGTGAAGCTTTTTCTTTGTTGGAAAGAAAGCACTGTATTTCATGTAAATAACATGACAATGCTATTTTCAATTAAATTTAATGTCTGAAGCTATTTAATATGTAGTATTACTTGAGCTTTGCAAAAACAGTGCCGAGCTTGGCGTGAATGCATGACGCAAGATGGTAGGTGTAGAAATCATGTGATAACACAGAGAAAGCTACAAGATCTGTAGGTCTATCATAATTTTTTTTTATATCAGGGGACCCTGAAGATGTTAAAAATCCATGATAGACCTTGCCCCACTTAGTGGTAACAACTACCCCTACTTCACTGACCAGGCTGAAAGGCTATTAGGGCCTAGCTAAGGGTGAAAACCATTTTTTGTTGACCAAGCATTAATTAAGTCAGAAGTCACGTTAATGTAGGCCCTCCAACGTTGATCGTCTTTTTTTTTTTTTTTTAATCTTAAATTAACGAGGGAAACATTATGATAACTATTTATTTGTCTTTGGTAGTTCTCTGTCTGTCTGTCTGTCTGTCTGTCTGTCTCTCTCTGTCTCTCTCTCTCTAATATAGAGTGATATTAAAAGACTACAGTAGGCCTACACGTTAAAACAAAAAAAACCTGTAAAGCTAAGAGCACAATAAAGCCTGAAAAACGAACTGTACAGATTGTCTGATAAACTGCATGACACGGATTTCAATAATTATAAGCAAGAATGAATACATCCAAAGGTGAAGAAAAATAGCAAACATTTCAAGACAAAGCATAGCACTCAGACATTAAGGTCAACTGTGGGTTACAGAAAATGAAAAAAGGGCTAACTGCGTATTACAGACTACATGGCACACTATTTTGTAAAAAAAAAAAAATGTACTAAGAAAACATCAACGAGACTGAAAGACAAAAGCATCACTAAGACTGACAGACAAACTACATAGTAAAGATTGTAAGAACATCTGTACAGATGCTAAAAAGGCAAACTGTATTATAAAGATTTTTTAACAAAAAGTAGATAATACAGACCGAAAGTTAAATCAAGACATTTATAGACTGCGTAACAAACTGTGTCATAAAGATCGCAAGAGAATCTGTATGGCAAAGCTTCTGAAAAAGGTAAACTGTACTATAAAGATTGAAAGACAACGTGTTTGGTAAAGACTGAAAGACAAATTAAGACATTCACAGATTGCGTAATAAACTGTGTAAGAAAGATCGCAAGAGAATCTGTATTGCAAAGATTCTGAAAAACGGTAAACTGTACCATAAAGATTGAAAGACAAAGTGTATAGTGAAGATTGAAAGACAAATAAAGACAGTAACAGATTACGTAATAAACTGTGTGATAAATATCGCAAGAGAATCTGTATTGTAAAGATTCTGAAAAGGCCAACTGTAAAGCAAAGATTGAGAGACAAATTATGTATCAACGGATTACGCAACAAGATGTATTGGAAAAAAAAAAAGAATATTAAAAGACAGCCCACAGAGTAAAGATCTAAATCCATTCTTTCCCTTTTTTTTGAATCACTGCTGGTTTCTTTTCTTTCTTTCTTTCTCTCTTGCTTTCTTCCTTTCTTTCTTCCTCTTTCTTTCTTCTTGCTCCCAGGATTCACCGAAAGGGGGAGAGAATGATGAATCCATCGGTGCTCAACCAATCATGACAGCCAATCCCAAACGGACTATGAACATGGACCAAATGGAATATCCATGTGTCTGTGGAAAGCGTTTCGCTACCACCCGTGGCATGAAGATCCACAGAACAAAGATGGGATGTGTGAAGACTCATCTGAATGAGCAGCAGCGCACTGCATCAGCAGATAAGACGTCGGAAGACCAAGGCCAGGATTTAAACCACAGTGCCAAGGACATCCACGCTGTTGGTTCGGATGAGGAACTTGCACAGGCCCTCGATGCCAGGCGCCTGAAACTCAACCTGCCACGAGCAAACGAAACTGAAGATTGGGAGAAACTGGATGCAAAAATCGTCCAAAGACTCGATGCACTGATAGGGAAAAGCACCCTGGAACACAAACTAGCCACATATGGGGACATTGTGTATGCCACATGTAGAGACGCCTATGGAGCAAAACTACCCAAAGAGAAAACACCTCCAAAGAAATCCAGACGCCAAGAAAAGATGGACAAGATCAGGGTCCAAAAGAAAAACCTCAAGATGCAAATGAAGACCGCACTGCCAGCTGAAAAACAAGGCTTGGAAAAACTGTGGAAAGACCTGAAAGAAAAACACAGTGCCCTCAGCAAAGCGGAATCTGCGAGGAAGAGGAAGAGCAAAAAGAAGAAGACACAAGAGCGCTTCTTCAGAGATCCCTTCCAGTTTGCCAGAACACTGTTTGAGCAGCCAAAATCTGGGACCCTAAGTGTGGACAAAGGAGTTCTTGAGCAGCATCTGAGGAAAACATACTCTGACCCACAGAGCAAAGCACCACTCGACATTCAAGGTCTGGTGTGGCCAACCAACCCTGAGGAACAGTTCAATGGCAAGCCTCCAACGTTGGCGGAAATCAAGAAGGTGGTCGACAAAGCCAGAGCCAAATCATCACCAGGGCCAAACGGAATACCTTACCAGCTTTACAAGAAATGTCCCAAGGTGCTGGAGTGGCTCCACAGGCTGCTGCGATCGGCTTGGAGAAACCAGAAGATCAGCGGCCAGTGGATGACGGCAGATGGTGTGTACATCCCCAAAGAGCAAAACTCAAGTGACATTAGCCAGTTCAGGCCAATATCACTACTGAACGTCGAAGGGAAAATCTTCTTCTCTGTCATGGCAGCAAGGCTGACCAAGTACCTGATGGAAAACAAGTACTTGGATGTGTCAGTCCAGAAAGGTGGCATCCCAGGCGTGGCTGGCTGTGTAGAACACGCCACAATGATCTGGGACGCAATCCAAAAAGCAAAAACAGAAAAGAGAGACCTGGACGTAGTGTGGCTTGATCTGGCAAACGCATATGGATCTGTACCCCATGAGATGATACAGTTGGCTCTTGAGATGTACCATGTGCCAAAGAACATCCGCGACATGCTCAAGAAGTACTTCAATGGCTTCTCAATGCGGTTCTCTACCAAGGAGTACACAACAGACTGGATCAACTTGGAAGTGGGTATTGCAATGGGCTGTGCAATTTCCCCAATACTGTTCGTGCTGGCAATGGAACTCATCTTGAAAGCAGCAACAAACAACGCGAGACAAACAGACCTTGGCGATGGATACAAGATGCCTCCTCTCAAGGCCTTCATGGATGACACTACAGTGATTTCATCCAGAGAAGACGAGACACGTCATGTGCTGGAGAGGCTGGACGACATAGTTGCCTCATCCAGAATGAAGTTCAAGCCAAAGAAATCACGGAGTCTCTCACTGAGGAAAGGAAAAGTGGCCGGATCTGTGGTCTTCAGTGTTGCCAACCAGGCCATTCCAACAGTCACAGAAGAACCAGTCAAGAGCCTTGGAAGATGGTATGATGATACGCTGAAAGACACACAAAGAGCAAAAGAAACCAAGCAGATGGCGGAGGAAGGCTTGGAGACCATTGACCAGTGTGGGCTCCCTGGCAAATACAAGGTCTGGTGTCTGCAGTTCATGCTGATACCAAAGCTGCTATGGCCTCTGATGATATACGACATCTGCACCAGCATAGTGGAGGCAATGGAAGCCAAAATCAACAAGTTCACAAGGAAATGGCTTGGTGTCCCACCCTGTCTGACTGACATAGCGCTGTACTGTCGCCAAGCAAAGCTGAAACTACCCCTGAAATCCATCCTGGAGGAATACAAAGCAGGGAAGATCAGACTTCAAAGCATGCTGGAGGACTCAGGAGAAAAAGGTGGTAGAAGCAATCAAGCCCCAGCTGAAGACAGGCAGAAAATGGAAAGTTCAAGAGGCGATGGATTCTGCAAAAGAAAGTCTCAAGATCAGAGAAATAACAGGACACACACAGACCAACAGACAAGGACTGGGGGTGACCAAAACTGAATGGTGGTCAAAGGCCAAAGGAAAAGCCAAAAGAGACATGATGATTCAGGAGATGAGAAAAGAAGAAGACCAAAAAAGACTCCAAAAAGCAGTCCAGCAGAGCCAGCAAGGGCAATGGACAACGTGGGAGAATGCACTCCAAAGAAGTCTCACTTGGAATGACATTTGGCACATGGCCCCTCTCAGGATCAGCTTCATTCTCAGATCTGCATATGACCTTCTGCCCTCAAATGCAAACCTGGTGAAGTGGGGGAAAACAGACGATCCTGCATGCCCCCTCTGCCATGAAAAACAAACAGTGGAGCATGTCCTAAGCTCATGTAAAGTAGCCCTGGCTCAAGGAAGGTACACATGGAGGCACAACCAAGTGCTCAAAGAAATTGTACAAGTAGTCTGGGCTAGTACCAACACCACAAAAGGGAAAATCAGGACTCCAAAAGCACCCGCAACATTCTTCACGGCAGGAGCAGCAAATCATGGCCAAGAACAACAGTGCCACTCGAAACATGCAGGCAGAGTCTGCTGGACGGGGCAGATGACTGGGAGTGCACTGCAGACCTCCCAGAATGGAAGAGTCACCCAGAGATCATCAGCAAGAGTGGCATGAGACCAGACATAGTAGTCCACTCTAAGTCAACCAAGCAGCTGATCATGATCGAGCTCACGGTGCCATATGAGAACAGAATGGAGGCAGCTCAAATCTACAAGACTGAAAAGTATGCTGATCTGGCAAACAGCCTGAGGAGAGAAGGCTATCAGGTCAAAGTCCTCACTGCAGAAATTGGAGCTAGGGGGTTTGTAGGAACGTCTGCATACAGCCTCATGAAACATATCTCAGTTGCAGGGAAGGAAAAAACCAGAGCCCTGAAAGCAATGGCAGAAGCGGCAGAGAGGTGTTCAAGCTGGATCTGGTCAAGGAGGAACAAAAGTGAACTTCATAAGGCTTAATTTCCCTACAAATATCAGGTGTCCCTGTGGCTCAGTGGTTAAAGCGCGAGTCATTAAGTGGAAAATGAGCATGTCCAGAGGGTCATGGGTTCGAATCCCAGCCATGGCTCGTCCCAAGATGGGAAAAAAGGGGCAGCAGAGGGACATCCGGAGTCATGAACCGGGTGTGGCCCAACCCCCCTAGAGTGTCAGGAGATAAGGGCCGAAACACTTGCTTGAAGGGGGCTTCTCTTCTGAGGACTCTCTGCTGCCACGCTCTCCACGAGTTTCTTTCTACTTCTTCCCTCCCTCCTTCCTTCCTTCCTTCCTTCCACTCTTTCTTTCTTTCATCCTTCTATTCTTTCTTTCTTTCTTTCTTTCCTTCTATTTTTTTTGCAAACAAAGACAACAAGAAACAAAATTGTTATCGGAAAATACCGTTCAAGGCCGGGATCAAAGTGTGCGGGAGGAGGAGGGGCGGAGGGGGTGGGGAGTGGAGGGGGGGGGGTCAAAAGGGCCGTCCTGACGTCACTGGCGTAAGCTGACCACGGTCAACAGCCCCTCGGGAGGCCGGGGGGTAAGGGCGGGCGGGAGGAGGACGGTGGTAGAGAGCGAAGGGGAGCGGAGGGGGGTGGGGGGGGGGGGGGTTGATGACCAGAGTGTGAAGAGGTGGTGAAGTTATACACGAGGCGAAAATTACGATTTTCTGTAACTGCCTTTTTCGTTCTTTCTTTTCTTTTCTTTTCTTTCTTTCTTTCTTTCTCTTCTTTCTTTCTCTTCTTTCTTTCTTTTCTTTTCTTTCTTTCTCTTCTTTCCTTTCTTTCTTTCTTTCTCTTCTTTCTTTTTCTTTTCTTTCTTTCTCTTCTTTCCTTTCTTTCTTTCTTTCTCTTCTTTCTTTTCTTTTCTTTCTTTCTTTCTCTTTCTTTCTTTCTTTTTTTTTTCCTTCTAAATCTTGTCTATCCACTGTTACAGCAAGCTGACCCGGACTACCTTTGAAAGCGGGTACAGTAAATCTTTTTACAAGGTGTTGGTTTATTCTTGGCTGCTGGACTACAACCGATAGGGAACTGTTTATAACAGAGAGAGAGAGAGAGAGAGAGGGGGGGGGGTAAAGGGAGAGAGAGAGAGAGAGTGAGAGAGAGAGAGATAAAGCAGGA
>CM065736.1:7461952-7516952 GCA_033310375.1 Conus canariensis | reverse complement strand
GTTGAAAAAGCCAAACGAGACTACTTCAGTCAAATGATAACGGACGCAAAATCCACAGCGCCAATGTGGAGGGCAATAAACACTAGTGTACGCAACAAGCGTACAGATTCACAAAATTCAAGCACAAACATCACCCCGGACAAATTTAATACCCACTTTCTGTCATTATCAGATACCCTTACTCAAGCTTCACAGACTATAAGAGCACCAAATGAATATACATGCCCGACTTCCCTAATATCATTTTGCAAACAAAAACTTGGATCCAGTAACTCAGTCAAAATTCCCCTTCTTGCTGTACATGAAGTAGGTATGCACATAGCGCAATTAAAGAATAAAAAATCCATGGGTCCTGATAACATACCCGCATTTCTTCTCAAACTCGCTCTACCTTACATTGTTGAGTCTCTTACATACATATATAATTTATCCATTGAAACTAATGTTTTCCCTCAGGCGTTCAAAAACGCCAAAGTGATCCCCCTTCCAAAATCAAATGATTTGTCGGATCCAAATAATTTCAGACCTATATCCTTACTTTCGATTCTATCCAAACCCCTTGAAAGACACATACACACACACGTATCTCAGTTCATGGAGAAAAACAAACTATTTCACCCACTCCAATCTGGATTCCGATCGAATCATTCCTGCCACACAGCATTATCACGAATGTGTGACTCATGGCTTTCAAATATGAACCAATCACAAATGACAGGGGTTGTCTTTCTTGACTTCAAAAAGGCGTTTGATCTTGTTGATCATTCCATTCTTCTAAAGAAACTATCTGTCTACTTGAACCATAACCCGACAATCTCATTGTTCCAATCATACTTGAACGATAGGACTCAGTATGTGGTGCTTAATGGCAAAACTTCCGCTTCAGACTTTGTAAGACATGGAGTCCCACAGGGCTCTGTACTAGGCCCCCTACTATTTTGCATCTTCATCAATGATTTACCATTGTCCGTATCAGATGAAAAGGTCACGACAGATTTATTTGCTGATGACTCGTCACTCCAAACGAATGGTAGTGATCTACAGACGATAGAAACTTCTCTCCAGGAAAGTCTAAACGACGTGTCAGACTGGTGTCATTCAAACTCAATGGTCACACACCCAGCCAAAACCAAATCTATGATTATAGCTACCCGCCAAAAACACCAGTTGACTCCTCTTTGCCTAAAACTTCAGTTGAATGGCACTTCTATCGAGCAGGTAGACGAGCATCGTGTTTTAGGGTAGGGGTAACGATAGATAAAGAATTGAAATGGCAATCTCATCTCAAAAACGTTTGCAAGGTAGTCTCAAAACACCTTTTCCTGTTATCTCAATTAAAACGCTACATCAACAGTAATGTGCTTAAACTTTTCTTCAATGCACACATAATGTCACGTATCAATTACGCCTCAACAGTGTGGGACGGCAGTAGTGACGTCCACCAAAAAAGGCTGAATTCTCTCCATAGACGTGCAGCAAAGCTACTCCATCCAGCTGTATCTCTAACAACAGACGAAAAACTAAAAGCGCTGAACATACTTCCTTGAATAGGCAACTGGAATTCAACAAGGCATCATTTATGTTTACAGTCTTGACAGATACTATGCCATGTTATATCAATGCCCTTTTTGCAAGATCGAACAGCTCTTCTGGCTCGACGAAATTCCTTCTTCCCTACCCACGCATTGATCTATACAAAACAAGCCTAGCTTACTCTGGACAATATGTCTGGAACTCACTTCCACCGAATCTACAAAACATGAATACTTTAAAACTTTTCAAGGAACATTTGCATAAACATTTTATGTCTCAGTAATTAAATTATTCAATTACAATGATTAGCGCCCATTCGCAAAGTCTTCTGTGAACCATACTTTGAATAAATCGTCTAAACATAAAACCTACTCCGTTAAAATCGCTCATCCCCACTCCCACTCTGTCTACCATCCCTTTTCTCCTCCCACTATCTACCATTCTCTCTTCCCCACCCTCCTCTGACCTCTCTCTCTCTGTAGTCTTGTTTGTTTGTTTGTAAGTTTCCTTCTGTTTTACCATCCCCCATCTCATTAGTGCTTTTATGAATTGTTTGCTTATCATTGTAGAATTAGATTACCATGTTGTTATGTTGAATTGTCAGTATGAACGATATGTGTTGAAATAATCAATGCATGACAAGGACAGATTGTAAGACTAGGCTTTGGCCTAAAATCTCCATCCTTGTGTATTAAAGATCAATCAATCAATCAATCTCTCTCTCTCTCTCTCTCTCTGCAGTAACAAGACAATTTTTGAAAAGAGAGGGGTTAGTTGCCGCCAAGGACACAGACAAACAAGAGTACATGACTAGACACCTTCTAGTCCTGCTGTACTCTTGTTTGTCTGTGTCCTTGGCGGTAACTAACCTCTCTCTTTTCAAATTTGACTTCATTTTCCGCCCCCAGTCATTGTTTTGAAACCTAACCCCTTCCCTAACAACAGTTCAAAATGACCGTTTTACGTACCATTAATTTGTCTTGCAAGCCCGAACAGCCTAAAGGTGATGAAAGCGCATGTCCACCGGGCTTACATGAATTCATAAATAATTCTGTCCCGTCTTTCGTCGAAGGACAACTTGACTGTGTCTGCAATAAGGCCTTCGTTGTTCAACTGGTTGGCTACAGTGTTCGTAGAAGGCATGTTGCGAGTCCGTATCTCAAGGCCCGCAACTCTTGCTCGACTACTTGAGCTTGTGCCTTTTTTGAGACTGCGAACACATTAATCGCCGCCATGTAAGCCTTCAGATTTTAATAAGCTTAAAGTCATCCACGAATTGATAAAACAAAAATATCTGCGTGTCTTTTCGTTTTCTTTCCTTCTTTTTTTTTTTTTTTTTTTCTTCTGCGAACACATTAATCGTCACCATGTTAGCCTTCAGATTACAACAAACTGAAAATCACCCACGAGTTGATAATAATAATAATAAAAAAAAAAATCTGTGCGTCTTTCTTTCTTTCTGTTTTTTTCTTCTTCTTCTTCTTTATATGATTATATGTTGTGCCTTCTCTCTCTCTCTCTCTCTCTCTCTCTCTTTCTCTCTCTCTCTGTGCGTGCGTGTGTATGTTCCGAATTCCGTACATACTTTGTCATATTCATTTTACTGTCTGATTTTATACATGCTAATTATTGTACGTTTTAGTACATTTCCATTTCAATTCATTACATTTCATGCTGTTCCCCTCTCCCTTCCATCCTCTCTCTCTCTCTCTTTCTTTTTTTTTTTTTTTACTCCCCCCCCCCCCCCCCCCCCCCCCCCCCCCCAATTTCATCTCACTTTGCTTAATACCTTCTACGTATTTTCATGCCTTACGAAAAATGATTACATGTTGTGCCTTGCTCTCTCTCTCTCTCTCTCTCTATGCGTGCGAGCGTGCGTGTATGTGTGTTCAAAAATATGTACGTACTTTGTCATATTCACTTCACTGTCTGTTTTCATACATGCCAATCTTGTACGTTGTACATATGTTTTACATATGTTCCCCCAGCCCACCTCACTCCCTACCCCCACTCTCTCCTTTCTCTTCAATATTGTTATTCTCATTTTTATTTTTATTTTATTTTATTATTATTTCTTTTTTGTTTATTATTATTCTTATTTTTTGTTTTGTTTTCATTTCTCTTCTATTTTCATTTGCTGTTCCTCTATGATTACATGACCGCTTTGCTTGCTTCTTTGCTTTCTTACATTAATTGATTTCACTGCATGTTGTAGTCCATACTCAGGGCGAGGACTGGATATAAAAAAGCACGTCAGTGCTTATCTATTATCCTCGTTAATAAAGAATTTTGTCTTGTCTTGTCTTTTTTTTTTTTTTTTAATGAACAAGATGTTGGCAGAGAATGAAAACATAATTCTGAAGGTTGACACAATGTCTTCTTTAACAACAACAAGAAATCCTCCACATTTGTATTTCACATGATTATTAGCCTCAAGATCATTAAACATTTTCACGAACTCATAAATCGCAAGCTAATCACACATAATCATTTACAGGTAATACCCGATAAACGAGACCACTACATTCTGACAAACATGAATGCTTGTCGCGCGTTAAGACAGCTCTTGAGCGGAAAAAGGGAACTTTCATTCGAGAACAAAGGTTTCGGATAGTCCTGATTCGGTCTGCCATAAAGAATCCCCCCTCCCTCCCCTTTGGTCTTGAGCCCTGCAAGCTTTTCTTTTTTCTTTTTTAATTTACAGGCTGCCTGTTGTTGAAAAGCGCCTGAAGTATTGTCTGTAATCAAGCCTACCAGAGTGTGTAATATTAAGCAGCTTTCTGTGACCCGGATTTAGGATAAACCATTAGCAAACTGGGCAAACATATATGAAACAGTCAACTTGTCCTTCGAAAAACGAGAAAAAATTCTTTGCCAATGCCAATGGTTCTTCCTACCAGCTGCAAGGAATTCTCAAAGAATTTGTCGAATAAAATAACCTGACAAAATATATAATTACTAATATTTTTAACAAAAAGAGACAGACGTGAAACATACATAAGAGGCAGTTTAAACAAACTAGTTGTTTTTATTCAGTTTTTTTCCCACGTTTAAATTCACTTCATCTTTAAAAAAGAAAAAAGAAAAAGTTGTCTGTGGGGCTAAGGGTTGAAAAGAAACATTCTGTATTATTATGTTCTGTCATTGTCCTTTCCCTACATACCAAATATACCAACGTCATTCGACTGGTAGATAGGTACTACCCACGCAATCTTTGCTCTGCAACACCAGATGGCTGAATAGAAACGTTCATACTGCAAATGGCTGTGGAAGCAAATGTCTAATATAAAAAAAAGCACGTTTTGTATGTGTGTGTCCTGCTGCATATGCAAATCCACAGTTTTCAATCTGATCTTCAAATTCGACATGGTGATCCGTTAGGAAACTGGGCAGATCAGAAACGATTCATTTTTGTGCCGGACAGTCATATTTTTTAGTGAGACAATCATACTGTGAAGCGAAGCTATGTCAGAATTCAAAGCTGGTGTATGGTAAGTAATGGTGATCAGACCCATTAAGAGTGAGATTGATGTGGGAGGTTCGACAAGCGGGAATGGATACCAAATGTACCCCCTCTAAAAGTCTTCATGGATGACTCAAACAATCTTTACTACTAAGATAGATTAAATACGTTCTACACTTTGGTCTTAGCTATAGGTCTTCATGGATGACACAAACAATCCTTTCTACCAAGAAAGATTAAACACATACTACACTTTGATCTTAGCTGAAAGGCAGAGAAGCTGTCTGTCTGTATATTCGTATACATGTCTTTATTATTTGGACTTTTGTGTGTGTGTGTGTGTGTGTGTGTGTGTGTGTGTGTGTGTGTGTGTGTGTGTGTGTGTGTGTGTGTGCTTGTTATTCTTTTGGCTTCTTTTTCTACGGTTCTCTTCAGAATTCTTATTTGGACTCGTTTACTAGCTTTTTTCCCTAACAGCATAAGAAATATCATTTTTCATATTGTACTTTTTATGTCCAAAAAGAAACAAAAAGAAGAAAGAAAGATTAAATACATAAAATACCGAGGCACTCAAAACACGTTAGTTGCTTCAACTAAGATAAGTTTCAAACTGAAGAAATCACCGAGGCTGTCCCCTCGGAAAGGAAAAAACAACAACAAAGAACTGAAATAGTGATGTTCACTGTCGCCACCCCCCCCCCCCCCCCCCCAACTCCAACAGAGACAGAACTGGTCAAGAGGCTGGAAAGGTGGTATGATGACTCCTTGAAAGACACAAAGAGGGGAAAAGAAAACCAAGCAGCTAGCAGAAGAAAGCCTGAAGATGATAGACCAGCATGGCTTTCCTGGCAAAGACAAGGTCCGCAGTCTGCAGTTCATGCTGATTCCGAAGATTCTCTGGCCTCCACTGATTAATGAATACATGATGTTAGCACTAGCACAGTGGAATTCATGGAGACCCCAATCAACAAAGCACACAAGGAAATGGCTGGATCAGGATGTTCCACCCGGTCTCACCGACACTGAGCTTTACTGCTGTCAAGCAAGTTGAAGCTATCTCTTACATCCATCCACGAGGAGTACAAAGCGGGCAGCGTAAGGTCGCTGTGCTTAAGGACTTGGAAGACAGAGTTGTGTGTTCAGTCCAGCCCGCACCGGCAGAAAATGGAAAGTTCAGGAGGCAGTGGACATGTAAAAAAAAACCCTTCAAGATCAGAGAAATAACAGGACACACCCACCCACACGCACGCAAACACACACACATGCACGCACCCGCACATACAAACACACACACACACACACACACACACACACACACCAACACAGGAAAGAGGCTGGGGCCAACAGAAACTGGGTCCAACGTAGTAACAAGAGTAAAAAAAAAAAAAAAGTCTGAAATCTGTTCAGAACAAAGACAGGTACGATAGACATTCAGGCAGAAAGACAGTGGGGGACAAGACAGAAAGATACAACCAACACACATAATAATCGAATTTACAACAAAAAAAAAAAAAGCAGAGTGAAAGAGAGTCACAGCAAAGAGGAAAGTACAAGTGAAAGAAATTTCTAGGAACCGGGTTACGATGTATAATGAAAGGATCCCCAGCATTCCTATGGACACTCACACATGCTGACCAACAACACCCTTTGTCCTATTGAGTGTAACAATGAGAGTTGGTCAAATGGTCACAGAACAATGACTTGCAGATGCCACACCAAAAGTTATCAAATGTTGTGGCACCGTGAGACACATACACAAGAGAGCGAATATCAGCCACACACACATACATAAACAGACGAGAGCGAACATCAGACACACACACACACACACACACACACACACACACACACACACACACACACAAACACCGTAGGAGTGAACATCAGCCACACACACACACACATGAGAGCAAACATCAGCCACACACAGACACACACACGTGTGTGCACACACACGAGCAAATATCAGCCACACATACATAATATGCATACACAGACATGAGAATGGACATCATCCACGCACAGACATATAATTATATACACACAGGGACATGAGCGTGAACCTCAAAACTTTTATTAAACACTCTTCTTACAATGACGTTAGTCAGCTCAATATCAAATGGGAAACACCAGTTTATCACCACCTTGTGCGTGCATAGTTACAGGGTGTGACCAAAAAAAAAAGAAAAAAAAAGAAGAAAAAAACAAAAACCAAATCTGAAAGAATAATACTTGCAAAATAAAAATAAAACAAGTCAATTCAGACATTTATCATGATCAAACTGTTTTTCCCCAGCATAAAAAAATGTCTTAGTACTGAAATTTACTGCATATCAAAGTCCGTTTTTATCCAGACGTTCTCATAACGTAGGAGGGACCAAAACCAAAGTTGCTCCAGTCACCAGCGAGAAATGCCTAAACCCTTTGCTCCACTTCTAAATATTTTAGAAATGTGATCAACAGTATATTCTGTGCCAGGAACATAAACATCCAGCGAGCAGTTACGTACCACACAAGGCAACATACTTGTATCCAACAATATCACTCCACATCTAACGATACGCTTGTTTAGCCAGTAACAGATGTGTACCCAATAGTGTAAGCAACTTAACAAGGTCAGAAAAATGTCCATGTGTGCTCATAGGTTAATTCTTCGTAACTTCAGCATTACCAGACATGTACTTATAACTTAAGCTTACAGACTTCATTCAATCTTACTCAAGGTCCACTAACTTCAGTGACGATTGTGAAGTGTTACCTGTAGTCCATCAACGGCCATCTGTAACATTTAAGACTACTACTGGCCATCTGTAAAGTGTTACCCAACGCCCATAGACGACCATCTGTAAAGTGTTAACCACTGATGACCACTTGTAAAGTGTTAACCACTGATGACCACCTGTAAAGTGTTAACTATTGATGACCACCGGTGCTAACCATTGATGACCACCTGTAAAGTGTTAACTATTGATGACCACCTGTAAGTATTAACCACTGATGACCACCTGTAAAGTGTTAACCATTGATGACCACCTGTAAGTATTAACCACTGATGACCACCTGTAAAGTGTTAACCATTGATGACCACCTGTAAAGTGTTAAGGCCCACTGACGACCACCTGTAAAGTGTTAAAGCCCATTGACAAACACCTGTAAAGTGCTAAATCCCACTGACAACCACCTTAAAGTGTTAAATCCCACTAACAACCACCTGTAAAGTGCTAAAGCCCACTGACAACCACCTGTAAAGTGTTAAAGCCCATTGATGACCACCTGTAAAGTGTTAAAGCCCACTGACGACTCCTGTAAAGTGTTAAAGCCCACTGATGACCACCTGCTAAGACTTCAAACCACCTGTAAAGTGTTAAATCCTACTGACGTAAAGCCCACCCCTCCACCAGAGCATCATTCAGAGCCAGCAGTGTGCTGAAAGAGGTGTGCAGAACTGAAAACGTTTCCCACATTAGCACTAAGCTTTCGGACACTAGGAAGAGGACGTGCATCCAATTCATTCTTGTCGGTCAAAGCCCAGCTGATTTTCAGGAGGAGGTAGAGTTGGAGGCTTTGGAAATGGAAAATGCCAGAGACATTCCCGGCTTAAACCTGCAGCAGTTTTGTCAGAGTGTGAAGCCAAATGGAGACAGCATACACAGAGCGGAGAAAGTACACCACTCAAAAGAACACAACATGTCCTACCCTTCATCTTTTTTTCCCTGGTTGAAAATAAAGAAAATCTGCAAAATCTGAAAACAAGCAACGGCTGAGAATGAAAGCACACCAAAAATGAACACACAAATCACTGCGATTCTAGAGTGTGTCTGTCAGGCAATCCATTTTGGAAATAATTATAGAAAACAACAACAACAAAAAGGAAAATGTTTACTTTAGTGAGCAACAAGGACACCGTGTGCGTTCTCATCTATCTGTTTATCTATCTACCTACCTATCTATCTATAAATATATATAATATGAAATAAATCCACACAATAACCAAAATCAAAAACAAAAATTTTTTTAATGGGAGAAGAGAGAAGAGTGTAGAAGGAGGCTGGTGAGATGCATGGGAGAGTGAAACAAGAGAAGAACAGCTTTCACAGAGTACCTACCAATGACACGCACATTTTGTAACGAGAAGTTACCAGGTTCCACAATAGGTTCCATGATAGCTTTATGCAAATATGCTATTGCTAAAAACAAACAAAACACTACCACAACAAACACCAATGCGGGAAGAGGGAGGAAACCAAAGTTGCAAACACAAGTACATGTGTACCTTGCGGAGTACAACATGTACCCGATTTGACATGCTCTGTTAAAGTATGCATGTACTCCTATATTCAAACGAACTTGGCTTTGACAGCAGCTAACAAGTGTATCCCCTTCCTCAGAACCAACTGACAACAACAGTAATACCAATAACTAAAAAGAAAGATGAAAATGTAGGAAAATGGAAAAGAGGAAAAGCAGAAACCGACACTTTTTCTTTTTTGATGAAGAAGACAACAATAACAATGATGGAGAGGAAAAATGGAAATGAAGGAATATATAAAAAAGGGAAGAAAGCAACAACCAACACTTAATCTACATAAAGAACAAACCAATAAATTCTGTCTTTCACGCATTCTATGGCTATTTCAATTTAACAGTTCTCACCAACTTAATAAGTAAAATTTCATTCATCAACTCTCCATTACTTAAAAGATGGAATTCTAACAACAGAATACACCAATTCACACGTCTATCACAAAAATATATAAAAAAAAAAAAAAAAATCAAGAAAACAGTAAAAAAAAAAAAAAAAATTATCAGACAACACATACTACAAAAAAAAATTCAATCATTCAAGCTGTCAGGCTTCGATGTTATGAAAAAGAAGCAGTCAGTAAAAAAAAACAATCCATCCAATGCTCAATAGAGCCTATGCTTTTCACTTCTAATCAAAACTAAGCACAAAGCACTTCACCTCACTTTGACACTGATCACACATGATAAAACAACAAACAAAAAAGTACAATTCAACAATTATTTTGAAGATTCAGAGTGGAAAGGAAATAAAAATCCAAGGCACATGGCAAAAACGTCATGAGAATGTGTGGAAACATCATGAGATCATCTTTTTGTGTGTGTGTGATGGAAAAAGATTATGGAACCAAAAAAAAAAAAAAAGAAAACCCCAGAATTTCTGTACATGGCTTTACTCACAGCAGTGAGGATCATTCCAATAAAACAGGAAGCATTCCTCACAGAATGATCAAACACTGGGGAGTAAAGAAGAAAGACACAAAGCATCTATCTTTTCATTCCCAATGCCAGAGTCACATGTGAAAGAATAAAAAGCAAATATATTTTCACAGCAGACAAAAAAAGGGTCTATTTATTACACAAAGTGCACAACTTCAGAACAGTTTCTTCCATAAAGTACCCTGTTAAATGCACAAGAGTAGGCTGAAATACAATATAAATTAATGTAATACACACACACACACACCAAAACTCCAATGCAGAATGTGAAAGAATAAAGGGAAAAAGTCCTCAGTGTTTAACAATGAAAATACAAGAAAACCCCCCCAGAAGTTTGCCAGTTCTTGTCTCATTCTGAATAAGTCACAAAAGAAAATTTTGTTCCTTAGTAAAGGTAGGCATAAACTAAAAATATAAATGTACATTCTGTGACAATATTTCTTCTTCAAAAGGGATCAAAGCTTCTATCAAAAGATCGTGCATTATCTTTGTTTCGTGGAATCGGCTTCATTACGAATATAAAAAAGAAATCTGCCTCTCCATGTATTTACAGCTAAATGGATATCAATATTGTTTTCATTCTAACTCTCTGACACTGAGAAAAAAAAAAACGCAGACACAGGAACGAACTGAACTACAATGTAAATTCGTAATAATACTCAAAATAAAGAATCAAACCTGTGCTCCCACCGTCAACCTTCACTGCAGTTTTCGTTCTGAATTTGCCGATAATTTTTCTTCCATTAATCACCCCTGCCATCACCATCTCTCCTTCCCCATCCCTGCCCTTCACTGTAAATAAAAGGTAAAAAAAAAAATTTGACCACAGACGGTCAGAATTATCAAGAGATGCATTTGTTTCATCTTGAATTAAGAACGTTTAACAATTCTAGGCTGTTTGATTTCTGAATATTTTCAGTGCTCTCGTCTGTAGTGGCTGGGGACTCATTCATCAAGTAACCATCCTGTGAGTGCATGTGCAACATACGTTGCATGCTAGTTTATATGCAAGGGGTATGAGTGAAATATATTTTTTTCCTTATGCAGTCTTCCAGATTAGTAGTCTCAGTAGTCAACGTCCACTGTAGCTATTACCTTCACACTGACCGCTTCCTGAAAACTTGCCAGCAGCAGATCGACAGGTAGGCGTCAGATATATCCCAGGTATTCCACAATAAGAAGAGAAACGTGGCCGAGCTTCAGACTGTTGCTGTCAAATTATCGTCACTTGTTTGCTTTCTTCTTTCAAGCTCCCTCAGTGACATTCCTCCCATGCTGCCCCATCCAGCTGTGTCCCACCACAGACCCAGCACACACATCTTCAGGAAGCAATCAACATCGAATCATCGGCAGGCAACCCACAGGAGGAGACACTGCGCTGCCGCAGAGTCACTAATGCGGGGTTCAGCAGTGCCTGCTCTGATCAGCAGAGGCAGGACACCATCTACAAAGCCCCTCACTGACAACATTTGTTGATCAGCAGAGGCAGGACACCATCTACAGAGCCCCTCACTGACAACATTTGTTGATCAGCAGAGGCAGGACACCATCTACAAAGCCCCTCACCGACAACATTTGTTGATCAGCATGGGCAGGACACCATCTACAAAGCCCCTCACTGACAACATTTATTGATCAGCATGGGCAGGACACCATCTACAGAGCCCCTCACTGACAACATTTGTTGATCAGCTGGGGCAGGACACCATCTACACAGCCCCTCACTGACAACATTTGTTGATCAGCTGGGGCAGGACACCATCTACACAGCCCCTCACTGACAACATTTGTTGATCAGCTGTGGAACCAGCGTGGAACAGGCATCATCCTCTGAAAGTGCCACCACTTCCATCCAAAGACAATCCCCATGAACTCGCTGAGAGTAACGACTTGGTTGTGAATCCACAACAGACTTGGACGTGGAGAGGAAATCGAAATGGAGTCATCACGAAAGTAGGATGGTCAGGGGCACAGAATTTGAGACATTTTGAGAAAAAAAGAAGTGAACATCATTGTGGATGACTATGGTAAAGATGATGTGATGGAGTTCATTCTGATCAGACGGCTAGTACACGACAAGGGGGACTTATCCTAAACTTCCTTTTGTAACAGATCCCCATGCCAACCAGACCCAAAAAAACACAGAGTTCTTCAGAGGACACAGTCAACCACACCTAAGATATACGACTTTCCAGAGAACCTTTTAAATTTTCTGTCTGTTCCAGTGTCTGAATCCACAACCTGTCAAGGTTTTTTTTTTTTACATGTTTGTTAAATTCAATTGATTCTGTGACAGTGCACTCACATAACCATCTGCATGCCAGTTAAATTTGTGTGATTATGGATGTTTTGGATCTAAAAATGAATCGAATGTGTTGGTTTGACAATGATGCCTACCAGTTAGCATACCACATATAATTCTGTGAAATCTCTAGAACTTTTGGACTGTGTTAGTTATATTACCATAACAGTTGATTATCTGGTAACTACAATCTAGTTTCCATTATTGACTTGTCAATCTGTGTGTTGTGTGTCAAAGTGTATAACTGAGACAGTCACCTATCTGCATGCTTGCTTACAGGTGTCCACATATACATAACAAGACCAACATAAAAAAAAAAATTTGAACTGTAACTAAAATGTTCAACTAATTCAAAAAAAAAAAAAAAACAGGACTGAGATTACACATGCATAACCTACCTACTCCACAACCATACATGTTCTGCTAATTCCCTGGACCAGTACTACAAGCAGCTTGTGTAGTACATAAGATTTGACACTTAAAACACTTCTCAACTACTCACTTTTAAGAGCATTTCAATATAAAATAGCAGTGTCTTTGACCTTTTGCAATCAGAAAAGAGCTCAGCTGAGACAGAAAATATTTGGAACAGCACTTTGGTACGGAAACAGTCACACCTGTTCAACAGTGGAAGTAGGAGTTAATCAGTTAATACACCACAAATACTACACTACTATAGTGATCACAACTGCTTCAGCACTCAAAAACAAAAACAAAAAGTAAAAATCATCATGAAAATACAGACTCCCACCACCCCTACCTCTGCATAAGGCTGGAGACTGTACCAGAGATCTCACGAGATTCGTTTTTCTAAAAACACTAGTCTCCCTCGAGGGGCTGCCCCCAAGACACAAGCAATAAAGGGAGGCAAGCAGGCAAGCCACAACATTTTCCTATCGACACTTGCTGTCTGAAAAGTTGTGGCCCTTTGCTTGATGAGCAGCCCATGTTATGTAAAGCAAGCTGGATTTGCTTTCAAGAAAGCTTTAACTGTCGTTCTAGGAGGGAGTCTACGACTGAAAGTAATGAACACGCTGATGACTTCTCTTCTTGGCAGCTTCTTACGCACGCTGACATTATGTCAACGACGTTGCACGCCAAGCACCCTGTTAATCAACACTGTCCAGCTGTTCTTTCCTGTTCACTTTGCATACAAAATGAAGACTCCATCCACTCTGGTGTGAATCTCGTACCTGACTGCCGTCATGGTACACGCCATGATATCTCTTAATGCTAGGAGTCTTTGTGAAAAAAAACAAAGACATGGAAAAACATCTCTGAGAGTTCTCTGGAAATCCGACAGCAGGCGTTGACAGCAGTTATGGCCCTTCCACGCTTATGATTCCTTATCTGCTTGTGTCCGAGGCGATGCTTTGTTCACGCTGCTCAAAAGAGCGATGGATGGTGAAGTTCCCACATCTCAGCTACTGCAAAGGGGAGAATGGCGTTGGAATCAAGATCCTGGACTCCATGTGACGAATCAATGGCACTGGAAAAAAAAATACTGGAAATTAACTACATAACATAATAATGTTTATTATTTACTGTTCCCTGCCTCATTTCATATTTACTTTCATAAATACAACAATCAATAAGCATGATGAATTGGAAAACAGTTTACAATGAAACAGACAGTTAAGGCTGAAGGGAAGAGATGTACAGAGCGGGCAAAATAACTTGATGTAAAGGAACAGTATATGACAGAAGAACACACAAAAAAGAGAATGGCAGACAAGGGCAAAAGAAAAATGGCAACAGACTTAAAGAGAAAAGGAGAACACTGACTACAAGCTATCTACATTAACTATAAACTGTCAGCTCTGACTGTAAGATATCTACCCCGAGTACAAGGTACAAACACCGACCTACACCAGTGCTGCTGCATTCGACTGATTGCTTTCATTTGCACCAAATCGAGAATCTGCCAAGGAGCTGAGCAGTATGTGAATATGGCCTTAGTGTTACTGTCTGCTCATGGCAAGTCAGGCTCTGAGTCCATCATCATCTCATGGCAAGTCAGGCTCTGAGTCCATCATCGGCTCATGGCAAGTCAGGCTCCGAGTCCCATCATCATCTCATGGCAAATCAGGCTCTGAGTCCATCATCATCTCATGGCAAATCAGGCTCCGAGTCCATCATCATCTCATGGCAAATCAGGCTCTGAGTCCATCATCATCTCATGGCAAGTCAGGCTCTGAGTTCATCATCATCTCATGGCAAGTCAGGCTCTGAGTCCATCATCTCATGGCAAATCAGGCTCTGAGTCCATCATCATCTCATGGCAAATCAGGCTCTGAGTCCATCATCGGCTCATGGCAAGTCAGGCTCTGAGTCCATCATCGGCTCGTGGCAAGTCAGGCTCTGAGTCCATCATCAGCTCATGGCAAATCAGGCTCTGAGTCCATCATCGGCTCATGGCAAATCAGGCTCTGAGTCCATCATCATCTCATGGCAAATCAGGCTCTGAGTCCATCATCGGCTCATGGCAAATCAGGCTCCGAGTCCATCATCGGCTCATGGCAAATCAGGCTCTGAGTCCATCATCATCTCATGGCAAATCAGGCTCTGAGTCCATCATCATCTCCTGGCAAATCAGGCTCTGAGTCCATCATCGGCTCATGGCAAATCAGGCTCTGAGTCCATCATCATCTCATGGCAAATCAGGCTCTGAGTGCATCATCATCTCATGGCAAATCAGGCTCTGAGTCCATCATCATCTCATGGCAAATCAGGCTCTGAGTCCATCATCGGCTCATGGCAAATCAGGCTCTGAGTCCATCATCATCTCATGGCAAATCAGGCTCTGAGTCCATCATCATCTCATGGCAAATCAGGCTCTGAGTCCATCATCATCTCATGGCAAATCAGGCTCTGAGTCCATCATCGGCTCATGGCAAATCAGGCTCTAAGTCCATCATCATCTCATGGCAAATCAGGCTCTGAGTCCATCATCGGCTCATGTGAATCCTGGCAACAGCACCCCTGGCAGCAGGAAGCAGGAGACAACCACAGCAAGGTCCGCCTTCACTGTCGCCTGTTTTACAGGACAAGGCGCCAAAGTTCTCACCATAGCAGTTGGGAGCTAATGGGTTCATTGGCTCATCAGCCTATGATTTCATAAAACAGCTCAGGATTCCTGGTAAGAAGAGGTGCAGAACCCTGTAGACAACGGCACAGGCAGCTGAAAAACGTTCCAACTTGATCACATTGAAGAGGAAGAAAAGTGAACTTTGTAAGACTTAAGTACCAACTTAGCATCCGACAGCAATGTGGGTAAGACATCTAAAACAGTGATGCCTTGAGACGCCCATCCATCCAGTAAGTTGCTGGTTCGAATCCTGGCCACACCAGATAAAAAGTAAAACGTTCCGGCAGCCGTGGGGAATCTAGGAGTCCTGGGTGCAGCCCAGCCACCTGAGCGTGTGAGGAGTTCAGGGCCAAAACACTGGCCTGAGAGAGGGCTTTTTCTCTGAAGACCTGCTGACAAGCGCTTCCAAGAGCTTCTTCTGATTGATGAGAACTTGTCTGGCTGTGAATCTACTTTTGGCTCACCATGAATGCTGGTCCACAGCTCCTCTGACAGCAGGAAGCCGGAGACAGCCACAAGAAGCTCTGCCTTGATGCACTTCCATTTTAAAGGTTAGGGTGAAAAAAAGTTCAAGTTCCAATAACCTATCGGCATGTGAACTATCAAACGCTGACCCTAAGGCATGACATGATGGAAGGTGATGTCTATCCCTCTCCTTCAACCACCTTTAACCTTCCCTGAAGTGAATCAAATACCCACTTACTGCAGGGTGGACAGAGGTTTTCAAGCCCCCCCCCCCCCCCCAAACTTGCCCCACGAGTTGTTCGAACCTGCAACTGCAGGCAAATGTTCAAACCATCTGACTGCAGGCCCCTCTCATTTGGAGGAAAAGGAGATGAAGAGGCTGAACACAACTTTGGAGGCCACTGTGAGAGACAAGAGAAGCCACACCTTTTCAAGAACATTGCATTTTCAAAACTGAAGCTCACACTCAGTGAAAACTGAAGCTCACACTCAGTGAAAACTAAAGCTCACACTCGGTGACGGCTGAAAACTGAAGCTCACACTCAGTGAAAACTGAAGCTCACACTCAGTGAAAACTGAAGCTCACACTCAGTGAAGGCTGAAAACTGAAGCTCACCACACTCAGTGAAAACTGAAAACTAAAGCTCACACTCAGTGTGCTCAGTGACACACTTTGCCAGAATCCCTGAGATCCTGAAAATCAGATCCGGCCGATCCTGATTTTGACACACGTTTACCATTTAACACGGCAAAGGCTCAGTATTGTGTTAGGCTAAAACACATGGAAAACAAAAAAAAGAAGAAAAAAAATGACAAGAAAAGAAATCATCTCTACAAGCAAGAATGAAAAAAAATATATACAAAAAAAAGCCAAATTTCTGGTAGGAAAAGGCAGACTGTGGCAGGCGGAGACTGACCGGTGTAGGCGACACATTCATCCCACCCAGGTCGTTGCCAGGCCGCTTCACGGGTCACCTTGCGGCTCTCCAGGTCAGTGTAGGCTGTCACACAGAGAGAACTATCATCATTTATACATACAGTCTCTTTTCCTCTCTCTCTATATGTGTGAGAGAGAGAGACACAGAGAGAGAGAGAAAGAGAGAGAGAGAGAGAGAAAGAGAGAGAGAGAGAGAAAGAGAGAGAGACAGAGACAGAGAGAGAGAGAGAGGGAGAAAGAGAGTGAGAGAGAGAGAGAGAAAGAGAGAGTGGGTGCAGTATGCATAAATCTGAATACGTCTATCAATATCTGCATCTATCTGTCAGTCTCCCTGTCTGTGTTCATCTGTTGAGCAAATCAGTAGTATGGGAAAGCAAGTGCAGGCTAACAAATCCTCCGTCATTACAAGAATGATACAAGAATGACTTGGCTAAATTAAAAAAAAAAGAATGTGTGTTTTGTTTTTGTTTGTTTTTTTTGAAGGGGGGGGGGGGGGGGGGCTGGGGGAGGGAGGGGGAGGGAAAGTTAATGGGAATAAAAAAAACTATGGCATTAGATAATAAATACAAAATCCTTCACTAGCAGCCAATGGGGATCATGATAGTCCATTCTCTCTCTCTCTCTCTCTCTCTTTCTCTCTCCAGTTCTCCTAATCATTTGCTTTGATGTCTCTGTTGATAGCCTTTGGTGTTGTTTTCCTTCAGTTTGGTCTTTTCCACACAGATTTCCATGCCACATGCTGCAGATGTTTTGTCCAGCCATCTTGCTAGCAGAGCAGTATCTTCTTGCTATTTAGCCAAACTATCCACGTTCCTGACAAGACACTGAAAGAAGGTGGGGAAGAACTGACAGCCCTGTTGCATGTCAACAGTTCTGCAGAACCACTGGCATAGGCTGACTGCTGCTGACTGTGCTGGTAGCTTTTTCATAAAGAGGTTATATGACACCAGCCGCCGTGGTGAAGTGATCAGCATCACAGACTCCTGGCTGGGAGGTCTTGGGTTTGATTCCCATCAGAGTCATGTGGGATTTTTCTGCTCTGACCGGCTCCTACCCAGAGTTGAGTCTGCCACAGGCTCAGCTGGGAAGACTGGAACCACGCAGTCGAGTTTCATCCACTTAATGGACGGGTCTCTGAGAGTGTTGCTCAAACACAGCAGGTGTCTGTATCTCTCGGGCCTGATTGACCCCAGGACATTTTATGAAAGTAAGCGTGGAGTTGAGCACTGTCATGCAATCTCAGACCACAATGGTAATTTAAAGCACCATCTTCATCATCCTCTTTTTCATCTCTCAGCATCAAAGAAAAAGGATCTCAAATTCTGTGGCCCTTCATGCCCTGCTCTCATGGTGACCTAAGTTTTGATGTATTCTACACATCTATGACCATGGTTTGATTCTATTGTGGTCAATAGTATCGGCGAGTTCATGGGGGGGCTGTTGTTGGACGGACGTGGTGGCACTCTCCGAAGGAAAAGTTCACACTCACACTGGCTGCATGACTAAGAACTCATTGTCGTCAGTAGGGGGCTCAACAGGTGGTGTCCTGTGTGTGTCGAATCAGAACAGGCACTACTGAACACCACCAAAGTGACTCAGCAGCAGAGCAGCGTCTTCTCCAGTGGGTTGCCTCTTGACATTGACTGTAACCTGTGGATTGCAAGTGCTGGGCGGCGGCAGGACTGACCAGGCTGTGGCTGTGGACAGGGGCTTGGAATGAGCGGTGTGGGTGCTGAGCCACTGAGGTGACACAGAAAATAGGACAGCGAAAAAATTTTAAAAAAAGAAAAGATGTAATATGATCCTGACATTCTGACACTTTGAATTTAGGGTTCCAAATTTAAACGCAGCATTCATACGTGATGCCACGAGTCAGACTCAACAGCACTCTCAGTCACACCTCGCTTCACACAGGACATGGTAGTGGACTAAAGGGACAGAAGTCTTTTGTTAGTTATCACATAGTTTTCACTTGATCAAAATCACAATGGCCGACACCATAACTAATCATTAAGGCGCCAAAAAATCACAGTCTTCTTTGGTTATTTTTGTTCTGCTTTTTCTTCCTCTCCTTACTGATCTTGGCCATTTTTTTTGGATGAAATAAGTCTATAGTCAAAAGGCCGACACTTTTTCCAATCCATCCCAGCTGCCACTAAGTCTGTGAAGGGTTTCTTTCTTTCAATTTTGTTTTTGTTGCAGCATTTTGTCACAAAGACTAGCAGCATACCACTGTCAATGAAATCATAGCATGCTTCGCCAAAAGCATAGAACTTGGCAGTTCAACTCGCCAAGCTCTCCAGGTAGATTCCCAACCCATGTATTCTGCTTGACAGAAATTCTGCACATTTATGCCACACAAATCACAATCGATTTAATTTTTTTTGTTGTAACTCAGCTTTTGCTGAAGTGTAACGTGGAATAGTTTGCTGTCAAAACTCAAAATACCATGGGAAAATTAAAAAAAAACAAACATCACCAGTTCTTGCAACTCACAATGATTTGTGATCGATTCCTTAACTGTTGTAACTGCTCAGTATAACAACACCGACACAGCCCTGGTTTGAAAAGACCAGAGCTCTGTGCCAAAGTGACAACAGACAGAATGTTGATCTCACTGTCACTTACCCCAGATGTGGTGCACTGTCTGCAGGTCCCCCATCTGACTGAAGTAACCGGCAACAGGTTCGTTGTTCGTACCTCGGCTTTTTATGCCCCGGGCCCTAGATTTACAACGAAAAAAAGAGGGATCTTAATAATAATAATGACCATAACAATAATAATGATAATAAAAACAATAATGTAATAAATGTTCTACAACACCCATTCGAACAATAAGCACAATGAGAAGCTTTACAAAATTTAACATTATTAAGCTCTCTCTCTCACAGACACACACATAACACACACATGTGCACACACCTATATAAATATGCTATGATCAGTTTGAGTTGCTAAACATATGCATTCAGTAAGAATGTTAAATGTTCTGCTCTAATTTCAGCTGTACAACCTCTACGATACAAAACATGGCGCCTAACAGAAAAAAAATTCATGTCTGTAATTTGTTCTCCTCGAAGAACAATCAGGAACAAACAAAAAGATTTTAAAAAACTTGTCACATTCACAGTCCTCCGCTAGCTACAAAGCTCTACAATGCATATGGTTCACTACAATACCATGATTAAAAACAATCTGGAGTTCCTTCCCTTCTATTGGGTATACCCTCTCTTCAGACATTTATTTCTTGCAATCCCTGACGGGTAAAAAGTCAAACCTGAGAATCTGTTTATTCTTAAAAAAAAAAAAAAGATCTTACTGCCAAACCATTACGCTTGTGTTTGATAGTGAAAACTGTTTGGTCAGAAGCCGACAGAGAAACATACACATGAAATGGTAATTCCTGCTGATCATGCCAACTATCTGTTAACAGATGAATCCCTGGTGGGTTTTCAGCGTGTCTGGGACATCTTTGACAACATGGTGGCATTTACCATGGTGGCAGCTCTGCCTTGTATAGTGCACGAGAATCATCATTTTGATGCCTGACGGCAAGGTCCCTTATGCGCAAAAAAAAAAAAAATGATAATAAAGATGAATGGATTGGATGGACAAAACAGAGAAACACACATGCGCACGCACACACACACACACACACACAACGCACACACGCACACACACACACACAAACAGAGAAAACATGGCATCGACACAGACGTCAACACTGAACAGGGCAGGTGCTGGGGTTGGAGGCTGAGTGAGGGCTAGGAAGAAGGGCAGTTGCAGTGCACAGTTTCTGCACAGCAGAAATGCAGTTTACAACTCGTGAGTAAGGTGAGCCAGCGCAACTGTCAAACGCCATGATCAAGAGTATTTCAGCCAATATGTCAGACAGCACAGTACAGCAGCATAAAGGTAGATTCCATGCATGGTGTCCTGATGCTGACAGATTAACCTCGAACATCAGTTCAACACCCATCTTGTGCAGAATTTGACAAGTGATTGCTTGTTCTTCATTTTTGTTGTCCTGGTGTTGTTTATCTTGCTTGACGAAGACTTATGAGGTCGAAACATGTCATGTTTTTTTTCCTGAAATTCATTTGCCTATGTTCTCTGGTGGAGTTAGCTTAAGTACCTTTTAAAACTCAAACATCAGATTTAGACTGAAACAACAGCAAAAAATGTTCATCTTGTGGTAGATCAATGACAGTCACCATTCACCTATGTCACCACTTCTTTGAAACAACCGAACGCAACATAAATCAGGCAAGGAAACTGATCTGATAAACGTCTGAAACTTATTGATGATAAGAAGCAATTCTTGACACTGGACATTGCAATACTTACGATGGGTGGAAACGAAAAAGCTTTGGACTAGAAAACAATCAAGATGATGCTTACATTCCTGAGGCTGTCAGAAAAGCTTTCATAATGTTCATGTTCAATTCTAATCCGAAGCAAATTAGGAAACACAAATCTGCTCTGGAAATATTTTTGTTGTTGTTTTTGTAAATCAGGAAAATGGATGTGATCAGTGAATTATTCCCATTTGTGTAATTGTAACGAATCTCTTTGTGTGGCAGTAAATACGCTTCACTGGAACAAATGCAGTTACACATCTAAGCAAATTAATTGCCTACTGTTCTTCACAGATGAAAGCACACATTGCTGCCATTACTGGGAGAAACTTGATATATTAACTAAAATCTTTGTTTCCTGTACATAAAAGCATTATATTTCAGGATTTCACCGAGTAATTGTCTTCTTTAAAAAATTTTTTTGTTACTTGCCAGTCTGCAGTATATGGACACTGACAAATAACTAAAATGTATAAAGGAAGCCCAAACACACGTTCCCCTCCCATGAGCAGCCAAGGGCAGACTTACCAGCTGTTTCCCCACTCAATCATGGTCCCCGGCTGAAACAGAAGAACAAGCGTTCACTTAGTCCCTCCCCCTGGGAAGTTCAGTTTTTACCTCCCTTTGTTGATTTCAAAGTGAGGTGACTGCAGGCGGAAATTGAAACAAACTTTACAAACAATTCTTAGCGAGTCTGCCAAAATCAAGGGCAAACAACTTGTAACTTGTCTGTCCTTGTTTCTGGCGGACTAACTAAGATTTATTCTTAAAGTTTTTCATTTTGTTAGTTCCCCTCTCTCAGCACGATCACACCATTAGTACTGACCAGATGTTCACCACACTTGCTGGACAGACAGAATGTGGCCTTATGGGAAAGCCCACAAAATTTTGGAGCAGATCCCTGGTATGGATGTGGATCAAATGTCAGATCCAGGATCAGGTCACCACGTTTTCCACTGAACACGCACACTGTCAACATACTGTTCCAACTCTAACCAGTTTGGACATTTTGGTTCTGATTTTAGAACCGCACTGGACTACGACCGTTTTCCTCATCACAAAACAAAATCTCTGCATTACATGTCCAAAAGCAGGTAAATGTCTTTTAATCTTGAATTTGTGCTGAACCCCGCAGAATCAGACCATGAAGGGTGATTCATGTTTGCTGAATCAGTGATCATGGGAAAATTCCAAAGACATGGCATCAATTGTAGACACTCAACATCAAAGGAGCAAGTTAAAGCGGTGACCACTTTCTGTGAAGTAATGAATTTTTCATGGAATAACAATATCTGGAAAGAGAGGGGGTTAGTTACCGTTAGTTAGCTGCGTTCTCCTGTTCGCAGCTAAGTGGTTCCATGTTCTTGTCGCTGTCCTGAATGGTATTTGTTTTCACATGAAGAAGACCCACGAGGTCAAAATGCATTGTGTCTAGTCCTGTACTCTGTTTGTCTGTGTTCTTGGCAGTAACTAACCCCCTCTTTTTCCAAATTTTGCTTCATTTTCCGCCCTCAGTCTCTCTGTTTTGAAACTCTTGGAATAACAATGTTTACTAAAAGAAAACAAAAAACAAAAAAACAAAAAAAGAGACATAATTCTTTTAACCTACACCTGCAACCGCTTCCCAGGATGACAAATAATGTTCCAGGATCCATTCCAGATGTCTCCACTCTCCGGCGTGCCCTTCTATTTCATGCAGACTTGACCGCTCTCATGCACATGCTTTCACATGTCTGACCTCTTTCAGAGGCTCACTTCAAATGCTATGTGTGTGTGTGTGTGTGTGTGTGTGTGTGTGTGTGTGTGTGTGTGTGTGGTGTGTGTGTGTGTGTGTGTGTGTGTGTGTGTGTGTGTGTGGTGTGTGGTGTGTGTGTGTGTGTGTGTGTGTGTGTGTGTGTGGGTGTGTATGTGTATGTGTGTGTGTGTGGTTGTGTGTGTGTGTGTGTGTGTGTGTGTGTGTGTGTGTGTGTGTGTGTATGTCTGTGTGTGTGTGTGGTGTGTGTGTGTGTGTGTGTGTGTGTGTGTGTGTGTGTGTGTGTGTGTGTGTGTGCGTGGTGCATGCATGGGTGTGTATGTGTGTGCGTGCGTGCTTGCGTGTGTGTGTGCACATGTGCGCACACTCATATATGCATGACAGTGAAAACCATTCAGCACCCACCATTTTTGTGTGTGTGTTTTTTGGTCAGGCCACTGTAGGCAGCATGAGTGAGACATGGCTGCCATCAGCAATTACCTTCAAGGGGAGACCTGCACCACACTTGAATGACCACACGTACAAGCAAGCAAAACAACACCTCAAGACTTAACATTTCAATACCTCCTCAAACACACAGGTAAGAAAATCTCGCTAACACCTGCCGTTCCTACCTTCAAGGTGTAACTACGAAGTTCGTAGATGTGGCTGGGAGGTCGGGGGGTCATCTCCGGCCAGAAGCTGAAGGGCAGGAGGATCTGGTTCTTACGCGACCTCAGCATCTTGTTGCGGTTCTTGCGAAACTCGATGAAATCCTGCGCAGAATGAAACAGAGGGGCAGAGACAACCAGTTAATGGTTTCTCTTCTCTTGATCTTTTTCAGATTCCATCAAACTTTACTGCGAAAAGATTAGGGTTGGGTTTTTTTTTATGTTACTACAAACAGATTCACGAATAAGGCAGATATTTTGTCTGAAAGCCTTGTTTCAACAGCAATTAGAGGTCGCCCTTTCTCAATTCAAGGTTGCAGAATGAATGCACTTTCCACTTTGAGAGGCAGTCCAATTCACGGTATGTGAAGCACATGAGACTTAAGGCAACACTGTTTTGAGGAAAACGATCATTTCAGTCGACAAAATGCGTTCACTGATGGGCACAGCAAACATTTTATTGTACGCACACGCACCATTACTTTCGATAACTTTTTGATTCGTTGGCATACTGTAGCATTCTGTGAGCTAATGAATGAAAAAGTTATCAGGCTCCAGAATGTTCCAGCGGCACAAACGCTGTTGTGAGAAACAGGAGAGAAAAAAGAGCTTTAAAGTTGCAGCGCAGTTACATAATATCAAGGGTATGAAAAATTATCAGTTCATCACATGTCTGCTTTGACTGAAGCAAAAAAAAAAAAACCCCAAAAACAGTGAAACATTTTTTTAAATTCTGAAGCTTTGCTTGCAAGCCATCGCAGAAAACTGTTTTTGCCTGGAGCTGGCCTTCATCACCGAGGTGACTTTGCCCATGATTGATGATCTAGGATTGTGTGGGAGGTCAGTCATCAGTATAACACAGTGATGAAGAGTGAGATAACATTGGGAATGGTCACAGAGAAGCTGCAGGACTGGCTGGCTTGTGCACGGCACCCACCTTGTCCGTTCTGTAGACCCTGTTGGTTTCATTCAACATCGGGTAGCCTCCCTTGAAGGCCCATAGGTGAACTGCACACACACACACACACACACACACACACACACACACACACACACAACACACACAAATATCTAAATCAAGAAATTAAAAAAACTCAATAATGAAACAAAAAAGAAAACAGTAGAATGACAAAATAATATATCCAGGTGTCAGGTCGGATTTCCTTTCCCTCACTGTTTTGTGCTTATTTCATAATTGATCAACATTTGTATATTTGTTTCAAGGCACTGCTTGTCTCTTCTTTACAATCTTACCATTTCCATTAAAATGAAGCTGACAGTCCAAATTCTTCCTGCTGACCGACGTCTGGAACAGCAGCAAACTGAATTCAGGCTTCTGGCATGTCCATATGCCACACCGGAACTCATTTCCATGTTATGTCTGTCTTCAGATCCTTGACAGTTCTCATGACAATGACAGTGTGAGAAAGTCTGTGTCTTACCATGTTGTGTCTGTATCAGACCTGTTTACCCTAACAATGTGATTAGAGTAATTTTCAACAGCAATGAGTGCGCTTTCTACAAAGTGTGTGAACACATATTTCAAAATGTTTGTAAAAGAGGTGCAGTGGGGGGGTAGGTTGAGGCTAGTCTTGCAAAGTTTTCAAAAAGCTGTGTATGTGTGAGTGTGTTTGGGGGGGAGGGGGGGGGGGGTTGTTTCCACCTTCCATCATTCACATGGCAAAGGGTCGAGGGATATCAGACCTCCTGGTAACTACAGTCGAAATTACTTTCAAACCTGTTTCTTCACATTACTTTGGCACAAATTCATGCTCTCTCACCCTTTTTTTTTTTTCTTTTTTTATGATTTCAGGGTCTGTAGTCCCTACTACTGTTACAATGTATTGGCATGTTCTCTGAGATGCAGACACAGCCAGATGTGTTAACAAGTGCAAGATTAAATAAGAGTTGTTTTTTGTTCAAAGCACACCAAGAAAACATGGTGGGGACACACTGCAAGAACAATGACCGCTAAAGAACTTTGTTTCTGGTCTTTTTTCTTCCTGGATCTATTTCCTTTCCAGTTCATCATACTGACTGTATTTTTATCAAACATGTACAAAATACGGTGCAATCATATGGGTAAACGTGTCTCCTTTAGGGCCTTGAGAACTTCAGGACAATGACAGTATGAATGCCAGAAAGTCTGAGTCTTACTAGGTTGTGTCCATGAGTCTAGATGCAAGAAAGTCCGTGTCTCGGGCCTGGTTGACAGCGGGATATATTATGAAAGTAAGTGTAGAGTACAGCCCTATTATACATCATCTTCATCCCCATTCTCATCGATCAGCATAAAAAAAGTCTCAAATTCTGTGGCTCTTCATGCCCTGCTCTCATGGTGACCTCAGTTTCGATGTCCTCTCCATTTCTGTAGCCTTGGTTTGATTCCGTTGGGGGTTACTAGTATCAGCATGCCCATGGGGGGCTGTTGCTGGACGGACAAGGTGGCGCCCTCCGGGAGAGCTCACTCATGCTGGCTCCGTGACTAAGCAATTATTGTCGTCAGAAGGGGGCTTAGTAGGTGATGTCCTGCGTATGTTGGATCAGAACAGGCGCCACTGACCACCACCGAAGTGACTCGGCAGCAGCGCAGTGTCTCTTCTGGTGGGTTGCCTCTTGACGACTTCATACTGACTGCTCCCTATGGATTGTCTGTGCAGGGGCTACGGCAGGATGGGCCGGGCTATGGTTGTGGACGGGGGGTGTCGGAATGAGTGGTGCAGGTGCAGTGTAATGCAGAAGATGGGACAGCAAAAAAAAAAAAAAAAAATTGAAAAAAAAAAAAAAAAGGAAAGTCCGAGTCTTATCAGGTTGTGTCCACAGACCCTTTAGAGTTCTCATGACAGTGACAGCAGTGTGAGTATGACAAAGTCTTAGTGATACAACCCTGCCCTCCCACACACAGACACAGACACCATCTGCAGAGCATGGCCACTCAGTATGACAAAGTCTTAGTGATACAACCCTGCCCTCCCACACACAGACACAGACACCATCTGGCAGAGCACGGCCACTCAGTATGACAAAGTCTTAGTGATACAACCTGCCCTCCACACACAGACACAGACACCATCTGGCAGAGCATGGCCACTCAGTATACAAAGTCTTAGTGATACAACCCTGCCCTCCCACACACAGACACAGACACCATCTGGCAGAGCACGGCCACTCAGTATGACAAAGTCTTAGTGATACAACCCTGCCCTCCACACACAGACACAGACACCATCTGGCAGAGCACGCACTCAGTATGACAAAGTCTTAGTGATACAACCCTGCCCTCCCACACACAGACACAGACACCATCTGGCAGAGCACGGCCACTCACTGGCTTCATCCTGGTCCCCAATCTCCACCGTCCAGCTGCCGACCAGCTCCGACCCCTCGTTCTTCTCCTCTAGAAGGGCCCTGAACTCCTCACTGATCAAACACAGAAAGCAGAAATAATGACACTGTAGCTTCATAATGCTGCTGCAAAGAAAAAGTACGACAGAAACAAAGAAAGATTACTACTGGGAAAAAAAAAAGCAGAAAAATAGCAACAATTCTAACCCAGCAATGAAATGGCAGTCCAAACATTTCAATATCTCACGGGTCAGAACTGCCCAGTCCAAACATTTCGGCATCTCATGGGTCAGAACTGCCCAGTCCAAACATTTCGATATCTCACGGGTCAGAACTGCCCAGTCCAAACATTTCGATATCTCATGGGTCAGAACTGCCCAGTCCAAACATTTCGATATCTCACAGGTCAGAACTGCCCAGTCCAAACTTTTCGATATCTCACGGGTCAGAACTGTCCAGCCCAAACATTTCGGCATCTCACGGGTCAGAACTGCCCAGTCCAAACATTTCGATATCTCACGGGTCAGAACTGCCCAGTCCAAACATTTCGATATCTCACAGGTCAGAACTGCCCAGCCCAAACATTTCGCATCTCACGGGTCAGAATTGCCCAGTCCAAACATTTCGGCATCTCACCAGTCAGAACTGCCCAGCCCAAACATTTCGGCATCTCACGGGTCAGAACTGCCTAGTCCAAACATTTTGGCATCTCATGTGTCAGAACTGCCCAGTCCAAACATTTCGGCATCTCACGGGTCAGAACTGCCCAGTCCAAACATTTCGGCATCTCACGGCTCAGAACTGCCCAGTCCAAACATTTCGGCATCTCACGGCTCAGAACTGCCCAGTCCAAACATTTCGGCATCTCACGGGTCAGAACTGCCCAGTCCAAACATTTCGGCATCTCACGGCTCAGAACTGCCCAGTCCAAACATTTCGGCATCTCACGGCTCAGAACTGCCCAAACAATCTACAACAGTACCACAAGAGAGCAGCCACAATGGGTCCTGAAAGAGTGGCCTGGATACCACAAACTAGAAATACGAGGCTGGGTAGATGGGTGGGTGTGAGTGTGCGCGTGTATGTGCATGCGCGCTCTCGCACGCACGCAGACACACACATACATATATATGTTTAACGTTGTCCATGACCTTGGAGCCTCCATGAAACAATGGGAAACAAAGTTTATCTGTATAGTGTACTTTCTCCGAATGCCATGAGTCGATGGAGTTGCAGTGGTTTATGTCATGCGTTTTATAACCTTATATCATATTAAAAAAAAAAAAAAAAAAAAAAAAAGAAATACGAGGCTGGTGAATATTTCAAGTAATCTGCATGCTTACAACATCCAGTTCCATGATACTGAAAAGTTCAGACCTCAAACTTAACGGATTTTGACTTAAAACAAAAAAAGTTTGAACCTGACACTGCACTGCAGATAATGTCAACATCACAAGTTTCACAGATAACCAAATAAACTTGAAAGTCCTATTACTGGGCTTGGTGTTTATGATGACATTCTACAGTTGCACTATTCTGACAAAATTTTTGCACACCTTGGTTATCTTTGCGACAATTTAAAAAATATCATATATACATATAATACATATACGCATACATATATTTCATATATCTATACATATATATATGTCCAAATCTTTGCCAAGTCATTACTATCATGACGGAAGAATTGTTAGCCTGCACTTGTTTTCCCCCTCTACTTAATTGTTCGGCATTTTATCTCTCTCTCTCTCTCTATATAAATAACATAATATATATATATATATATATATATATGTCCATATAAATTCCCTGATTTTTTTCTTTCTCATTTTCTTTCTTCTCCCATTTCTTCCCCCCCATCCCTCCTTTTTTTCATGTTTTATTTTTTCATAATCTTTGCGAAGTCATTAATATAATAACAGGGGATTTGTTCAGCATAATTCCGTTTGGTCAATCAATGGGAATTTGCATCCAAACAAAGGCTGTTGGGGTTAAAAAAAAAAACAACAGGTTTTAGCGGGAGAGAGAGAGAGAGAGGTGTGTGTGTGTGTGTGTGTGTGTGTGTGTGTGTGTGTGTGTGTGTGTGTGTGTGTGTGTGGATCATTATATGTGAGAGAGAGAGATGTGGGGGAAGGGGTAACAATATGAGAGGCAACAATTCATGAAAGAGAGAGAGAGAAAGAATATGAGAGAGAGAGAGAGAGAGAGAGAGAGGGAGAGGGGAGGGAGAGAGAGAGAGGGAGAGAGAGAAAAGAGAGGGAGGAGAGAGAGAGAAAAAAAGAGAGAGAGAGGGAGAGAGAGAGAGAGAAAAAAGAGATAGAGAGAGAGAGGAGAGAGAGAGAGAGAGAGAGAGAGATAAAGAGAGAGACAGAGCAAGCTTGCACTCACAACTGATTCAGGTAGTCCTCCATGCACTCTGGTTTGATAGAATGAACTGAAATGAAAGCAGAGAGCAGATGATCAAGCTATATTCCCATGCTGGCAGTCTTGAATGGAAAGGAAAAAACTTATTTAGACCTACAACCAGTAACATGGCCCTTAAAATATGAACATTAAAACACTGGGATACTTTCAAAGCATGGTGACTGCAAGCGGAAACTGAAACACGTTTTTAAAGGGAAAATTAAAGTAAATCTGCCAGACAAAAAGGACAAACAACTACAAGACAAAATTTGACACGTTTCAACCTCTTAGGTCTTCTTCTGGTAAAAATAACAAGACCCCCATGACCTACACTGAATCTATAATAAGACACCATGACCTACACTGAATCTATAAGATGACCCCATGACCTACACTGAATCTATAAAGACGACCCCCAATGATCCTACACTGATCTATAAGACATCCCATGACCTACACTGATCTATAAGACGACCCCATGACCTACACTGAATCTATAAGACCCCCATGACCCCCATGATCTACGCTGACTCTATAAGACGACCCCATGACCTACACTGAATCTATAAGATGACGCATGACCTACGCTGAATCTATACTAAGACTTTATGACCTATATTCAATCTATAATAGGACTCCATTACCTACACCGAATCTATGATAAGACCCTATGACCTACATTCAATCTATAATAAGACCCTATGACCTACATTCAATCTATAATAAGACCCCATGACCTACACTGAATCTATAAGACCCCATGACCTGCATTCAAGACCCTATGACCTACATTCAATCTATAATAAGACCCTATGACCTACATTCAATCTATAAGACCCTGTGACCTACATTCAATCTATAATAAGACCTATGACCTACATTCAATCTGTAATAAGACCCCATGACCTACACTGAATCTATAAGACCCCATGACCTACATTCAAGACCCTATGACCTACATTCAATCTATAATAAGACATATGACCTACATTCAATCTGTAATAAGACCCCATGACCTACACTGAATCTATAAGACCCCATGACCTACATTCAAGACCCTATGACCTACATTCAATCTATAATAAGACCCATGACCCACATTCAATCTGTAATAAGACCCCATGACCTACATTCAAGACCCTATGACCTACATTCAATCTGTAATAAGACCCCATGACCTACACTGAATCTCGAAAACCGTCTCTTTGCTGGCCAGCTGCGTGGAGTGGGACTCCTTGCTGGGCTCCAGTGTTCGAACCCTCATGAAGTTCTTAAACCAGCCCCTCTTCTCCGGCTCTGTGTCACTGTCGCTGTGAGTGCTAGTGCCCCTCCATCTGTAACACAGGAGACATAGCTTGTGACCGCCACCCTCATGAGGTTCTTAAACCAGCCCCTCTTCTCCTGTTCGGTGTCGCTGTCGCTCCGAGTGCCCCTCCACCTGGAACATGGGAGACCGCCTTGTGACCATCACCTTCATTTTTTTTTTTACTTTTTTTTGTTTTCAAATTTCCTTTAAAATTTATAATTTTTTTTTTTTTTTAAAGGAGAGGGGAAGGAAAGAAGAGAAAAGAAGAAAAACTAACAAAACAAAACAGCAAAAAAACAAGATACATTCTTGTAATATTCAAAGGGAAAAGAGTTTGTTGCATAGACTGATGGAGGAAGAGGAAAGGGAAAGAGAGAGAGAGAGAGAGAGAGAGAGAGAGAGAGAGAGAGAGAGAGAGAGAGAGAGAGAGACAGACAGACGACAGACAGACAGACAGACAGAGACAGAAAGACAGACAGACAGAGAGAGATAGACACAGAGACTGAGACAAAGACAGAGAGACAGACAGAGAGAGACAGAGAGAGAGAGAGAGAGAGAGAGAGAGAGAGAGAGAGAGAGAGAGAGAGACAGACAGACAGACAGACAGACAGACAGACAGACAGACAGACAGACAGAGTTTTAAAATTACCATTATCTCAGTGTTGTTGGCTTTCTGTAAATTAAAAAGTACCACCAAACAACAGGCCATTATGTACGGGGGAGGGAGAGACAGTAATGTGTTAAGAGTACATGGACAGGAAAGGCCAGAAAAACAAAAAGAAATACAGAGACAGAGAGAGAGAGAGAGAGAGAGAGAGAGAGAGAGGAGAGAGAGAGAGACAGAGACAGAGACAGAGAGACAGAGAGGGAGACAGAGACAGACAGACACACGGACAGACAGAGACAGACAGAATGAGGATGAGAGAAAGGGTAGGAGTGGGGGCTCAAACATGGACTTGAAATCCTTTCACACTTTCTGCCCATACTGAACAGGGAGGGGGGAGGGGGGGGGGACAACATCTTTGGGGGGCTGGTTTTCACAGCGGGAAATCAATCAATGACTGATCAGCCCTGTTCACAGACGACTGCAGTTTACACACCTACTCCGTTCTGGTACATCAGGCATTGGAATCAGATGCTGCAAATCTGAATCTTGCCAGCCCCTAGCGTGGACATAGTCAGTTCAACTGCCTCACTCGACATGCTGCTGCAGCATTACATGGGCCCATTCATGGCATTTTGCAGCCATGCTTATCCCTCAACGCCCATCTTGCGCCAAATTTTGACAAAGATAAGTAGTGACTGCTTGTTCTTTATTTCTGTTGTCCTGAGTGTTGTTTCTCTTGCCTCAAGAAGACCTGAGGGGTCAAAACGTGTCATGTTTTGTCTTCGTTTGTCCAAGGTATTTAGTGGAGTTGCAATAATTACTTTTAAAAACATGTTTATCCTGTTTGCCACATTATCGTTGGTGATGTGGACCTCAAACCTAACTGTGGTGGCTTAGAAATCTGATTTCACATGGATGCCATCCTTTTTGCTCCCCGCCCCTGACACCCTTCCTCTCTCCCCTCCATGCAAAGCTCCCTCTAGCTGCTTTGTTTGGCAGCTCACTCAGGGTCTGGGTGCTCTGTCTGAAAAAGGAGTTTCTTTCAGTAATATTTCATGCGGGAGACAATGTCTATGCCAGGAATGAAAAGAGGGCCTGGCACGTTTGGCCAAGCATTTGGCAGTCTGTTCACACTGTTTCTTCCCTCCTTGCTTGAAGGATAAAAAAAAAAGATGAGGTACAAGCCAAACATGTTTTTGGTCATCTGAACGCTTGGTTCAACAAACAACAACAGTTCTTTAAAGCATCAGCTGGGAGTGGGTTGGGGGGAGGAGGGTGCGGTTGGGGGGCTGGGGGAGGGTGGGGTTGGGGGGAGGGGTGGGGTTGGGAGTGGGGTGGGGGGGAAGGGGTGGGGTTGGGGTGGGGGAGGGGTGGGGTTGGGAGTGGGGTTGTGGGGGAGGGGTGGGGTTGGGGGGTGGGAAGATATAGAAACTGATGCACTCTATACTGGCATCAATTTTCCACAATACTTGTGTCAGTGAAGCACATGAGACTACATGAAATAAAAAAAATATGGAAGCATTCAATGCTATCAAAAAGCTCAGATCAAGTAAAGTAAATGTAACAAATGTGCTCAGCCCTTAAAACAGTACTAGTTTGCACAAATTTAAGGACACACTATCTACATGTGCACTCAAAAGAAAGACAGCAACTCTCTGTTCAGTAACCATCAAGCATCCACCTAGACCCAGCTAGTTATGTATGTTAATCAATACAACAACAAACAAACAAACAAACAAAAGCACCACTTTGTTCACGTCACTGTTCTCAGAGTTAAAAGCTTACAAACAACATAAACAATCAGAGGAGAGAAAGTTTTGTGATGATCATCATCATTCACCGCTTTCACGGTTCTGTCAATTGTAGTACTTCTGTTTTTGTCATTATAACGGATATATGGGTGCTAAATTTTCTGGAAGCGCAACTGTGCAGAGAGGCATGGAAGCAAGACAATCCGTTCTTCTCAAAATGTTGATTCCTGGCACAACTGCCCTCTAGAGGCAAATGCATCGCTGTGACAGGCAAGTGATTATTTTGATAACCAATGTTTTTTTTTTTTCCTTTCTTTTTTGAAACTTTCTGCGAAACTGGTCTAAAAGAAGTAGAGTCCATCTGCAAACACACACCATAAGAAAACTGTCTTTAGCCTACTTGAATCCCATCACATGCTCACTTTGTGAAGAAATCCTAGGGTTACTTCATGCCCGAAAATGGTGTCACTTCAACATAAATCACTGCACCATAACTGAATTTTTTTAAACCACTACACAACTCAAGGTGTGTGACAAATATGAGTAGAAGGTATGGGATAGGATACAGGGCAGGTTATGTAAATGTGACAAGAGTCTGCTGAATTGCTGCTAAGAAAAAATACCTGAGGTATGAGCTTCGAAAACACAAGTGCACGAGTGCATACAAACTCACACACACCTACCCACACATACACTCACACACACGTGCACGAGCGCATACAAACTCTCTCTCTCTCTCTCTCTCACACACACACACACACACAAACACACACATATATACACACACACACACACACAAAGTAGCAGCATTAGCAACCACACAAACTTTTTTTTTTCATTCCTGTCTGAACAGACACATCTGAGGTCAAACAACTGTAACCTTTGACCATCTGTTGCATTTTAACAGACCTGCACACACATGCTATGTCGATCGTTTTCTAAGTGTGTTTGACTGTGCTGTTTCTGATAAACATAAATGTAACACATCCTGTGATCGTCATTTTCATGGAAATTTGAAAAAAAAAAAAAAGGATTACATGTTTAAAGGAAATAAGTGACAACACAAAAATATATTTAATGACGAGGATAACAGTAAAAAAATTCTGTGGTGCTATTTAATGTCCTGTCCTCACCCTGCCCAAAGTATACAATATGAAATAAAGCAGGGATAGAAACATATGAAGATGTATTTTCGACTGAAAATGCTGTCAGAGAAAGAGATTTGTGAAGGCAATGCATTGAAAGATACAGCACGAGTTAACACTGTAAGCCAACAGAGCTCAAATTTGAAAATAAATGAAATGACACAACAAAATAATACAAGAAAAGATGCAGATACAAACTCCCAAACCTTCCCAAACATTAATAACATAAATCAAAATTCAATATGTTCAGATGTAAACAATCTCCCAAACCTCCCCAGCATTAACAGTAAAATGAAAATACAACAGATGTGCATGCTTTTGTTTGGTGTTTGTTTGTTGTTGTTTTTTAATGTGACGAAGGCTCCCCATTCAGTACATTTGTATGTCATACATACACCATAAAATTACCAAATGTGTTCCAAAATTTCAGACTGGGGTGGAAACATACAATAAAATGTTAGCTTGAATTGTATGTTGACGCACAACATTACTGAAAAAGGTTACATGCATCTATAGATCCTCTACATAAAAAGGGAGACCACTGACAAAGTGAAAACAGCAGGAGCCTTGGGCACAGTGTGTCAAATGGGGTCATGAATCTGACTAGCTACAGGTTCATTTGGTTTGCTGACAATTTTTTTTAGGAGTGACGAGATCAGTGGCAGACTGTTTCCTATTCCAATGTTCGTTGATAGAAATGATGTTTGAAAGCTTTCTGCCTAGTGTTTGAGGTCAATGACAGGAGTGTTGGAAAATCAGACCAAAAACAAGATAACAGACCAGACCGCGATTTTGACAGACAGCCGAAATCCAATGGTCTTTGGACTATTATGAGGTTTTGTGTCTACACCCACCTATACAACAGCAATAACCTTGTACTCTTCTGCATGAAGTATGGGAAAGTAACTTTCTCAAAACAATGTGCCCTCAGGTAATATTCAAGTGTAAGAAAGTTGCTTTTCCATACTTTATGCTGGACAATGCCCCGGAGGCAATGTAGATATTGCCAATCCGTTGATGTAGATGCAGTGGATACTTCAGGTTAACACAGGAAAAGTCTATGTTTGTATGTTTTATCCAGCACACCATTAACATCTAGCCTTGCTGCCCTTCCCTGAACTTTTTCAACTGCTACAGACTGCTTTCTAGAATCTACAGGTGGATGTCAGAGTACATTTTTGCATTCCAGATGAAGTCATAACATTTTTAAGAATCTAACAAACATATCAGAGCACCTGTATCAGTGTACTGAAGTGCCTCTTTTTTCATAATTCCAATAACTCGGTTGTCCTTTGAAGGACTTTGCACGTATAACATGCATATCATGTTTCAACTTCTCATCAGAAAAAGTTCTCTATGGTTCTCTTGTCAAAATGTTTGCTTCAGACTTTTGTCTTTGTCAGAATGTCTCATGATTGTAAATATTTTGACAGTTATTTTTGCCTATAGTCTATACAAAGCATTTTGCATTTATCTGAGTGAACATAATAATTCCATGTATCTGTTCATTTAATCAGCCCATCTGTGTCACACTGCAGTGTGACTTTGAGGCAGCTAAGTTATGAATTTTTGCATCATCCATAAAGATTCTGCAGAGGCTATCAACCACATCTGGTATATTACACATGAAAACTGTGAATAGCACTGGACAAATCACAGTCCCCTGAGTGATATCACTTAGAATATGAATATTTGAGGAGTGTGCTTTCCCGACTCTGACTGAAGCTCTGTGTCTGGCTAGTAGGAAATTTGAGATCCAAGTCAAAACTTTACTAATTATTCTATATGACCGATCAATCAATGTCAAGTTCTGCTTCACCTCGAAAAGTTGTGCCACTTACGTAACAAGTTGTTGTCCATCGTATGGGCAACAATGGCATCTCTTACAAAGACTTTACATTACATGTTAGATGGGTTGGAGTCAGTGAGAAAGAAGCATAGACTTTTCAGACGATGGTACCAAACACGAGAAAAAGGTGACTACACAGCATACCGTAAGGCAAGGAACAAAGCCAGCAGAGAATGCAGGAAGGCAAAGAGAAGATTCGAAGCCACAGTGGCCGCTGAAGCTAAGAAGAATTTTATTCTGGTCATATGTTAAGAGTAAAACAACGGTGCGATCGGGGATAGGAGACCTGAAAAAGGAAGATGGCAGTAAAACAACATCAGATCAAGAAAAAGCAGAGCTGCTGAATAATTTCTTCCACATCGTGTTCACTCATGAAGATGATGGCCCCTCCCCGACCCACCAACTGCTGAGTACAGCACGACTTTGGAGGACTTTGAGATTTCAGATGAGAATGTACTGAGACTGCTTCAGACCCTAAAGACATACAAGGCTACAGGACCAGACGGCATCAACCCCCTCGTTCTGTCAAAGGCTGCTGACATATTGGCCCACCCTGTTACGCTACTCTTCCGCAAGTCTCTTGAAGATGGACAAGTACCACAGGATTGGAGAAAAGCAACTGTTTCGCCTATCTTCAAAAAGGGAAGCTGCCTACAACCATGTAACTACAGGCCGGTTAGCCTCACATGCATACTCTGTAAGGTGATGGGAAAACTCATCAGAGAAAAGGTCATCATGCACTTGGATGAAAATCAACTCATCAGCAAGCAGCAGCACGGATTCGTGCATGGCAGATCCTGCGTTACGCAGCTGTTGGATGTTATGGATGCCTGGACAGAGATTCTCGATGCAGGAGGCAGCGTCGACATCATATACATGGACTTCATGAAGGCATTCAACTCCGTGCCCCACCGACGCCTCCTGATGAAGCTTGCAGCGTACGCCATCCAAGGCAAGGTCCTCGACTGGATCCAGGCATTTTTGACAGACAGGCAGCAGAGTGTAGTCGTGAATGGAGCAAAATTACAACTAGCGCCAGTGACGAGCGGGATTCCACAGGGGAGTGTCGTTGGCCTGATGTTATTTATCGTCTACATCAACGACCTGCCGAATATCTGCGCCAGTGAAGTGAAACTGTTTGCAGATGACACAAAGTTGTACACCTGCAGTGACATCCCAGGAGCCACGACTGCCTTGCAAGCTGACCTCGACAAGCTCCAGCAGTGGTCGCAGGATTGGCTACTTCGTTTTCACCCAAAAAATGCAGCATCTGAAACTCGGTAGCAAAAGGTCAGAGGTGGTATACACCATGCAAGATGGAACACAGGGCACAACAGTGATGGAGGAGCATGAACACGAGAAAGACCTTGGCATCCACGTCGACATCAAGTTATGCTTCAAGGAACATGCAGCAACAAGTACTGCAAAAGCCAACAGAATTGTCGGCATCATTCGGCGCACTTTTGACTTCCTCAGCAACGACCTCTTTGGACAACTGTATAAGAGCCATGAGCGTCCTATCCTGGAATACTGCCACTCTGTGTGGCAGCCGCACCACAAAACCCTCTGCAGTGAAGTGGAGGACGTGCAACGACGAGCAACCAAGCTGTTGGCATCACCAAGAGACAAGCCGTACCCTGAGAGGCTGGCGATCCTGGGACTACCTACTCTTGAGCATCGCAGAAACAGAGGCGATATGATTGATTTCTACAAATACGTACACGGGATCTACGATTCTGATCGGCTGAAGTTCAAGATCATCAGTGACCGTGCAACAAGGGGAAACAGTCTCAGGATCAACAAAAAACACTGTAGGCTGGATGTTCGCAGCGGAACATTCTCTCAGAGGGTGGTCAACATGTGGAATGACCTCCCAGAGTCTGTGGTCAGATCACTATCCATGAACAGCTTCAAAGGCAGATTCGACACTCATTTGAAAGATCTGGCGTGTGTTCACACTCCAACTTGCCAGTCCTAAACTCTGACAATATCATTTTAACTTTTGCCACATGTGTCAGTGCCACGCATGCCACTATAAATGTACGTTTGAAAATTAGAATGATGAACTGGCCCATTAGGGCCTCAAGCATCTACAACGTCAAGGTCAAGGGTCTATAATTTCCCGCTGTGGATTTATTTCCCCTTTTTTTTTTTTCAAATGGCTGTTATTGTTGCTTTTTTTGCTTTTCCTAATCTTGAGGTATCACCCCTTTCTCTAATGTTTCATTAAATTTTATTAAATAAGAGACAGCGCAGAACAACAGTACTTCATGAGCTTCTTTCAACTCCTTAGTGAAACATAATGCAGTCTGCCAGCCTTGTTTGGGTTTAAATTCTTGAGTTTTTAACTGCTTTCAGACTTCTGAAAACTTCCATTGGTGTTACATCAACAGAACTAGAAGCAGGTTATAAAGTCAGAAGAACTATACATTTTGCATATTGAAAATGCAAGAAAAGAATTTATTTTAAACATCTGCCTTTTCTGCCTTGGATACTGCCCTTTCTCCATCCTCCCTCTCAACAAGTGTTTATCACTACACCTGTGGTTACATTCTTTTTTACTTTTAACATTGTTACAAAAACACTAAGGATTTAGCTCACAGTTTAAGCCATTTTCCTTTCATGCTTACACTTCGCCTTTCTCACTTCTTTTAATTTTATGCACTGATTTTGTATAATGTTGGTAATCCACACAGTCATAAGTGATCGTTAAATTTTTTTTTTTTATACCGTCCGTATGACGTTTCGTTCTTTCTTCTCCTCCTCCTCCCTCCCTCTCTCTCTTGAAGCTTAAATTCAATAAAGCTTTATTCATGTTTAAGATTCTTTCGGGTCGTGCTCCCCCTTCAATTACAGAGAAATTTAGATTGAATGAAAATTGCCATTTTTATAAAATTGTAATACCCCGTCCAAGAATAGATATGTTTAAAACCAGTCTTCACTACTCTGGCGGCTTCTTGTGGAACCGCATTTCACCCTCTCTTGATGTTCATGCCAGCATATATAGCTTTAAAAGGGCACTTCATACCCAGCTAATGACTGAATTTTCCAATTCATGCTCTTAAACTCTCTCTCTCTCTCTCTGTCTCTCTCTCACTCTCTCTCTCCCTCTGTCTGTCTGTCTGTCTGTCTGTCTGTCTCTCTCTCTGTACTGTCTCTTTCATCTATTGTTCCAAAGGTGCTGCTTGTCAAGTGTAAATTTTTGTCTTTGCTTACAGGTTGGGGTGCCTGTTCAATGATTTTTTTTTCTTTTTCCAGAAATGTGTTATAATTTTATTGTTGTGATAATGTTTATTGTATATATATTTATCTATCTTCCAATAACCATTTTTTCATGAACTATATATGATGACCCCTCCCCTCCCATCTGTTTCTCTCTCTGTCTCTCTGTCTCTGTCTCTGTCTCTCTCTCTCTCTCTGTCTGTCTGTCTGTCTCTCTCTCTCTCTATCTCTCTCTCTCTCTCTCTCTCTCTCTCTCTCCCTCTCTCTTCCAGGCATTGATTGTCGTCTGTTCTTTTGTGTTAACCATTTCCTCTGTCTATTTATAGCGTTTATGTATGTTTACTTTAATTCTAGATTAGTTTTGCTGATGTTATTATTGCATTTTATATGTATTTCCCTTTGTTGAGGGCCGGATGTAAAAAAAGCCATTTTGTGCTTATTCCGCTTTTTCCCTCATTAAAAAAGATTCGTTCGTTCGTTCGTTCGTTCGTTCTCTCTCTCTCTGACGATCTATTCACCAATTGGGGTATCACTTTCGTAATAGTACTAATGCCACTCCACCTTCTTTCATGGAGACCACAGATGGATGACAGGACGTGCTGTCACAAAAAAAAAAAAAAAAAAAAAAAAGAAACTGAAAGGAACAACCAGTTCTGTGAAAGAAGACATGCAAACTGTGCACAAGTAATGGTTGCTTTGACCCTGACAGTTGTCGGAGTGTAAACAAAAGTCACGGTCGAAGAAATGGGCCTACCGGTCTGCTAGATTCATGCGGTATTTTCATCCGAATAACACAAAAACATACCATAACTCAAAGTTTGCAAAAAAAAAATCTCTGATGCTAAAATATAAAGGCAAAAACTAACCGTACGCTAACTGCTCCCTGACATCGTTGAATAGAGAGAAACTTGCCACACTGGAGCAGACGTCTGAACGATGCCGCCATTGTTGCCATTTTAAGGGACGGTAACTTTACCCGCTCTGAATTCAAGGGCGTTGAGAAAGTGAGGGTTCATGTCCAGAGATTCAGATTAGGTATAAAACTTTGGGAGCTTTGATTAAAACTTCAAAACCAGGAAAATTATTATTGTCCTTTGAAAACCTTGACTATGCTTGTTTTCACCAGAAATCATTTATCATCATTGTTTTTTTTTTTTTTTAATGATTACAGATTCTTAAAAATTTATTTATTCATCTATTATTCATTTATTCGTTTTATCATCATCATCATCATCATCATTATTATTATTATTATTATTATTATTATTATTATTCCACTGAGAAAAGTGTAGCACGTAACATCGCAATATGTAAAGGCGTAGAACACCTTGAAGAGTGCTTACACCCTGCAAGGACGACAACATCAAAGGATGGTTGGCATCAACATCACCACATCACAGATTAAGTATATACCTCCTTAGTCTGTACCACATTGCTACAGCAGTGGAATGCCCACATCAACAGCAAGACAACAAGTCTATAATTTCCCTTGTTCTGGGTTTGGTCGTCCCTGTCTTCCTTGTCAAATGAGTAGGTGTGGACGTTATAGATGGGAATATAATCATTTGTTATTTAAGAATAAAGAAGAAAAAGGATCCTCCACCAAGATTAATGGATATTGAAAAACTGTATTTCTGTCAGGAGAAGTGAATGCATACTGACCCCCCCCCCCCCCCCCCCCAGTTCATTTCCATGTATGTTTTTGTCTTTTTAATGATATGGAGCATGCAAACCAAGTTTTTTTTTTATCATTACATAGTTTTAATGTTCCAAGATGATCTCTTACTGTATTACTTCAACATAATTATCAGTCACATACAGTAGCTACACAGGGTTTATGTTCAAGGGACAATTTTCAGCTTTTTTTTCTGATTGGTTCCCAAACCCGACATGAAGAAAGGCTTCGGGAAGGGGATGGGTGGGTGATGACATGGAGGGGAGTGAGGAAGAGGAATAGTTCAGTCGTGTAGGTCCGTGAAACAAATGGAACGACCAACAAATTATAATAGATCACGTGTTTTATAACAGATCACGTGTTTTATAACAGATCACGTGTTTTATAGGTCGTGCAGATTTGCTGTTTTGAGCATGCACAGGGTGATACTTTCAGCATTAAATTTCCATTTCCGATTCTTTTATCGGCACGGACTGGTAAATTGAAAGAAGTGCTGTTTTTTGTTTTTGTTGTTTGTTGTTGTTTTTTGTCAGTAAATGAAAATGAAATGAGGCAGGGAACAGTAAACAATAAACAAGTAGGGTAACTCTTGCTCCCATAAGAAAAACCTAACACAGAGTAACTTTTATTCAGGACTGGCACAGCCTTCTAAACTTGAATAAAATCAGACAAATACAAAGACGAACAATCTAATAGTGGGGAAAACAAGCGCAGCCAACAACCCCTCTGCATGCAGCTAGTGAAGAGTTTTCATATTTATAATATATTTTCTTAATTTCATGTTCCCATTATCTTCATCTTCAACCCTCCCCCCTTCCCCTTAAGTCAAAATCTTTGCCAAGTCATTACTGTGATGACAGAGGGGTTGTTGGCCTGCGCTTGTTTTCCCCCACTATTAGATTGTTCGTCTTTGCACTTGTCTGACTTTATTCAAGTTCAGAAGGCTGTGCCAGTCTTGAATAAAAGTTACACTGTGTTAGGTTTTCTTGTGGGAGCAAGAGTTACCCTACTTGTTTATTATTTTTGTTAGTAATCAGTACACTACAAACTGCCCCCTACGACGCAACTTAACACCATAATCATATCACTGCAGTGGAAGTGTGAAAATCTGTGAAGAATATTTCTGTCAATAAGAGGTCGTTTCTATATATATGGTTTACATCTGGAAGAGATGTTCTTGGGAAAAGGAACACTACACAATTACAGTTTTTCAACTTATTCAACCCAACAAAGGCAACATTTATCATGTTTGTATTGAAGATGATGTGGGTCATAAATAGGGAGAAACTGAATTGAATCGGAGACGGATTTGTTGTAATCTTCTCTCTATCATTCCGTTTTTGGTTTATGTTCAAGACTTCACGGTTTGTCGAGTACTGTCAATAATTTTGTGATTGGTTCACATTTCGGCATGTTCTTTCAAACATACGTTTAATCTGCTGATAGTAATAATGCGACTGCTGCGTGGATGCGTAGAGAGACTGGCATTATACAGTTTCTGTCCACGGGTCTGGACCCCTGATGATTCTTCATCAACTGCTCTCTAATCTCAAGACTCACAGTCCTCGCTGTGTTCGCCTATAAACCTATCCAGCAAGGCACAACACAGAAACCGTTCTACTTTGCATTTTAAATGACATACTTATCTCTCTCTGCCAAGAAAAAGTTTCCATTCTACTTCTTCTAGATGTTTTGGCTGCTTTTGATCTAACTGACCACGAAATTGGTCTATCACATCTTGAACGGGATTTTGGTATTAAAATGAAGTGAAAACCCTCGCCTGGTTTCATTCTACCAGTGAGAAAGTCGATGATCCATCGGTTGAGGTCATGGTTAATGTCGCTTTGGTGCTGAACTTGCGCAAGAGCAAACTGTAACTAAGAGAGTCAAAGGCCTTTGCAAAATCCGTTAGAAAAGATCTGTCTGTTAAGTTTGTCATTGCTGCATGTTTTCAAGCAGTTCATCGGTATGATCTTAAGGAGTTGTATCTCTCTGAGATTTTCGCCCGATACCCATACTTTGGGTCACTGAGACATGAGGTCTGAACGGCAGATGCATGACCGCGCGACTCTGGCAAGTCGCGTACATTCCCGCCACCCCACCCCCACACCACCTTCCCCTCCCTTTCCTAACACTTACCTTATCAAAACAAACAAACAAACTTATTCTTATCTATCTATTCAATCAATTTATTTATTAATTTCATTCATTCGTTCATTTCTTTTCTTTTTCTGTTTATGTTTCTTTATTCATCGGTTCGTTTTATCATTTATCTATTTATCAGCGGCGATCGCTCGTATCGTAGCCTCATGGCTCTACCTATTATACTCATTCTGGAAAAAAACAGTCGGGGGGTGGGGGGGGGGGGGGGGGCACATCATCTGTTTCCACTGCAAACAGAAAAACCTTCTACTCCACCACGGGACAAACAGCAGCGATGGTGCAGAATAGTGGTCAGTCGTTTCTGGAGCGAACAGAACTTGCAGAAATGTGTGAAGTCGCAAAGAATATCGATTCAAGATCAATGAAAATGTCTGATTGAGAGCAACAAGGGCCCGTGATTGTTCGCGAGCTGCTCATTGCGCTACCACATGCTCTCTGACTGTCCGTCTGTCTGTCTGTCTGTCGGATGGTCGGTCTGTGTGTGTGTGTGTGTGTGTGTGTGTGTGTGTGTGTGTGTGTGTGTGTGTGTGTGTGTATGTGTGTGTGTACATGCGCATGTGTGTATGCGCGCGAACTCGCGCATGTGCGTAACGGATGTGGATGAATCCACATTCACTGACTCCTCCTTGCTGAAACTGAAAATGAAATTCTCATTTTCCGGAAGGTCAGAATTCCACAACATCACTGCAGTGAAAAGAACTGTTTTGTACGATGTTGCATGTGCGCTAACCGTGCAAGTTGTCATAATAGACATAAACATCTCTTATCCCAGATCTGCTGGTAAGGATATACAGACTACAGCTCAAAGAAGCGATGGATCCTACGGTTTGCCCTGTCCTGAAGATGTGTTCACGCCCGTGCATTCACACGCATGAGTATCTTTCCGACCTGTTAGAACTGTCCCGGCAGTGAAGGACAAGTGAGGGAATCAACTTCCAAAGGAGAGCCTATTTTATATACCGAATCCCACTGTCTTCCAGCTCCCAGGTACTGATGCTGTGTGCTTATGGGGCTTGCATCTGTGTGTTGATGAGTCTGGTAGGGTTGTAAGACCATACCGCTGTATGTGTAGAAGGACCCATGAGAGAGAGAGAGAGAGAGAGAGAGAGAGAGAGAGAGAGAGAGAGAGAGACAGACAGACAGACAGACAGACAGACAGACAGACAGACAGACAGACAGACGTCATGCATAACCAACCACACTATCTGCCAACCACTCTGTCTGCCACACTCTTTTTTTCACTACCATGCAACTGCGTTCACACACACACACACACACACACACACACACACACACACAACACACACACACACACCACACACACACACTCATTCACTCAGTCACCGGAGGCAGCAGCAGCAAGAGCTGCAGCTGCAATAACAGCAGCAAGGACAAGATCAACACAGAAGATGAAAACACTGCAGCAGATCACACAGAGAGAGAGAGAGAGAGAGAGAGAGAGAGAGAGAGAGGAGAGAGAGAGAGAGAGAGAGAGAGAGAGAGAGAGAGCAGTGATCCTGTATTTTAAAAGGAAAAGCTGTCAAACTTAGCCCTCTAAAACGGCCTGCCACACTCGAAACTTTAACTCGAGTGACAGTCGGAGAGAACAAGGATTTTTTTTGTTTTTGTTTTTGTTTTTTTCAATTTGTACTTGTTCAGTACAAGTTTCTTATCTTTACGCAATAGGTTTTGTTTGTTTGTTTGTTTTGGTTTCTTCCCTGTTTTTTTTTTTTAAATTCAATATTCTTGACATTAATGTTAAGGAAGTAGACTTTTATTTATTGTATCCGTGTGACGTGACAATTGAAAGCCATCCTCTCTCTCTCTCTCTCTCTCTCTCTCTCTCTCTCTCTCTCTCTCTCTCTCCTCTCTCTCTCGTGGCCAAACAAACCGAACAGATCAGCCTGCCTAAAGAGAAGGTGGACCAGTCACTAGCATCCAGCGACAGAGAGAGATCCACACACCTGTCCAGCTAACGAGCTAAGTCTTGAAGAAACCTCTGGACTTCAACTCAAGTTATCGAAACATTAAAGTCAGTCCCAAACAAAGACTGATTTGACTGAAGTTCTATTGATTTGTACATTTTACTTGTATACACAAGTAAAGCTGGTGTGTGAAAGCACGTGCAACTTGTGTCAGTTATTTGTTGTTCATACATTATTTCCTGTTCGAACTCATCTCAAATTCTGTCACTCAGAGTACAAGAACTCTTATTAAGTGCACAGGCCATAGGAGAATTATTTGTCTTACCAGTCCAAAGAAAAGTCAGAATTTCTTTCCATGATTAGGCACTGGCAAGTTGCTCCTTCCGTTACTAGTAAGAGAGAAGGTGGAGGTGAAATTTTAATATGCAAACTACTCTACAACTCCTATAAAAAAAATTTTTTTTGAGTCCTTCCCCTCGAGAACCACACCTGCCATACCTACTCGCCACAATCAGTGGGGTGGTTTGGAGATGTGTGTTTTATGAAGATAATGGACTAGCGTCGATAGTCTGCATAGTCTTCTCTCACCCAGTTACGTGTTACCCACTCACGTTTCGCCCAGTCATCTTTCAACTAGTCACGTTTCAACTAGTCACGTTTCAACCAATCACGTTTCAACTAGTTACGTTTCACCCACTCATGTTTCGCCCAGTCACGTTTCAAGCAATCATGTTTCAATTAGTCACGTTTTAACCAATCACGTTTCAACTAGTCACGTTTCAACCAATCATGTTTCAACTAGTCACGTTTCACCCAATCACGTTTCAACTAGTCACGTTTCAACCAATCACGTTTCAACTAGTCACGTTTCACCCAATCATGTTTCAACTAGTCATGTTTCACCCAATCACGTTTCAACTAGTCAGGTTTCACCCAATCACGTTTCAACTAGTCACGTTTCACCCAATCACGTTTCAACTAGTCACGTTCACCAAATCATGTTTCAAGTAGTCACGTTTTAACCAATCACGTTTCAACTAGTTACGTTTCACCCAACCACGTTTCAACTAGTCACGTTCACCAAACCATGTTTCAATTAGTCACGTTTCAACCAATTACGTTTCAGCTAGTCACGTTTCACCCACTCACGTTTCGCCCAGTCACGTTTCAACGATCACGTTTCAACCAGTCACGTTTCAACCAATCACGTTTCAACTAGCCACATTTAACCCAATCACGCTTCAACTAGTCACGTTTCACCCAATCATGTTTCAACTAGACACATTTCATCAAATCACGTTTCAACTAGTCACGTTTCAACCAATCACGTTTCAACTAGTCATGTTTCAACCAATCACGTTTCACCCGATCACGTTTCAACTAGTCATGTTTCAACCAATCACGTTTCACCCGATCACGTTTCAACTAGTCATGTTTCAACCAATCACGTTTCAACCAATCATGTTTCAACCAATCACGTTTCAACCAATCATGTTTCAACCAATCACGTTTCAACCAATCATGTTTCAACCAATCACGTTTCAACCAATCATGTTTCAACCAATCACGTTTCAACCAATCATGTTTCAACCAATCACGTTTCAACTAGTCATGTTTCACCAATCACGTTTCAACCAATCATGTTTCAACCAATCACGTTTCAACCAATCATGTTTCAACCAATCACGTTTCAACTAGTCATGTTTCACCCAATCAGTTTCAACCAATCATGTTTCATCCAATCACGTTTCAACCAATCATGTTTCATCCAATCACGTTTCATCCAATCATGTTTCAACCAATCATGTTTCATCCAATCACGTTTCATCCAATCATGTTTCAACCAATCATGTTTCAACTAGTCATGTTTCAACCAATCACGTTTCATCCAATCACGTTTCAACCAATCATGCTTCAACTAGTCATGTTTCAACCAATCACGTTTCAACTAGTCACGTTTCAACCAATCACGTTTCAACTGGTCATGTTTCAACCAATCACGTTTCAACTAGTCATGTTTCAACCAATCACGTTTCAACTAGTCATGTTTCAACCAATCGCGTTTCAACTGTCATGTTTCTCCCAATCACGTTTCAACTAGTCACGTTTCACCCAATCACCTTTCAACTAGTCACGTTTCCACCCGATCACGTTTCAACTAGTCACGTTTCAGCCACGCATGTTTCGCCCAGTCACGTTTCACCCAATCACGTTTCACTCAATCACGTTTCACCCAATCACGTTTCAACTAGTCACGTTTCACCCAGTCACGTTTTTCACAATGTGCCTTCTGTAGCTTTCATCCATTTCATTTCTTCCTAAACTAGATACAGTCAAGTGATAGGCCTACATTTGCCGTGGCTTCGACATATAGTTGAAAACATAGCTTTTGCATTATGATGATAATGATGATGATGATGATGATGATGATTGTACCAGAATAACAACGACTCTCATAAATTCATCAACCGTTCGACGCATTAAGCCAAACTCTGATCCAACAAATGTTGTGCAGGACATGCCAGTCCGTTAAATGCATTCACTCTATCCATTCTAAACTTATTCAAAACCTTATCAGTCCCTGCTCATATATATCCTGCAGCCGCGAAAGTTGGACAAACATACTATTAGGGTGAGCCATGAGTGATAGTTTAGGTGAAACGTCAGTACGGGACTGTTAGCGCCTGGTAAGGGTTATCTCGCAATAACTCACGAGAACAAAGGACTTGGCAAAACGTGTTTGGGTGAAAGGTGATCCACACCTACGGATTATACGTGTTAACAACCTGAAACGCGTTTCATGGAGGCGAGATGGCGAGAGTTCTCGCTTGCCTGGCGAGTGGTAGCGTTTGATAGTACACACCGTAACGGCGAGCGGGGCTAGGAATAGACGAGAATTCGCCAGACTGTCTTGGGACTCTCTCTCTCTCTCTCTCTCTCGTATGCGAGACAAAATGGCCGACAGCGGTAATGCCATGTGATCGGTGCACAAAAAGTAGGCACTTGCTCTGACTGGTGTAGAAAATGATGAGGATAATGGACCCTTCAGCAACGAGATGAACTTGAAGTAGTAGTCTAATTATGACTCTCAATTTGTCTCGCGGCCATGTCTTCACTCTCCTCGCCTCTTTATCCTTTTCAACAAAGATAGCTTATCTTTGGCCTTCTCGCGAATTCTCGCGTCTATGAAGCTGGCCTCTGTGGCCACACACCACAATTAGGATTTTGCTCTAAATCACTGCATCATCCATGTAAGCGTTATGAGGCCACACATCACAATTAGGATTTTGCTCTAAATCACTGCATCATCCATGTAAGCGTTATGAGGCCACACACCACAATTAGGATTTTGCTCTAAATCACTGCATCATCCATGTAAGCGTTATGAGGGCACACACCACAGTTAGGATTTTACTCTAAATCACTGCATCATCCATGTAAGCGTTATGAGGGCACACACCACAGTTAGGATTTTACTCTAAATCACTGCATCATCCATGTAAGCGTTATGAGGCCACATGCCACAGTTAGGATTTTGCTCTAAATCACTGCATCATCCATGTAAGCGTTATGAGGTCACACACCACAGTTAGGATTTTGCTCTAAATCACTGCATCATCCATGTAAGCGTTATGAGGCCTAGCATACGTTTGAGCCTGCATTTGATACTGTACTGATAATTGATCAAAGGAACAGCCTCCATCCCCCCCTCCCTCCCAACAGTCATTTCACCTGATTTTTTGGATTTCACCGATGACTGGTCTGCAATTTTCTAAACATGTTGAAATGCAAGTAAATAAGGCCAACAGAATCCTGAGATTGATCCGCAGATCCTACGTTTTCCTGGACCCTGAGTCAATGTGACTTCTTTTCACTGCTCTAGTTAGACCATATCTGGAATATGCAAACTGTGTTTGGAGCCCGCATCTAGAAAAAGACAAAAAGTTAATTGAAGGAGTGCTCCGTAGAGCCACAAAGTGTGCCCCTGGTTTGGGTCATCTTGAGTATGAGGACAGACTGAAGGCTATGAAATTACCCAGTATGAGTTACAGGAGAATCAGAGGAGACTTAATAGAGGTATATAAATATACACATGGACTCTACAATTGTGCTTCCCCCTTCATACTCAACACCCCTTGATAGAGGTATATAAATATACACATGGACCCTACAATTGTGCCTCCCCCTTCATACTCAACACCCAAGGACCAACTGGAGGTCACAATTTAACATTAATGAAAAACTACAGTAAACTCAACACCAGACAAAACTTTTTCATCAACAGGGTAGCTGACACGTGGAACTCCCTCGACACCAAGATTGTGAATGCAGAAACTCTGAACAGTTTCAAGAATCATCTAGACAGCACCTTCAAGGAACAAATGTACTCCTGCAATCTTAGCCACCCACTTAGACCACATAAGAAATTACTGCCGGAAGTCACAAGTCACAAGTAATAGAATCAGGATGAACGATCAAAAGATCGTTTAGGATAGCTTTTTAGTTAAGCAGTTTTAGTGTCTGATCAAAAGATCAGCTAAAGGCCTCATGGCCTATTTCTCACCCAGCTGAATTTTATATTGTTATTATTATTATTTTATTATGACATCGTTCATAATCTTCAAATACATGACTTGTCCTTCAGCTGACATCAAATTACCGGCCCTTTCATTCACCCGTGATCCTATCTTTGCGCCAGATGGTTCCTCCCAGATAGTCCCACTCCTTTCATTTTAATCTGTCCGCTTGAAACTACCTGGCATGTACCTTGATGGGCATATATTAAAGAAAAGAAGTAATTCAACTTTCAGACACAATAACAATTCTCAAAACAATCTAACTGTTCCTCACGTCTATAAATACTTGACTCTTTAAGCAAAGCCTTGGCGCATTAATTCATGGTGTACAGCCTGTACTGTCTGTCTCTCTCTCTCTCTCTCTCTCTCTCTCTCTCTCTCTCTCTCTCACACACACACACACACACGCGCGCGCGCACACACACACACACACACACACACACACACACACACACACACACACACACACGTCCCTTTCCCCGACAATATTGGTTAACCTATGCAGTCCGGCCCGGAGGGACAGTCTAGGTAGGGGGCAGTTTGGAGTGGAACACCGTAATCAGCGATCCGGTGAAAAATCAGCGCGTAGGTAATTGTGGTACTGACGGTGTTTGAGTCAAATTTTTGTTGAACCGGAAACCTGGTCGCGGTTCGCCTAGCATGCTCTGTTTTTAAAATAGCACGACAGCTGGTGAACATCTGAAAACATGGAGACATTAAAAGACAGATAGTCATCAGCAACCCGGAGGACATACAGAATCTGCGCCTGACGCTTCCACTAAAGAGACAACGGACAACTTACAGCACAAAACTGGTGACACATTCGGCATGACACGCGACCCGATGAAGAGACGTATGCACAGCTTCCAGAGTCTGGAACCACACTAACGATGCTACCACCGTCATCACACTTTTTGGTCGTGCTCGTTACAAGCCTGTCCGCAATATGCGCTGCCACCAACCATGGCGCCATTTTCACCGAGGAGCAGGGGAGAGAATTGGAAGACCTGATCCGTAGTGTGATGGACTGTACTCCAATACCTGGTCTGTCCATCGTGGTTATGAAGGGGGAGCAGACGTGGACAGGGGCCTTCGGACAAGCGGATGTGTCCAGTGGGCGTCCAGTGTCCAGTTCCACGCTGTTCGGGGTGGGGTCGTTGACCAAAGCTTTCACTGTGAGTCTGCTGGACATGTTCCTGAATGAATCGTCCAGGTCAGTGGTTTTTTAAACAGAAATTGATGTTGTTGTTATATCATTATATTATTATTATCATTATTATTATTACTATTATCATTGTTGTTGTTATTATCATCATCATCATTATGATTATTATTATCACTATTGTCATCATCATTATTATCATTATTAGGCTATTGTTATTAGTGTGTGTGTGTGTGTGTGTGTGTGTGTGTGTGTGTGTGTGTGTGTGTGTGTGAGAGAGAGAGAGAGAGAGAGAGAGAGAGAGAGAGAGAGAGAGAACAAACAAAAACAAAACAAAAAAAAAGTCTGACTTATACCAGGTAAATTCTTAAAGTTCACTTTGTAGTAAACGTAGACACCTTAATGATTAATATTTCCATTCTATTGTTCTTTCTTGTATCTTCCAGTTTTATACACCCATGCTTTTCCTTATACAATAGATTTATATGGCAAATTACACTGAATCAAAATGTTTTTATGCCCCATGCCTATTTGCACTTAAAAAAAAAAAATTAAGGTCGCTTGCTTTGTCACTTGGTAGTAGTCGGTTGCTATTGTCACTGTTGTGGTTATTGTTGTTAATATTATTACATTACTTTTTTTTTTTTTTTTTTTAGCTAACCCTGACTTTCTCCTTTCTCCACGTGCCCTCCCCTTCCCCTTCTGCCTTCTCCCCTATCACCTCTCTCTCTCTCTCTCTCTCTCTCTCTCTCTCTCTCTCTCTCTCTTTATCACATGTACTTGTGTTATGATTTCATGAAACGCATTAAAATGTTTATGATAATAATAACAAAAAAATAAAAATCTTAAAGTCCTGTTTAGATGCCCGCCTTCTGTTGACATCATAGATTGACGTCCTCACGGGGAAAATGGCTTCTTTGACAGCTGTGAGAATGTTGATGGGATGGACACAGAGGGGGGCCTCTAAACTAGGACTTCACATAGATTCTTACTAGGGGGAGGGGAAGTGGTCGAAGCGACGGATGGTTGAAATTGGTGTTTGATGTGAGTGGGTAAGAGTCCGTATAAGCAAGTAAGAGTCAAAATCACTCCTACAGCTTTTGGATTATATAATTTTTTCGCTCGATCCGATGTACACTGACTTTTTAACGTGATTTTGTGCATTCATGTATTGTTTAGTACCTTGCCGTGAGTTCGTATGGTGTGATACATGTTTCTGTTGTTACATCAAACAAAAGGAGAGAGAGAGAGAGAGAGAGAGAGAGAGAGAGAGAGAGAGAGAGAGAGGAGATTGATTGATTGATTGATTGATTGATCTTTAATACACAAGGATGGAGATTTTAGGCCAAAGCCTAGTCTTACAATCTGTCCTTGTCATGCATACATTATTTCAACACATATCATTCATACTGACAATTCAACATAACAACATGGTAATCTAATTCTACAATGATAAGCAAACAATTCATAAAAGCACTAATGAGATGGGGGATGGTAAAACAGAAGGAAACTTACAAACAAACAAACAAGACTACAGAGAGAGAGAGGTCAGAGGAGGGTGGGGAAGAGAGAATGATAGATAGGGGGAGGAGAAAAGGGATGGTAGACAGAGTGGGAGTGGGGATGAGCGATTTTAACGGAGTAGGTTTTATGTTTAGACGATTTATTCAAAGTATGGTTCACAGAAGACTTTGCGAATGGGCGCTAATCATTGTAATTGAATAATTTAATTACTGAGACAAAATGTTTATGCAAATGTTCCTTGAAAAGTTTTAAAGTATTCATGTTTTGTAGATTCGGTGGAAGTGAGTTCCAGACATATGGTCCAGAGTAAGCTAGGCTTGTTTTGTATAGATCAATGCGTGGGTAGGGAAGAAGGAATTTCGTCGAGCCAGAAAAGCTGTTCGATCTTGTAAAAAGGGCATTGATATAACATGGCATAGTATCTGTCAAGATTGTAAACATAAATGATGCCTTGTTGAATTCCAGTTGCCTATTCAGAGGAAGTATGTTCAGCGCTTTTAGTTTTTCGTCTGTTGTTAGAGATACAGCTGGATGGAGTAGTTTTGCTGCACGTCTATGGAGAGAATTCAGCCTTTTTTGGTGGACGTCACTACTGCCGTCCCACACTGTTGAGGCGTAATTGATACGTGACATTATGTGTGCATTAAAGAAAAGTTTAAGCACATTACTGTTGACGTAGCGTTTTAATTGAGATAACAGGAAAAGGTGTTTTGAGACTACCTTGCAAACGTTATTGAGATGAGATTGCCATTTCAATTCTTTATCTATCGTTAACCCTAAAACACGATGCTCGTCTACCTGCTCGATAGAAGTGCCATTCAACTGAAGTTTTAGGCAAAGAGGAGTCAACTGGTGTTTTTGGCGGGTAGCTATAATCATAGATTTGGTTTTGGCTGGGTGTATGACCATTGAGTTTGAATGACACCAGTCTGACACGTCGTTTAGACTTTCCTGGAGAGAAGTTTCTATTGTCTGTAGATCACTACCATTCGTTTGGAGTGACGAGTCATCAGCAAATAAATCTGTCGTGACCTTTTCATCTGATACGGACAATGGTAAATCATTGATGAAGATGCAGAATAGTAGGGGGCCTAGTACAGAGCCCTGTGGGACTCCATGTCTGACAAAGTCTGAAGCGGAAGTTTTGCCATTAAGCACCACATACTGAGTCCTATCGTTCAAGTATGATTGGAATAATGAGATTGTCGGGGTATGGTTCAAGTAGACAGATAGTTTCTTTAAAAGAATGGAATGATCAACAAGGTCAAACGCCTTTTTGAAGTCAAGAAAGACAACCCCTGTCATTTGTGATTGGTTCATATTTGAAAGCCATGAGTCACACATTCGTGATAATGCTGTGTGGCAGGAATGATTCGATCGGAATCCAGATTGGAGTGGGTGAAATAGTTTGTTTTTCTCCATGAACTGAGATACGTGTGTGTGTATGTGTCTTTCAAGGGGTTTGGATAGAATCGAAAGTAAGGATATAGGTCTGAAATTATTTGGATCTGACAAATCATTTGATTTTGGAAGGGGGATCACTTTGGCGTTTTTGAACGCCTGAGGGAAAACATTAGTTTCAATGGATAAATTATATATGTATGTAAGAGACTCAGCAATGTAAGGTAGAGCGAGTTTGAGAAGAAATGCGGGTATGTTATCAGGACCCATGGATTTTTTATTCTTTAATTACGCTATGTGCATATCTACTTCATGTACAGCAAGAAGGGGGATTTTGACTGAGTTCCTGGATCCAAGTTTTTGTTTGCAAAATGATATTAGGGAAGTCGGACATGTATATTCATTTGGTGCTCTTATAGTCTGTGAAGCTTGAGTAAGGGTATCTGATAATGACAGAAAGTGGGTGTTAAATTTGTCCGGGGTGATGTTTGTGCTTGAATTTTGTGAATCTGTACGCTTGTTGCGTACAATAGTGTTTATTGCCCTCCACATTGGCGCTGTGGATTTTGCGTCCGTTATCATTTGACTGAAGTAGTCTCGTTTGGCTTTTTCAACTTCGTTTGAAATAAAGTTTCTCTGCTCTTTTATATTCGTCAAACAAATTTGCTGCCTTGAGTTGGTCACGTAGTACCATTTCTTGCAGCAATTCTGGCGTTAACCACGGGTTCATCTGCGGATGCCTAACTCTTTTTTGATGTAACGGCGCGTGTTTATTTATGATGGTGAGGAATGTTTGGTACCAGAAGGACAGTGCATCATTGATGTCTGAGTAATTATAAGTTAAGTGAAATGGGGAAATGTTTAAGTCATAGAGGTATGCTGCTTCATTAAACTTTTTGAAAGAACGGTATTGGATGGTCGTGTGACCTTTGGGTGGTGGTTTTGGGAGCCTTAAGGACCACGTGCAGAAAACTGGACAGTGATCACTAATACCAGAATGTACCACTGAAACATCTAGTATTGCAGATTTGTTGTTAGTGTATACATGATCAATAAGAGTCGCAGTTGTTTTAGTTATTCTCGTTGGGGTTTGTACTAACTGATGGAGTGCATGAAGTGATAGTGTACTTGTCCAAGCTGGTTGTTGTTTTA
>CM065736.1:7451952-7456952 GCA_033310375.1 Conus canariensis | reverse complement strand
GTCATTAACTTCCGAACCAATCAGCTGGAAGCAATCCTGCACCACCCTTGGAAGCCTGCGTTGTGTTCACGAAGGGTGCAGGCACGCACGGGGCATTCCATTTAGACGACGTCAAGGGACATAACTGATCCCGTTTTTCATAGTGTCTGAACATCTATCATGCGTAACCAAAGATATGAAGGGGACAGGATCAGTATTTTGGCCTTTAGCTGGCAGGAGTTCCATCGCACACATTGAAGGCATTGATCACTTCCTGTTGGTCTTATTGGCTGTGCATTACCTCGTGCTCACCGGTTAGCTGGCTGTTCCCCCACCTCGCCGCTAATGGTGTCCGAATCTCTGTTTGAAACATGCCCACGGTGATATAGTCCCGGGCAAAGGCTGCGTGCAGTAGGTAGGCCGCCCTCTCTGGACAGTTGCCAGCAAGAAGCTGGCATCCGTGGTAACTTTTAGAGGGCAGCGCTGCCAACTGAACAGTGGCTTCACCTGGAAGTGGTTTTAGTCAGCTGCACGAGGGATTTGAACAAACACAGGTAATGGGGGAAATAAAGAGGGATGGAGACTGTGTCCCATCTTTATCTCTGGCGTACTAGACACGAAAAAACACACACACACACACACACACACACACACACACACACACACACACACACACACACACACACACCTACCTATCTATATATGTATCTACCTGTCTATCTGTTAATCAATCTATCTACCTATCTGTCTCTATGTGTATGTATGTATGTATGTATGTATGTATGTATGTATGCATGTATGTATGTATGTGTGTGTATGTATGCATCTATCTATATTTATCTATCTATCTGTGAATGTGTGTGTGTGCGTGCGTGCATGTGCGTGTGCGTGCGTTCGTGCGCGCGCGTGTGGTGTCGGGTTTCGTAAATGGCCGAATTCTGTTTACTCCCTTTCGATTGGTCCCCATCATCTGAGCCCTTCACGTGTCGTTCCAGCATCGCCTACCCATCGTCTGGAGGCCTGGCACTATCAGCAGACGACGTCAGGCTGTGGATGCACGTGCTGCTCCACCAGGGCGTCGCAGCAGACGGCACCAGAGTGCTGCCAGAGAACACCATCCGCACGATGCAGACAGCGCGAGTCTTGCTGCCGGCCAAAGATGGGCTCCTCCTCTTCAAACCTCAGTTTCCCGTCTCGTACTCCGACATCGGGTATGGCTTTGCCTGGTTCACCGCCCAGTACAGAGGTAAGAGAGAGTTCATCAGGTGGGGAGGGGGGGGGGGGGGGGGGGGGGGTAATTCTAATTGGGCGAGAATTCGCAAGTTGTTAGCGTTTGCGAGTGGCGAGAGAAGCGAGCGAGCGACTGGGATGAGGAGAGAAATAGCTGCTAGAGAAATTTCTTTTTTGTTTTAACGATATGGCTTCTTCACGGTCTACTGACTGTTTTCTTCTACTTCTTCTTCGCACACTCTGACAGGAACCTCAGAGGCACTGAGGAAGGCTGGTGTACGACGGAGGCCTTCGAGAGAGCCACAGAGCATCTTCCTCGTCTGTGTCAGCAGGACAGGTCTCGACATTAACCGTTTCCTGTCGATTGCCGGTGCCGAGGCTGTTAGCGGGACGGACCAGGATGCGGCTGTAGATGAGGGTGGTGGTGAGGGTGGGGGTGTGGGGGTGTGGGTGGGTGAACAGAATGAGCGACATGGGTGCAGTGCCACAAGGACATGGAAGATGAGCACACACACACGCACGCACGCACGCACGCACGCAAAAGCACGCATGCACACAGACACACACACAGAGAATTTGGTGCAATCAATTCAGTGCAATCAATTTTTTTTCTAATACTTTGCTGTTCGGATCCAGGATCGGGACCAGAATTTGATAGGCTGGTTCTTGGGCCACAGTTGATCTTTCCATGAAATTCACTTGGAACAGATTTGGTAGTTCTTGTGAAAGCTGGCTGGCAGATATCCCAGCAAACGAAGGAACCCAGGTGGGAACAATCTCCTTTTGTTCAATGCCTCATTTAAAGTCTTTGTGGTGGGAGACAGTATTTTTAATGACAAAGAAAAAAAATTATCAAAAACTCATGTTGTCAACAACCTTCCAAAACGAAGATTTGTTGATGATTCGTGTGTCCTTTACAAAATATGTGAATATGTTTTTACTTGTATCCATGTTTATGTCTTGAGCAGGTGAATGAATGAATAAATAAATAAATGAATGAATGATGATTTACGCAGTATACATCCAAAGAAGGTAGTGAGCAAGATGTACTGCCACATAAAGGCACACCAAAGGAAAATAATGTTGCAATGAATACAGCAATCGTGTTTGCAACATCACGAATTGCTACTATTTCTCTACATCTAAATGTCATTAAAAACAACAAAAACAAACAAACAAACAAACACCCTTTTGCCGTCATGTTTAGCACATGACAGTAAACAAGCTTAGTTTAAACAAACAAGATTCTTCATAATGTTTAAGCTGGAGATTATTCTCTCTTATTTCTTTCAGTCTTCAGTGACTGAAAAACGAAACGTATCTCTTCTTTCCACATTTCAGTACTGATAGGATTGCGATTATCTGGCATAAAAGGCACGTCCAGCAGCAGTCATTACAGGATGAACATCTGAAACGATGAGAGTGGAGGGAGGATGGGGGATGAAGACTGGGGGAGGGGAAAAGTGGGGGAAGGGGGATGAGCCATCGTGATAAAATCATCCCTTCTTTCATAAGATATTATATACATGTTGTTATGTTGAAGGGAATTGGGATATACTTTTTGCTGGATTTCATCACACTGTGACATATCTGATAATGAAATGGGAGATGAAAAAGCTAGAGATGGTCCTGAGAGTAATTTAAACTTGATGTTCAAAAAATTAATTCATTATTGAAAAAAATGCGTGAACAGTGAACACCTTCCAGAGAAGTATGAAATCTTATGACGTCCACGATATTTGTTATCTTTAAGATACAAGCTTCGACTGAATTCGTGGAAAACCAAATTTTCCCAAAATGTAGCGTGCGATTGTTCAAGCCTCCTGTCGATGGACTATATTCTTTTTCATTGTTCAATATTCACTTCATTATATAAAGAATCGAACGTGGATGTGAGTGTACATGATTCTATCAAAACAATAATCCACAAACCAGAAACTGTGCAAATAGCAAAAATGCTTTCCATGCATCAAATTAATAAAAAAAATAATAATAATTAACAAACGCACCCCTTCTCCTCGCTCATCTTTTTAAAAGTCTAAATCATCAAGTGTGAAGGACAGACTCTAAATAAAAAGAACTCCCTCACTCACTCACTCGTTCCTCCATCTTTTACAGGATACAAAGTAGTACACCACCCTGGCGGCATCTTCGCCTTCACCTCGCTCCTGACCTTCATCCACGACCTCGACCTGGGCGTCTTCATCACCACCAACGGGCCTGAATACACGAGAGGCATCCACGCCTGCAACGCCATCTTCTACCACATCACCGACCTCATCTTAGGCCTGACACCCTGGCTCAGCCAAGACAACGTCTGCCCTTTCCTCCAACGATGGCTCAACATCACCCACGCCTCAACTACTGCTGCACCCACTCCTCCGAATACTCCGGAGATTTCGAGTCTGGGGGATAGCGGTTGGGCAAACATTCACGACTACCTCGGGGAGTACGGGAACAGGCTGCTTGGGGATCTGTTTATCAGTCAGGATGGGGAGGATGGCGGATTGTTCATGAGGCTCAACCAGCTTCGGGGAAGACTGTACAGGACAACCAATGACAGCGTGTTGCTGGGCATACCTCAGGGGTCGCGTCACTTCCTGTCGTTTGTGGAGAGCGAGGTCCTGTACTTGAGGTTGAAGTTCCTCAATGCTGACCCGGAAGGGAGGTATCAGGATCTGGTGTTTTCCTTTGATGGGGATACTGGACAGCACGAGTGGTCGTTTCAGCGGGGTGTTCGATTTGACGGGGATTGAAGATGATATTGCTAATAAAGAATGCTGTTCTTTTTTGTACTCCCAGTTCTTATAGAACATGGAGTACTCTAGAATGGGAGCGAAGAAATGGTGTGTGTGTGTGTGTGTGTGTGTGTGTGTGTGTGTGTGTTGTGTGTTGTGTGTGTGTGTGTGTGTGTGTGTGTGTGTGTGTGTCCGTCTGTGGTCAAAATGTGTTCCACTCGCTGCAGACAAAACTACTGGGCCGATCTTTCTGAAAATTTGTAGGTATGTTCACTATGGGCCAAAGATGATGCCCGATGTGCTATTTTACCGTTATAGCCGTTTCTAACGGCTGTAACGGCCTGTAACGGTTTTTATTCTTTATGGAATATCTCCGAAAGTACTAGGCCGATCTTTGTGAAAATTAGCAGGTATGTTCCTTATGGGTCACGGATGATACCCGATGTTTTAGTTTACCGTTATAGCCGTTACTAACGGCTGTAACGGCCTGTAACGGTTTTTCTTCTTCATGGAATATCTCCGAAAGTACTTGGCCGATCTTTGTGAAAATTAGCAGGTATGTTCCTTATGGGTCACCGATGATACCCGATGTTTTAGTTTACTGTTATAGCCGTTACTAACGGCTGTAACGGTCTGTAACGGTTTTTCTTCTTTATGAAATATCTCAAAAAGTACTTGGCCGATCTTTGTGAAAATTAGCAGGTATGTTCATTATGGGTCACAGACGATGCCTGATGTTTTATTTACCGTTATAGCCGTTATTAACGGCTGTAACGGCCTGTAACGGTTTTTCTTCTTTATGGAATATCTCAGAAAGTACTTGGCCGACCTTTCTGAAAATTTGTAGGTATGTTCATTATGGGTCACAAATAATGCCCGATGTTTTAGTTTACTGTTACAGCCGTTACTAACGGCTGTAACGGCCTGTAACGGTTTTTTTCTTTATGGAATATCTCCGAAAGTACTTGGCCAATCTTTGTGAAAGTTAGCAGGTATATTCATTATGGGTCACGGATGATGCCCGATGTTTTAGTTTACCGTTATAGCCGTTAC
>CM065736.1:7444452-7446952 GCA_033310375.1 Conus canariensis | reverse complement strand
CACCGACAATCACCTCCGGGCTACGGCAGGATTGTGAACATCGCTTTAAACATCCCTGCCAGCGAGACAGGCCGACGACACTCTAGGACCTGCCCTGTGCAACAACGACGACAACAACAACCATGCTTCTTACCTATCATGCTTCGTGCGTGTTAGTGTGTTGTTTGGTGCTGGGACAGAGTGTACCAACTAGTACCAGCATCTTCACAGAAGAACAGACGGCACAGTTGCAGGATTTCGTGCATAGGGTCATGGGTTGTGCTAGGATCCCTGGTCTGGCTATCGCCGTGGTCAAGGGCAACCAGACGTGGACAGGGGGGTATGGTGTGGCGGATGTGTCCAGTGGGCGACCAGTGTCCAGCTCCACGTTGTTTGGGCTGGGGTCGATGACCAAGGCTTTCACTGTCAGTCTGTTGGCCATGCTTCTGAATGAGTCGACCAGGTTGGTGGGAAAATAGTGTGACATATTATGCTCACGTGCGTTTGCGCGCGCTTACACATACACATACACACGCGCGCGTGTACGCACACACATGTACGCACACATACATTATAATAATAATAATTTAATAATAGTCATGGTATTTATAAGGCGCAAAATCTCGATGAAATAACTCTAAGCGCACGAATGTAAGCACAAGCACAGACACACAGACACACAGACACGCACGCACACACACAACACACACACACACAAACACGCGCGCGCGCGCGCGCGCGCGCGCGCACACACACACACACACACACACACACACACACACACACACACACACACACACACTTCAAGACGTGTTGTATGGCTACACAAAACTGTCAAAAGAGAGGGAAAATGGAAAAAAAAGAGTTACGTACAAATATTTGCATCTCATGTTCCCACACCGAGTGGGTACAGGCTGCAGTGGGAGTAGTAGGGATAGTAGAGAGGACCATTAGGAAGAAGAAAAGAGGTGTGTTTTAAGAGCAGTCTTAAAAGAAGAGAAAGCAGACAGTTGACGGACGGAGAGAGAAAGTTTGTTCCAGCAGAGTGGACCAGAAACAGAGAAGGCACACACACACACACACACACACACACACACACACACACACACACACACACACACACACACACACACACGAATCAGGATAGGACGGCACATAATAGTTAACCTGTTCAACAGTTGATATTTTTCAAAAGGAGAGAGACTTTATACAGATGCTCTTCATCGATCCATTTGACTCCATCGTCCTTCTTTCCACATTCAGCTTTTCCTGGGATACGCCACTGGTGGTCATCTTGGGGGACGACTTCCGGCTGGGGGACGATTACGTCACGAAGCACGTGACGCTCAGCGATCTCCTGACTCACCGTACAGGTCTCATGGCGGCTGGTCTGTCGTTTCTCGCCGGTTCACCCGACATCATGACCTCGGCTCTGTTTGAAGAGTAGGTGGCCACACACCACGAGTCAGATTTTGCACTCAAACACTTCAACATATTCCATGTAAGCGTTTTGAGGTGTAGCATAGATTTGAGCCAGAAATTAATATTAAATTGATAACTGATCAAAGGATCACCCGATCAAACGATATCTGTCTATTGATGACGCTATAGTTCCACCATATTACTATTTGGTAAAAGAAGAGAACAAGTAATTCACTGCGGCTCCGTTTAGGTATGAGTGATCTAAAGAACGATATGGTTAACCGACATCTGGATAATAATCCTTCTTGTAGCTGTGGCAATGGAAGAGAAACAGCAGAACACTATTTGTTATTCTGTCCCCTATTCAATATAGTTCGTGAAAATACAATTTTGACTCTTCCACAGAATTATACCCAATTACGTTTTCTTTTAGAAGGTAGCCGTGATCTTCAACCTGATGTGAATTCATTAATATTTGGAAAAGTACACCAGTTTATCTCCGAATCGAACCGATTTCAACCCTGACTTTCTCATTTTAAAAAAAAATATATTTTTGCCTTTTTTATATTTTACTTTCTGTAACTTTATAGTTTGGCTCTTATTTCTTCATTATGATCCATTTCTTTACTTTTGAAATAAGAGGCTGACTGACAAGTCGATTGGCCCAAGACGTAGTTTACTGGATAGATAGTTTGTTTACTTACTGATTAGCCAACGTCATCGCTAAAATTAGTAATTTTTTTTCTGTTTAAGCGATCGATGTCATAGTGTCTTCAAAATGGAAGAAAAACAATAACAGGAAATGGAAAAAAAATGAAAAGGGGAAAAGAAAAGAGGGGAAAAAAGGAAAAAAAGTTAATCAAATTGAACTACTATACTTCAAGACAATACTTATGGAAAAGATGGTTTCTACCCTAAACTACTTTACGTTATTGTATAAGTTTCTCTCGTGTTTGTAAAGTGTTCACATATTCTTGTTGATGTCGTGATTGCTGTTTCCACTCTCTTCCTCCCATTTTGCATGTTATTCATTTTATTTTTCTGCTACTGTGTCTTTTTTGGGGCTTTTTTGTTGTTGTTTTTTGTTTGTTTTTGTTTT
>CM065736.1:7401952-7424452 GCA_033310375.1 Conus canariensis | reverse complement strand
ATTATCCACTTTACGTCTACAAAACTACTTTTTCTCACCACAAACCAAACGTCTACCTTCGTCTCCGCCTACAAAACTACTTTTTCTCAGTGCTGGAACGGGGAAATGTGTATTGACGGAAATCTGCACAACATCCTCTGCTGGTTTCGTCCTCTCCAGTCTGCACACATCTGTATGTAGGTCCACACACACTGGGCAGACTGCAGCTCTCCATGTTCTTTGAATATGGGCTCTGAAGAAAATGTTTTGCCGTGTGTTGTTTTGGTTATGTTGATGAGTTACTTAAGTCTGAAGCAAAGAAATTGAAGATGGTGGGTCAGAACTAGGATTGCAAGAAGGAAGACCTTTGGTGCCTATCACTCTTTTCTACAAGAACTACAAGAAGATGCTCACCATTGCATTAGCTCTCTTACGCATCTTTTAAGTCTTTTCTTTAAGACGGTGACTCCACTAATCAGATAGAAAGACAGCACATATTAGGAAGCAGTCCTGCCTGCAGAAAGAGTTCATAGTTTGCGTTCCTCTTGTGTGCCATACTGTGCGAAGAAATGCACGACAAACCCAGCCGTGAGTGAGATAAAAGAAAATCAGAAATATAGTAACCTGGTGTTCCAAAGTATTGCACTATTAACCAGTAGAAAGAAGATGCACACACACACACACACACACACACACACACACACACACACACACACACACACACACACACACACACACACCATACACACACAACACACACACACCACACACACACACACACACACACACACACACACACACACACACACACAACACACACTCAAGCTGCCTGCATGTTGTGATCAGTAGAACTAGACGAGAAACGCCAGCCTGGTCCGAGCATTTCCTCAGGATGGCCATAGACTTTCCCACAGATGTGTCCTGGGTTCATCACCGACTGACAAAGCATCAGGGTCAAAATGATGAAAATGGGCGAAAGCTGCAAATCATTATAGTAATAGCATCAGAAGCAGAGGAAGGAAAATGTAGTAGTAGTAGTAGTAGTAGTAGTAGTAGTAGTAGTAGTAGTAGTAGTAGTAAATTGTAGCAGAAGTAGAAATTATTTAGCAAAAAGTTGCAATACAGAGTAAACACTTTTCTTTATTTGATCTTGTTCATTTTATCTAATGTTTTGATCATTCGTTGATTTCTTTGAGGTGGTATGAAATACTTACATAGACGTATGGTACATAATAAAAGCAGAAGAAACCACTGTTCAATGAATGTTACCAAAAAAGCACTCTTTTTAGTTCATTCTCAAACGTGACTGATGCCAGTAACATTCTATAAATCAGAAAAAAAAACCCAAAAGCAACATGCATTTGGAATTAGTTTACTCTGCAACATGCATTGAAAGTAAGATTGAATCTTAAAGCCATCCTATACAACAGGTCGTGCGACACTCACGTGCTGTCAGAGAAGAGTGCGTGGCACACGTGCAATTTTGGTAAGAACCACGTGTCTCACTGACATGATGAGCCACCTGGTTCTTCCGGCAAAGTCTGCACCGACCTTTACAGTGTTACCATGTGGTATGACCAATCAAGAGATGGGTCAGAACCCTTCCCTCTATTGAGACCGACCCTGCGGCGACAATTAATCATGTAGGGGTCATCCACCCTTCATCTAGCGAGGGAACAGATCTAGCACACCTATATTCCTGTGGTAAATCTGATTTTCTTTTCACATGCCGAGCCAGATTTGTGGTGTGTTAAACCTGATTTCCTTTTAGACCCCCCTTTTAGCACGCTGAGCCAGATGTTGGTGTTTAAATCTGATTTCCTTTTATCATGCTGAGCCAGATTTGTGGTGTGTGTTAAATCTGATTTCCTTTGACAATGCTGAGCTAGATGTTAAATCTAATGTCCTTTTATCATGGTGACCCAGATGCTGGCGTGTTAAATCTGCATTTATCATGCTGAGCCAGATTTGTGGTGTGTTAAATCCAATTTCCTTTTATCACGCTGAGCCAGATTTGTGGTGTGTTAAATCCAATTTCCTGTTATCACGCTGAGCCAGAGTTAGTGTGTTAAATCTGATTCCCTTTTATCGTGCTTAGCTAGGTGTTGGTGTGTTAAATCTGATTCCTTCTGTCATGCTTAGCTAGGTGTTGGTGTGTTAAATCTGATTCCCTTTTATCGTGCTTAGCTAGGTGTTGGTGTGTTAAATCTGATTCCTTCTGTCATGCTTAGCTAGGTGTTGGTGTGTTAAATCTGATTCCTTCTGTCATGCTTAGCTAGGTGTTGGTGTGTTAAATCTGATTCCTTCTGTCATGCTTAGCTAGGTGTTGGTGTGTTAAATCTGATTCCTTCTGTCATGCTTAGCTAGGTGTTGGTGTGTTAAATCTGATTCCTTCTGTCATGCTTAGCTAGGTGTTGGTGTGTTAAATCTGATTCCTTTTGTCATGCTTAGCTAGGTGTTGGTGTGTTAAATCTGATTCCTTCTGTCATGCTTAGCTAGATGTTGGTGTGTTAAATCTGATTTCCTTTATCATGCCTAGCTAGGTGTTGGTGTGTTAAATGTGATTCCTTTCATCATGCTTAGCTATGTGTTGGTGTGTTAAATCTGATTCCTTCTGTCAGGCTTAGCTAGGTGTTGGTGTGTTAAATCTGATTCCTTCTGTCATGCTTAGCAGGTGTGGTGTGTTAAATCTGATTCCTTCTGTCTATGCTTAGCATAGGTGTTGGATATTAAATCTGATTCTTTTGTCATGCTTAGCTAGGTGTTGGTGTGTTAAATCTGATTCCTTCTGTCATGCTTAGCTATGTGTTGGTGTGTTAAATCTGATTCCTTTTGTCATGCTTAGCTATGTGTTGGTGTGTTAAATCTGATTCCTTCTGTCAGGCTTAGCTAGGTGTTGGTGTGTTAAATCTGATTCCTTCTGTCATGCTTAGCTAGGTGTTGGTGTGTTAAATCTGATTCCTTCTGTCATGCTTAGCTAGGTGTTGGTGTGTTCGATCTGATTTTCTTTTTATCATACTAAGTCAGATTTGTGGTGTGTTAAATCTGATTTCCTTTTGTAATGCTGAGTCAGATATGTGGCGTGTTCCTTTGTCCAATTACGACAAGACTGATATGAGAAATACAACCTATGGCCACCATCTTTGACTTCTTCTTCTCACACGTGAGAACTCATCAAAATAATTTTCATAGCCCATATTGAAAGAGATGTGAGTGTCACGGCCTGTGTATAGTGGGTATACTTCTAGACGTGAACTGGTTGGATACCAGGAAGCCAGTAGGGGTTGTTGTCTGGCTCAGTGGTACGATGGACGAGTGGTGAAAAAGGCAAGACAAATTGTAAATGATTACAGTCTTTTTTTTTCTTCGCGAAGTGTTAACGAACTTTTTTTTTCCATCAGGACGTCGTTACAGGACTCTGAAGGCGAGAACAAGGGCCCAGGAAACTGTCATTCCACGATCCACGGTTGTGTGTGTGTGTGTGTGTGTGTGTGTGTGTGTGTGTGTGTGTGTGTGTGTGTGTGTGTGTGTGTGTGTGCGTGCGTGCGTGCGTGCGTGTGTTTGTGTTGTGTGTGTGTGGTGTGTGTGTGTGTGTGGTGTGGTGGTGCTGTGTGTGTGTGCTGTGTGTGTGCTGTGTGTGTGTGTGTGTGTGTGTGTGTGTGTGTGTGTGTGTGTGTGTGTGTGTGTGTGTGTGTGTGTGTGTGTGTGTGTGTGTGTGCGCGCGCGCGCGCACCTGCATGAGTATGTGCGTATGTGTGCAGGCGGACGTGCAAGTGTGTGTGTGTGTGTGTGTGTGTGTGTGTGTGTGTGTGTGTGTGTGTGTGTGTGTGTGACAGTGTATTAAACTCTCAGGAATGATAGTATTTCTTCATTGAATGCCTAGTAATTTTTTTACCAATATTTCTGAAATGACATGTTTCAATTCCTGCTCTCTGCTGTCACTGTTAGGACCCTAAAGCTTTCTGCCTTATGTGTATTGTATGTTAAGTATATGTTCATTGTAAGTCTGTTTGCTGTGTCGTTTAATCTGAAATATTCAGTATTCTTTTAAACATACTATTCTAACGTCATAATGTTGTCATAGATCTTGGGATATATGCATGCAGGCTTAGTGATGTGTGGGCAGTGCAAAGTCATTTTGTTTTTATAGAACTATTCATTGATTATTTCATGTACTGTCCTCTGGTAAGTGACTTTCACATGTTGCTCCTGGTCTTAATCCAGCCCTCGGTTTTTGAGATGATAAAGTGATTTTAGACTCTTGAATTGACTTACAGTCATCAGACCTTTAGACCCTGTCACTTCCATGTCAGACAACTGTCTTCCAACAGAGGGGCGGGGTGGGGGGGGGGGAGTGTGCACTGTATGTGACTGATATGTACAGCTCAGCAGGGGAGAAGGAGAGCAAGTGACCCTGCACACTGTCGTCGATCTGGTTACACTGCATTATGATCCACTCTGGCTAGCCTGAAGAAATGGGCAAGACACGGAATGGCAACAGGTCTGTGCAGGAGTAGGCAGGCTGTCAGTCGAGTCGAGGGGGTGTTGGTGCCAGCAGGTGTGTGAGAGCGCACATGCCATCGTACGTACGTGTGTATGTGTGTGTGTGTGTGTGTGTGTGTGTGTGGTGTGGGTGTGGTGTGTGTGTGTGTACACGTGTGTGCGTGCGTGCGTGAGTGCGTACGTGTGTGTGTGTGTGTGTGTGTACGCGCGCGCCGCGCGCGTATGTGTGTGCGCGTATGTGTGTGTGTATGTGTGTGTGTGTGTGTGTGTGTGTGTGTGTGTGTGTGTGTGTGTGGTGTGCTGTGTGTGTGTGTGTGTGTGTGTGTGTGTGTGTACACGTGTGCGTGTATATGTTGTGTGTGTGTGTGTGTGTGTGTGTGTGTGTGTGTGTGTGTGTGTGTGTGTACACGTGTGAGCGTGCATGCGTGCGTGCGTGCGTGCGTGCATGAGTGCGTGCGTGCGTGCGTGCGTGCATGTGAGTGCGTGTGTGTGTGTGTGTGTGTGTGTGAGTGCATGCGTGCGCGCGCGCGCGCGTGCGTGTGGTGTGTGCGTGTGTGTATGTGTGTGTGTGTGTGTGTGTGTGTGTGTGTGTGTGTGTGTGCGTGGTGTGTGTATGTGTGTGTGTGTGTGTGTGTGTAGAGAGAGAGAGAGAGAGAGAGGGGACGAGCACACAGCCATCAAGATCCATGTCCATGCCTAGGGAACATTGGCTTCACAGTTTAGACTAGAGCCAGGAGAAAGGCCGGGGTGCGGGGTAAGGGAGGGGATGGGGGAGGGGGGGAGAAGGGGCAGGGGGGATGGATAGGGCAGAAGGAAAGAAGAAGGATTCACACTCCTCACGCAGTGGCACCAAACCTGGATTTAAAGAATGAATTGATCAAAAGGCAAAAAAAAGTCACTGCTTTTCCTCATTACATAAGTCAACTTCTAATCAACATTGCGAATAGAAACATCTGCATCTTGAACAGCTGTTACTCCACATGCGCAGGATCGACAAAGCTGTATTGAAAAGAGTTTTAAGCACGTTTATGGAAAATGATGGTTATATAAAGCTTTCTTCGACATGTGACTTTCGCACACATGGTTGAAAAATGTATTCATCCCGTCTGTGGAGCAGTTTCTTTCTTTCTTTCTTTCTTTCTGCGCACGCAGGCTGATACTCCTGCGGACACTGCCTGTATAGACAGGCAGTGGAGTTTTGTGTATATGACCGTTTTTTTTTTATCCCGCCATTAAGGCAGCCATACTCCATCTTCGGGGAAGGTGCATGTTTTGTGTAACGTGTCATCCATACCAACGGCCAAACTGGCCTTCTCTTCCGAAAGTCGGTGATGGAATTTTACGTGTGTGCGAGATGTGCGTGCGTTCACACACGGAACCTCGGTTTATAGTCTCATTCGAAGGGCTATATGGGGAATGGAGTCAGAACCAATGTTAACTCCGAGGAAAAAAAACTGCTCTCTCTCTCTCTCTCTCTCTCTCCTCTCTCTCTCTCTCTCTCTCTCTCTCTCACCTCTCTCTCTTCTCTCTCTCTCTCTTCACCCTTCTTCTTCTTATTCTTCTTCCAACTCCCTCTGCTAGTTGCCTTTCCTTTCTTGTATTGTCAAAGGGAAGAGAGCCCCAACCACAGATCAAGTCGTGCGTGCCGACGTTTTGCGTGCAGACTTTAGTGTTTGGGCGCCTGCGCATGCGTGTAACAGAGTATGGGTGCACGGAGGCAGGTGGGTAAGGGGTGGAGGTAGGGAGAAGGGGGTGGGGGTGAGGGGGGGGGGGGGGGGGCGATAGGCTATGTGTGAATGCGTCCCGGTGTGAATATGTATGTCTGTGTGCGTAAATCCAGAGCATCTCTTAGGAGTTAGTTTCATAAATTTTGTTTGTTCTACACACCCTTTCTTTATCAGTTTTATTTATTTATTTATTTTATTTTATTTTACGTTATTTCATTTTATTTTACCATGGTAATGACATAAACAATACGAATGCTTTTTCCGCCCAGTCCTGGGGGCAAAAGGAAAGAAAAATTAAGGATCAAATTAGAGAGAGAGAGAGAGAGAGAGAGAGAGAGAGAGAGAGAGAGAGAGAGAGAGAGAATGTATATATGTTTGGCAGTCAAAAAAAAAAAAAAAAAAAAAAACAGGTATCACAAATTGAAGATGATATACCGATTTCAGTTCCAACTCAACACATCAACGTTACATTGTGAGTCCAGTAAAGTGTGAAATTCTTACGCTCTATTGTCCAAGACCTGCATTTTGTACATGTTGTTGTATGTTAGAATCTGTGACCAAACATTGATGCTGTTACTCAGGTTCTTTCTGTCGTCTCTCGTGAATTGAATACAGGTGTCTGGAAAACAGACGAGCATAACAAGTCATGTACATTGGGAGAAGGGACGGCCGTGGAAATGGGGGCTGGTGGGGGTGGGGGTGGGGAGGGAGGGGGGAGCGGAAGGAGGCATTACAGGAAAGAGGAGGGAGGTGGAGAAGAAGTAGAATGAGGAAGGGGGGGGGTGAGTGTTGGGGGAGAGGGGGGGGGTAAGGAATGTCAAACTGGCTCTGCAAGTCTTGAGTCGTCCTATGACTTGTAACCCATTGACACTACGTGGAATCTGTACATGACCCCAGCCATCACCCTGACACAGGACACCACAAACCGTGGGTTAACCGACACTGAATAGTGATACCAGCCGCCGTGGTGAAGTGGTTAGCGTCCCGGACTCCTGGCTAGAAGATCGTGGGTTCGATTCCCATTGGAGCTATTTGGGATTTTTCTGCCCCGACTGGTTCCTGCACAGAGTTGAGTTTGTTACAGGCTCAGCCGGGAAGACTGGTTCCTGCACACAGTTCAGTTTGTTACAGGTTCAGCCGGGAAGACTGGGACCACACAGTTGAGTTTGTTACAGGCTCAGCCGGGAAGACTGGGACCACACAGTTGAGTTTGTTACAGGCTCAACCGGGAAGACTGGGACCACACAGTTGAGTTTGTTACAGGCTCAACCGGGAAGACTGGGACCCCACAGTTGAGTTTGTTACAGGCTCAACCGGGAAGACTGGGACCACACAGCTGAGTTTGTTACAGGCTCAACCGGGAAGACTGGGACCACACAGTTGAGTTTGTTACAGGCTCAACCGGGAAGACTGGGACCACACAGTTGAGTTTGTTACAGGCTCAACCGGGAAGACTGGGACCATACAGTTCAGTTTCATGCACTGAATGGATGCTTCTCAGAGAGTGTTGCTCAAATTGCCCGACCAACACTGCAGGTGTCTGTATCTCTCGGGCCTGGTTGATGCCGGGATTTATTATGAAAGTAGAGTACAGCCCTGTCATGCAGGTTCAGACCGGAATGGAAATCTGTAGCATCATCTTCATCATCCTCATTCTCATCCATCAGCATAAAACAGTATAGAATTATGTGGCCCTTCATGCCCTGCAGTCATGGTGACCTCAGTTTCGATGTCCTCTCCACGTCTGCGGCCTTGGTTTGGTTCTGTCAGTGTCACCGGTAACCGCAAGTCCATGGGGGCCTGTTGCTGGATGGATGTTTTCGCACTCTATTGGGGGAGAGCTCACGCACGTCAGCTCCGCGACTAAGCAATTATTGTCGTCAATAGGGGGCTTAGTAGGTGGTGTCCTGCGTACGTTAGATCACAACAGGTGCCACTGAACACCACCAAAGTGAAGCGGCGGCAGTGCAGTGTCTCCCCCGGTGAGTTGCTTCTTGATGACTTGACATTGACTCCGCCCTGTGGATTGCCAGTGCCGGGGCTGTGGCGGGCCGGGCGGGGCTGTGGCTGTGGACGGGGAATCGGAATGAGCGGCGTGGTTGCACTGCCTGTATGGTGGCACAGAAGACGGGACTGCAAAGAGAAAAAAAAAAAAAAAAAGAAACGTAATAGTGGTGCTATTCACCACCTGCACCACATTCGTCCTTATTGGGAGTTACCATTGATCTACCGTTTACCTTATCCAGGTGTCCCTGGCTGCACTGTACACCACGTGATTTGGCATTAGCAGTGACGTCAGCAGAGTGTGCTGTGGTCTTGTCACTGGGACAGACGGCTTTCTGAGGAAGAGCGCAGCTGGGAACACTTGGCCACACCTGTCTTCAGGTAACGTTCTGTGCTGTGTCTGTTCAGCTGTGTGTTAGCTATCAGGACATCGTAACGTTCTGTGCTGTGTCTGTTCAGCTGTGTGTTAGCTATCAGGACATCGTGACGTTCTGTGCTGTGTCTGTTCAGCTCTGTGTTAGCTATCAGGACATCGTGACGTTCTGTGCTGTGTCTGTTCAGCTTCAGCTGTGTGTTAGCTATCAGGACATCGTGACGTTCTGTGCTGTCTGTTCAGTTGTGTGTTAGCTATCAGGACATCGTGACGTTCTGTGCTGTGTCTGTTCAGCTGTGTGTTAGCTATCAGGACACCGTAACGTTCTGTGCTGTGTATGTTCAGCTGTGTGTTAGCTATCAGGACATCGTGACGTTCTGTGCTGTGTCTGTTCAGCTGTGTGTTAGCTATCAGGACATCGTGACGTTCTGTGCTGTGTCTGTTCAGCCGTGTGTTAGCTATCAGGACATCGTGACGTTCTGTGCTGTGTCTGTTCAGTTGTGTGTTAGCTATCAGGACATCGTGACGTTCTGTACTGTGTCTGTTCAGCTGTGTGTTAGCTATCAGGACATCGTAACGTTCTGTGCTGTGTATGTTCAGCTGTGTGTTAGCTATCAGGACATCGTAACGGTCTGTGCTGTGTCTGTTCAGCTGTGTGTTAGTTATCAGGACATCGTGACGTTCTGTGCTGTGTCTGTTCAGCTCTGTGTTAGCTATCAGGACATCGTGACGTTCAGTGCAGTGTCTGTTCAGCTCTGTGTTAGCTATCAGGACATCGTGACGTTCTGTGCTGTGTCTGTTCAGCTGTGTGTTAGCTATCAGGACATCGTGACGTTCTGTGCTGTGTCTGTTCAGCTGTGTGTTAGCTATCAGGACATCGTGACGTTCTGTGCTGTGTCGGTTCCACGGCGGTGTTAGCTGTCAGGATAAGGATATCTTCGCGTGGCGTGTTGTGTCTTGTTCTCTGTGTAAAACTGGATATCAGTTCACAAGTGTGAGCGAGTGGGGAAATGCAGGGGAGGGGGAGGGGCAAAGGGGGGGGGGGGGGGTGTTGGTGACAAGTGTGAGATTGACTAAGGTGGAGGGATTTTGCCCAGCTTACAATTGTGATGGAGGATTGTGATTCTGACATGTGCAGTAGTGTTGACTGCCTGTTTGTCTGCCTGCTTGACCGTGTGCCTGTCTGCCCACTTGAGAATCTGCCTTTTTATCTGTCTTTACCACTCTGTCTGTCTGCCTGCCTGTCTGTCTGTCTGCTGTCTGTCTCGTTTTCTGCCCGTCTGTGGTCTGTTTTTCAGTGCGTCTTTCTTTCTGTGCGTCTGTCTCTCTGCGCGTCTGTCTCTCCGTATTTGTGTGTTTGTCTCGTTGTATACTTGTCTCTGAGGGCATTGTCTTATTTCATTCTATTTCCAACCCAAAAAGAATGCGAGCTACCAGCTTGTTGCCACTGGTTTTCAACATTTTTCGTAACAGTTGATATATTAGGAATAGTGTAGGTGTTATTATATTAGGAACGGACCATGTGTTAATATACTAAAAATAGAGTATGTGTTCTTCTTTACAGGCTGTAATTCTTGTTGTTACACATGTATGCAATGTTGTTACACATGTATGCAATGTTCTTACACATGTATGCAATGTTGCATGTGGATGTGGTGGTTAAAGGTAGGGGTAGTCGTTGTGGGTGGAAGAGAGAGAGAGAGAGAGAGAGAGAGAGAGAGAGAGAGAGAGAGAAGACAGACAGACAGACAGACAGACAGACAGACAGACAGAGACAGAGAGAGACAGAGACAGAGAGGGACAGGGACAGAGACAGAGTAGCTTTGGGGGCGGTGTGTGTGTGTGTGTGTCTGTGTGTGTGTGTGATGTGGTGTTTGTGTGTGTGTGTGTGTTTATGTGTGTGGTGTGTGGTGTGTGTGTGTGTGGTGTGTGTGTGTGTGTGTGTGTGTGTGTGTGTTGTGTGTGGTGAGCGAATTAGTGTGCATGTGTATGTTTGTGTGTGTGTGTGTGTGTGTGTGTGTGGTGTGTGTGTGTGTGCGAGAGAGAGAGAGAGAGAGAGAGAGAGAGATAGAGAGAGAGGAGAGAGAGAATGAGAGAGAGAGGAGAGAGAGAATGAGAGAGAGAGAGAGAGAGAGAGTGGTGTGTGTGTGTGTGTGGTGTGTGTGTGTGTGTGTGTGTGTGTGTGGTGTTGTGCGAGAGAGAGAAGGAGAGAGGAGAGAGAGAATGAGAGAGAGAGAGAGAGAGAGTGTGTGTGTGTGTGTGTGTGTGTGTGTGTGTGTGTGTGTGTGTGTGGGTGTTGCGGGTGCGAGAGAGAGAGAAGGAGAGAGGAGAGAGAGAATGAGAGAGAGAGAGAGAGAGAGAGAGAGGAGGAGTGTGGGAGAGAGAGAGAGTGTGTGTGTGTGTTGTGTGTGTGTGTGTGTGTGTTATCTGAAGGAGGATGAGGCCGGTGTGTGTATGTGTGAGTACAGATTTGTTATACTTGAGGTATAGTGAGAGAGAGAGAGAGAGAGAGAGAGAGAGAGAGAGAGAGAGTACAGGGGCAGATGTTAATTATTGAGAGAGAGAGAGAGAGAGAGAGAGAGAGAGAGAGAGAGAGAGAGAGAGAGAGAGAGAGAGAGAGAGACGCAGAGGGCGAACTAGAAAGAGATCGCGAAAGGTTGAGGAATATGTCTTTAGGTGAGTGAGGTTTTGTTTGTTTGCTTGACTAATTTTTCTTAACTGGTCGCATGCGCTTTGAGTTTTTCGCATTTGAATTACTTTCCTATTTTGTGAGAAACTGAGTTGTGTTTCGTCTGTGATTTTGCACGTTCTTGGGCGGTTCGCTAACATTTATTTAAGATTTGAGTTGTGGAAGTTTGATTGCAGATGGTACAGGACTACGTGGTTCGTGTGAACGTGATAGAGCTACAGGAGACGAGGCCGGAAGTGATAGCAATGGAACGCTTTCAATCTGCACAGGACCCGAATGTGAAGGTCCCCTGCCTTTGTCCTAGAGATACCCGAAGGGTGTTGGTGTTACACTTGTTGGCAACAACGTCCATGTTTCCGGCTGATTTTGATAATAGTAATAATAATGTTGATAATAATAACAATAACAGTACTACTACCGCTTTTGCTGTAAATGAGTGTCCGGAACCACCCCAACTACTACAAGGAGTACAAACCATCTGCTGGATACCTGTCTGCATGCAAGTCGGTGATAAACCCAGCATACACTCATGGAGGTGTATGGCCATCTTGCAGATATATTCAAACTAGGTTCGTATCTGACAACAGGAAATAGGAGAGAAATCTGCCCTACCACGTGTATGGTCCAGTCTTGTCCAGTTCTACTAAACGTATTACGCAAACAGTTTTTCCCCCACTGCACCTTTTTTTTTCTTTTTTGCTGGAGAATAGAGCAATATAATGGAGGACCAGGAAAGTATATATCTGATTTTCTTTTATCATAGTGAGCGAAATTTGTGGTGTGTTTCCTTGTCAAACCACAGCAAGAGCAGCAGATATCAGGAATGAAGACTAGTTCCGCCATTTTCATTTCTTTGTTTCAAACGTAGAAAATGACCTGAATGATATTCGTAGCCATTATTGAAAGAGAAGTGAACCTGTGCATGCAGTGAGTGTAAATACAGGCATGCATCAGTTGGATTGCAGGAAGTGAGCGGTGTCGTTTAAATCACCGTCAACAGACAATAGACTCCGTCAGCACCATGTCAGTCAACCGGCTTCCAGTGCATAAACGGACAAGTGTGTACCTCGGCAGGGAAGAGGGCGAGCAAGTGACCCAGCACACTGCGGTCTATCTGGTTACACTGCACTACGCTCCAGCAGCCATTCATCCCCTCGGTACTGTAGAGCCTTGGGTCAGGGGGAGGTCGATTCCAAACAGGAGGTGACGGCAGGGTTGACGGTAGGCGACGTAATGGTGAAAAAAAGTGTGGTTTCTTGTTTTCTGTCTTTGTGCTTGATTGTCTTCTTTTCTCCCACTTCTGTGTGATTTTCTTCAAACCGGTTTTATGCGAGCTAGCTCATTACTACAGATGTCGGTTAGACGTGTAAATCATAAGTTGAATGTGGTTTCCGTTCCCCATCGCAAGCTCTGGGCAAAAAGGAAACACTATTTTTCATTGCATTTTTATGTTGTTTAAAGATTCGTTAAAGAAGAGATTGAATACATTTGAAAATTAAACAAAGCTCAGAGCTCAGTCTTTTTTTTATTTAAAAATTACCAATGTCTTATCATTCTTTTTTTTAGTACGGCATGTTAGACTGAATATTTTTCCCATATTCATACTTCAGAGTATGACAGTTTTGGATGGAAACGTGTTTTCAAGCATATTTCTGTGAGGTAATCTTAATTACTGCCCTTTCCCCCCATTTCATTGAGCTATGAGATGATGTTGTTTTAAGCTATCTGTGAGACAAACCGGCCAAATAAATATGAAGGAGCTTTGAGATGTATTGTTTTAGGCTATCTGTGAGATAAGATACTGTTTTAAGCTATCTCTGAGATTACACACCTCCGTCTCATTTTTGTGTGATTTTCTTCAAAGCGGTGTATGCAGGCTAGCTGATTATTAAAGATTTTGATTGCACATGAGATCGATAAAGCCTTATTTTGTTTTCGTTTGAAAATTATCAAACTGTCAGCTATCTGTGAGATAAATCAGCCAAATAAAGACAAAGGAGCTTTGAGATGATTTTACGCTATCTGTGAGATGTTGTTTTGTGCTACCTGTGAGTTTACATACTTGTCAACCATTTTCTGTGATTTTCTTCAAACTGGTCAATGTGGGCTAGATGACTGCTACATATTTTGATTTCACTTGTGATTGATGAGTTGAATGTGGTTGCCATTCGCTGTTGCAAGCTCTATGCAAAAAGGAAGCACTAATTCTCATCATATATTTATGTTAAAGAAATATTCATTTAGGGAGGATACTGAATAAATTTGGGTATGAAATGAAGCTCAGAGCATTACGTTTTTCATTTGAAAATTACAAAGGGTTATTTTTTGTGTGTGACATTTTAGACTGAACATTCTTCCAATATTCATACAACAATGCATGACAGGTTTGGGTGAAAACATGTGTTTTCAAGCATATTTCTGTAAAGTCTCTCTTAAATTGCTGCTCTTTTTCTATTTTATTGAGCTTTTGAGATTATGTTGTTCCAAGCTATCTGTGAGATGAGTCGACCATATAAAAACAAAGGAGCTTTGAGATGATGTTGTTTTAAGCTATCTGTGAGATGACGTTTTAACCGATCTGTGAGATGACATACCTGTCTCCCATTTTTGTGTGATTTTTCTCAAACCGGCCTATGTGTGTTACGTGATTATACAGACTCTCATTTTTGACTTCTGATTGTTTTAAGCTATATGTGAGATGACGTTTTAAGCTGTGTGTGAGATTACATACCTGTGTCCCATTTTTGTGTGATTTTCTTCAAACCGGCCTATGTGAGCTAAGTGATTATACACATTTTCATTTGACTTGTGATTGACAAGTTGATTGTGGCCACCATTTCCCGTCGCGAGTTCTGTTTATGTGAAAGAAAGATTCATTTAAGAAGAAATTGAATACATTTTGAAATAAAGCTAAAGCTTATTTTTTCAGTTGAAAACAACCAAATTGTTATAATCTAGTATAACATTTTTGACTGAATATTCTTCCCAGATTCATACACCAAAATAAGACAAATTGGAGGGGGAGGGGGGTGAATGTCTGTCACCCTTGAATTTCCGCCCTTTTTTTCCCCCATTTTACTGAGCTTTGAGATGGTGTTGTTTTAAGCTATCTGTGAGACAAATTGGCCAAATAAAGAGATGGAATCTTTAAGATGATATTTGTGTTATGCTATCGGAGAGATGTTTGTGATATTACATACCTATCACAACTTGTGTGATTTTCTTCAAACCTGTCTATGTGGGCTAGCTGATTACTACAGATTTTCATATGACTTGTGATCCACAAGTTGATTGCTGTCATTTACCTTCGCAGTTCTAGACAAAAAGGAAGCACTGATTCTCATAATATCTTTATGTTAAAGAAAAATTCATTTCAGAAAAGATTGAATGCATTTTAGTATGAAATGAAGCTCGAAGTACTATTTTTTTTTCATTTGAAAATTATTAAAGTGTTATCATTTTTTGCGTCACATTTTAGACGGAACATTTTCTCCATATTCATACATCAAAATATGAGTTTTGGTTGGAAACATATGTTTTGAAGCATATTTCTGTGACGTTCTCCTTGAATCGCTGCCCCCTTTTTTATTTTTATTGAGGTTTGAGATAATGTTGCTTCAAGCTATCTTTGAGACAAACTGGCCAAATAAAAACAAAGGAGCTTTGAGATTATATAGTTTTACACTATCCACGAGATGTCGTTTAAGCTGCATGTAAGGATAAAATTTACAACTTACAGTGAACTTCAGTCACAAGCGTCTTTCTTCAGGCTGACTTTTTCCCACGTTGTCTCATCATTAGGAGAGGGGAAGTTCTGGAAGAGTTGAGTTGGAGTCCACTCGGAATATCGTACTTATCTGATGTTGGAGAGGAGTGCGGGTCTCTCTTCACTTGCTGGTGACTGGTCCATCTTCTGTATGGGCAGGCTGATCTGTTGGGACTGCTGTGCTGGTGACTGGTCCACCTTCTGTATGGGCAGGCTGATCTGTGGGGGCTGCTGTGCTGGTGGACTGGTCCACCTTCTGCATGGGCAGGCTGATCTGTGGGGGCTGCTGTGCTGGTGACTGGTCCACCTTCTGCATGGGCAGGCTGATCTGTTTGGACTGCTGTGCTGGTGACTGGTCCACCTTTTGTATGGGCAGGCTGATCTGTTTGGACTGCTGTGCTGGTGACTGGTCCATCTTCTGTATGGGCAGGCTGATCTGTTGGGACTGCTGTGCTGGTGACTGGTCCATCTTCTGTATGGGCAGGCTGATCTGTTGGGACTGCTGTGCTGGGCTGATGGCATGCAGACCCGGGGACAAGGATACCAACCCATGATCTATTCACAAAACAGAACCTGGTTTTTACTTAAGTAGCTGAGAGTCTGGTTTATTAAGTTCTCACACCTGCTCTCTGGCTTTTGGTAAATATGGGAGATCTCAGACAACAAAGGATTAGACTATAGAGAGAAAAATAATAATAAAAAGAGTGAAAAAACAAACCAAACCAAAACGAAAACAAACAAACAAAGAACATCTCCCCCCCCTCCAGTCAAACAAACAACCACCCACTCCCTCCCTCCCCATCCACTCCCCCTACCCCCATCCCCACCTCGTCAAGCTGTTGACAGCATGTTGATCAGACATTGCTTACACATGTATCTATCTTTTAACATGGTTACAATGTGATATACAATAAAGTATTCAATAAAATATGCATGTTACAATATATCAAAGTATATGCATGTCCGGGGAGTACAGAGTATAGGTGGACAGACTGATAAATACATACATACATATATACAATAGGGAAGGAAATACAGACCAAAAAATGTTGTCGGACAAAATGGGTTGGACGTTAAGGAGTTGCAGACATTGTGAACTGTTTTCCAACAGTTATAATAACGAGTCTCATTGATAGTTCTTGTGATAAATTACATTTGTTTACCCTGTTTTCTATTTTTCTCTCTATTGTGTAAAACATTGTAAAAGTTTTTTTTATTTTAAAAAGGATTACACCACCATTAATACATCTGCCATAATTATCAGTCTCCACTTTATTCTTCACTCAGATTTTTGAGTGGATTTTAACCAGTGGTCGGACACAGTTATAAAATGCTAAACATTGAAGGCAAACAACTCTTCAATTTTTCATGTATATTAAGATGGAGTAACTTGGAATACTCTCAGTCCAGGTACACATGTTGTAGACTGAGAGTCACCAACTACAAAGCATTTAGACAACCAACAGTATTCATAAATCAACTTAGCATTTTTCACCCAGAATAGGCGTACTGGTTTGTTTTTTTTCTGACAGAAGGTAACATTCAGTGATCATCTTAACAGATAATATTGAATACCGGCAAAAAGTCATATTGTTGACATAGAATGTTAATCAAGCATCTTAACAGTTTTTACCAAGTTGTGGCAAACAAGCTATTACATTAGAATACTCAGTCATCATCTTCATAAATGTCGCCAAGTACTAGCATAGAATTATACTGTTCAAACATGTGGCATACATACAAGCAATGCGTAGTCTCAAGACTTAGAAACTTAAGCAGATGATATCCAACTTCCAAACATTTTTGAACACGTGAAATTGTCAAACACTCTGCACTATATTTCGGCCACATGGCCTTCATCAGGGAGACAACAAAAGGCACGGAAAAGCTAGGTAAAATCCATGGTTGGTTAAGTCAGAGAATGACGTCTACAATATTGACGTCATCATTACGTTTTTCTCTTACTTAAGAGAAAATCATGGTTGCGTTGCATAGAACGGAACAATCAGAACGTATTTTTATTGTGATACAACAGAACGTTCTGATTGTTTCGTTCTATGCAATGCAACCATGATTTTGCTCTTAAGTAAGAGAAAAACGTAATGATGACGTCAATATTGTAGACGTCATTCTCTGACTTAACCAACCATGGATTTTACCTAGCTTTTCCGTGCCTTTTGTTGTCTCCCTGATGAAGGCCATGTGGCCGAAATATAGTGCAGAGTGTTTGACAATTTCATGCGTAGAAACATAGTTTCAGCTCACAGTTCTTCTGGGCTGATCATTGAAACCTTACACAGGATCTCAGAGTAGAGGAGATGATCTGATCTGCGCCTGTTTTCTTACTGGGTTCAGTGGTGGTGATCAGTTTACAGCTTTGGTAGAGCAGGAAAGTGAGGAGGCTTTGTTTCCTCTTTTTTTTGTGCTAAGCTCCACATCCAGTCTCTGATGCCTGTCTGATTGGCAGGCCGTCAGAGATACATGACAGCCAATAGTGTCACTATAGACAAAGGGTGTGTGTGTGGGGGGGGGGGGGGGAGGGAGGGGGGTTGCGTGTGCGTGCATGCGTGCGTGCGTGCGTGTGTGTGTGTGTGTGTGTGTGTGTGTGTGTGTGTGTGTGTGTGTGTGTGTGTGTGTGTGTGTGTATGAGAGAGGTTTTTGTTGTTATTGTTATTGTTGTTCTTGTCACTGTGTGATCTTATGAATGTTCATTTTCTATACAAGATTAAAGGCGCGCTCAGGCTTGCGCTCAAACAATCTCACACACACACACACACACACACACACACACACACACACACACACACACACACACACACACAAATGCGCGTGCGCACACATGCGCGCGCACACACACACACACACACACACACACACACACACACACACACGCGCATACACATGCACGCACGCGCGCACACACACACACACACACACACACACACACACACACACACACACACACACACGCGCACACGCATCCACGCACGCACACGCCTGCGGACACATGCACACACATATGCGTATACACAGGCACACACACATATACACATTTATGCATACATACATGTGCAGACGAGTGTGTGCATGAGCATGCTCAAACAAGCCCACAGGTCACACACACACACACACACACACACACACACACACACACACACACACACACACACACACAGACACACACACACACACACACACACTCACACACACACACACACACACACACACACACACACACACACACACACACACACACACACACACACACGCGCACACGCATCCACGCACGCACACGCCTGCGGACACATGCACACACATATGCGTATACACAGGCACACACACATATACACATTTATGCATACATACATGTGCAGACGAGTGTGTGCATGAGCATGCTCAAACAAGCCCACAGGTCACACACACACACACACACACACACACACACACACACACACACACACACCACACACACACAGACACACACACACACACACACACACACTCACACACACACACACACACACACACACACACACACACACACACACACACACACACACACACCACGCTGGCGCGCGCGCACTCATGTACATGTACACTGCATACACTGGCACACACTCATGAACCAAAAAACTCACACACCCATGCACACATTATATACACACACGTGTACACTCCCCACACATACACACGCACTAATGATAATGGCACAGCCAATGTTCGGTAGTAACCCATGCTCTGACCAGCGCATTGGGCTCATGCGTAAGTCGTAGCCATGAGACCCTTTTCTTAAATTCTCACACCTTAGTCATTAATTCATTTATCCATCAGCTTTAAATCATGCGCAGTGTGGTCTCGAAGCTTAGCAGATGTGGTGTAGCGTGTATGTACAAGTCCGCACGCAGTGACACCTCCTTGATGAAACTGACACCGAAACTGCACTATGCTCCACTATGGCTGGGAGAGATGAGGAAGTCGTGGAATGAGAACATGTCTGTGCTGCAGTAGCCTGTCAGTCTAGGGCGTGCTTGTGCCGGCAGGCAGCAGGTCCACCCATGCCGTATAGGTGGATAGAACATGTGTGCCTTTACATCTGTGTGTGTGTGTGTGTGTGTGTGTGTGTGTGTGTGTGTGTGTGTGCTTGCCTGTATGTCTTTGCGTCTGTTTGTTTGTGTGTCTGTAAAGATGTTCTCTTTTTGTGCCTCTTCATCTGTTCCACTACCCACTGGTACTAACCCCATGTCACTCACTCCGGCTCCACATTCACAGTCCTGCCATGGCCCATGCAATCGCTGCTCTTGCACGAGCAGTCCACGTGGAGAGACTCAGTCTGCAGACATCAGAAGGCAACTCCCCGGAGGAGACACTGCTGGGCTGCTGAGTCACTCTGGTGGTGCTCAATGTCACTGTTCTGATCCAACGTAGTTAAGACACAAGCTGCAAGGGCTGCTACTGACGACAATGAATGCTTAGTCAAGGAACCAGCAGGACTGATTGTCCCCCTTTGAAGGGCGCCACCATGACCATCTAAAAACAGCCAGACAGACAGACAGGCAGGCAGACAGACAGACAGACAGAGTATGGATGGGTGTGGGGCAGAGGGAATGTGAAGACAGGGCTGAGAGAGGAGAGGCAGACAGACAGACAGACAGAGTATGGATGGGTGTGGGGCAGAGGGAATGTGAAGACAGGGCTGAGAGAGGAGAGGCAGACAGACAGACAGACAGAGTATGGATGGGTGTGGGGCAGAGGGAATGTGAAGACAGGGCTGAGAGAGGAGAGGCAGACAGACAGACAGACAGAGTATGGATGGGTGTGGGGCAGAGGGAATGTGAAGACAGGGCTGAGAGAGGAGAGGCAGACAGACAGACAGACAGAGTATGGATGGGTGTGGGGCAGAGGGAATGTGAAGACAGGGCTGAGAGAGGAGAGGCAGACAGACAGACAGACAGAGTATGGATGGGTGTGGGGCAAGAGGAATGTGAAGACAGGGCTGAGAGAGGAGAGGCAGACAGACAGACAGACAGAGTATGGATGGGTGTGGGGCAGAGGGAATGTGAAGACAGGGCTGAGAGAGGAGAGGCAGACAGACAGACAGACAGAGTATGGATGGGTGTGGGGCAGAGGGAATGTGAAGACAGGGCTGAGAGAGGAGAGGCAGACAGACAGACAGACAGAGTATGGATGGGTGTGGGCAGAGGGAATGTGAAGACAGGGCTGAGAGAGGAGAGGCAGACAGACAGACAGACAGACAGACAGACAGGCAGGCAGACAGACAGACAGACAGAGTATGGATGGGTGTGGGGCAGAGGGAATGTGAAGACAGGGCTGAGAGAGGAGAGGCAGACAGACAGACAGACAGACAGACAGGCAGGCAGACAGACAGACAGAGTATGGATGGGTGTGGGGCAGAGGGAATGTGAAGACAGGGCTGAGAGAGGAGAGGCAGACAGACAGACAGACAGACAGACAGAGTATGGATGGGTGTGGGGCAGAGGGAATGTGAAGACAGGGCTGAGAGAGGAGAGGCAGACAGACAGACAGACAGACAGACAGGCAGACAGACAGACAGACAGACAGACAGACAGGCAGGCAGACAGACAAAGAATGCAGGTGGGCTGAAGGATGGAATGGGGATGGGGGTGTAGTGTGTGTGTGTGTGTGTGTGTGTGTGTGTGTGTGTGTGTGAGTGTGTGTGTGTGTGTGTGTGTGTGTGTGTGTGTGTGTGTGTGTGTGTGTGTGTGTGTGTGTGTGTGTGTGTGTGTGTGAGCGTGTGTGTGTGTGTGTGTGTGTGTGTGTGTGTGTGTGTGTGTGTGTATGTATGTGTGAGCGTGTGTGTGTGTGTGTGTGTGTGTGTGTGTGTGTCTGATCGTGCGTGCGTGCGTGCGTGCCGCGCGCGCGGCTGCGGTGTGTGTGTTGTGTTGTGTGTGTGCTGTTGTGTTTGTGTGTTGATATTGTGTGTGTGTTTATGTGTATCGTGTGTGGTGGGTGGGCGTGTGTGTGTGTGTGTGTGTGTGTGTGTGTGTGTGTGTGTGTGTGTGTGTGTGTGGTGTGTGTCTGTCTGTCTGTCTGTGTGGCAGGACGAGCACACCCCCGTCAAACTCCTTTTGCATTTCTGAAGAAAGCTGGCCTAACAGTCTGGACTGGACCCGGACAAAGGCGGGGGATGGGGGAGAAGAGAAGAAGGAGGCCTCACACAGCACCTGCACTGGTTCCTGGATTCAAAGACTGAACTCATGAGATGAAAAAAAAAGTTAACTGCTTCGTCCTTACTCCATAAAACCATCTTCTGGTCAGCAGTGCAAATAGAAACCTCTGGGACTTTGGACGGAAGTCACTGCACGTGCGTAGGAGTGACAAAATTGTGTTGAAAAGAGCATAATAAATCTGGTTTATTGGGAAATGGCGGCTGCGGAAACGTTTCTTCGATATGTGACTTTTGAGGACATGGTTGAGAATTTGATTCTGTGGAGCAGAGGTAAGAACTGTGAAACTGCTTCTCTCTCTCTCTCTCTCTCTCTCTCTCTCTCTCTCTCTCTCTCTCTCTCTCTCTCTCTCTCTCTCTTCTTCTTCTTCTTCTCCTCTCTGCTAGTTGCCTTTCCTTCCTCTCTTGTACTGTCAAAGGAAAGAGAGCCTCAATAACAGATGAGGATCGTTGCATAATCAGCTCAGCGAGGACAGATTGGAAGAATAGACTGCCTAGAATCTCAATCCGTGATCGAATAAAGGTTTTCTGAGTTCTGAGCTCCGTAGCTCTCTCTTACCCCCTCCCCTCCATTCTCCTTTTTCTCTTACGCACCCACCTCGGTACCTGTACTTCGGGTTTGTTTTTGTGTCGCCAACATAGCCTTTGTATAATATCTGTCTTGTTATTGGGAACAACGTAGTGGTTCTTTAAAATGTTAAGTTGCTTTGAGTCTGTCTCAATGTCTATCTGGGGAACCCCGTCACATAGCGTGTCACTGGGTCTATCTTAATGTCTATCTGGGGAACCCCCGTCACATACCATGTGTCACTGGGTCTATCTTAATGTCCATGTGGGGGACCCCTGTCACATACTGTGTGTCACTGGGTCTATCTTAACGTCTATACCGTGTGTCACAGGGTCTATCTTAATGTCTATCTGGGGAAACCCCGTCACATACCGTGTGTCACTGGGTCTATCTTAATGTCTATACAGCGTGTCACTGGGTCTATCTTAATGTCTACCTGGGGAACCCCCACCATACAGCGTGTCACGGCTGTTGGTGATGCCAGACGTGATCATGAAGATATGAACAGCGTGAAGAGAAAGGAGATGTTGGGGAGTATGGGAGAGGAGGGGGGAATGTAGGAGAGGGAAGGAGGGAAGGGCTTATGAGAGAGTGAGGGAGGCGAAGGGGGATGCGGGGGAGGTGGGGGAGTAAGGGAGGGGAGGGGGGGGGGGGGGGAGATATGACAAATCATGGGCAGAGACGTT
>CM065736.1:7381952-7396952 GCA_033310375.1 Conus canariensis | reverse complement strand
ACACACACCACCACCCAGTGATAGCAGAGGTTGTGGTCATCTTCAAGGGACAAACGAGAAACATCTGTCTGTCTGTATGTCAGGAGAGAAGTATTACCCTCCCATTTTTCTGTCTCTGTCTGTATTCAGGGAGAAGTATATCCCTCCCATTTTTCTGTCTTTGTCTGTATGTCAGGGAGAAGTATATCCCTCCCATTTTTCTGCCTTTGTCTGTATGTCAGGGAGAAGTATATCCCTCCCATTTTTCTGTCATTGTCTGTATGTCAGGGAGAAGTATATCCCTCCCATTTTTCTGTCTTTGTCTGTATTCAGGGAGAAGTATATCCCTCCCATTTTTCTGTCTTTGTCTGTATGTCAGGGAGAAGTATATCCCTCCCATTTTTCTGTCTTTGTCTGTATGTCAGGGAGAAGTATATCCCTCCCATTTTTCTGTCTTTGTCTGTATGTCAGGGAGGAGTATATCCCTCCCATTTTTCTGTCTTTGTCTGTATGTCAGGGAGAAGTATATCCCTCCCATTTTTCTGTCTTTGTCTGTATGTCAGGGAGAAGTATATCCCTCCCATTTTTCTGTCTTTGTCTGTATTCAGGGAGAAGTATATCCCTCCCATTTTTCTGTCTTTGTCTGTATGTCAGGGAGAAGTATATCCCTCCCATTTTTCTGTCTTTGTCTGTATTCAGGGAGAAGTATATCCCTCCCATTTTTCTGTCTTTGTCTGTATGTCAGGGAGAAGTATATCCCTCCCATTTTTCTGTCTTTGTCTGTATTCAGGGAGAAGTATATCCCTCCCATTTTTCTGTCTTTGTCTGTATTCAGGGAGAAGTATATCCCTCCCATTTTTCTGTCTTTGTCTGTATTCAGGGAGAAGTATATCCCTCCCATTTTTTCTGTCTTTGTCTGTATTCAGGGAGAAGTATATCCCTCCCATTTTTCTGTCTTTGTCTGTATTCAGGGAGAAGTATATCCCTCCCATTTTTCTGCCTTTGTCTGTATGTCAGAGAGAAGTATATCCCTCCCATTTTTCTGTCTTTGTCTGTATGTCAGGGAGAAGTATATCCCTCCCATTTTTCTGTCTTTGTCTGTATTCAGGGAGAAGTATATCCCTCCCATTTTTCTGTCTTTGTCTGTATTCAGGGAGAAGTATATCCCTCCCATTTTTCTGTCTTTGTCTGTATTTAGGGAGAAGTATATCCCTCCCATTTTTCTGTCTTTGTCTGTATTCAGGGAGAAGTATATCCCTCCCATTTTTCTGTCTTTGTCTGTATTCAGGGAGAAGTATATCCCTCCCATTTTTCTGTCTTTGTCTGTATGTCAGGGAGAAGTATATCCCTCCCATTTTTTCTTCTTTGTCTGTATTCAGGGAGAAATATATCCCTCCCATTTTTCTGTCTTTGTCTGTATTCAGGGAGAAGTATATCCCTCCCATTTTTCTGTCTTTGTCTGTATTCAGGGAGAAGTTATCCCTCCCATTTTTCTGTCTTTGTCTGTATTCAGGGAGAAGTATATCCCTCCCATTTTTCTGTCTTTGTCTGTATTCAGGGAGAAGTATATCCTCCCATTTTTCTGTCTTTGTCTGTATGTCAGGGAGAAGTATATCCCTCCCATTTTTCTGTCTTTGTCTGTATGTCAGGGAGAAGTATATCCCTCCCATTTTTCTGTCTTTGTCTGTATGTCAGGGAGAAGTATATCCCTCCCATTTTTCTGTCTTTGTCTGTATGTCAGGGAGAAGTATATCCCTCCCATTTTTCTGTCTTTGTCTGTATTCAGGGAGAAGTATATCCCTCCCATTTTTCTGTCTTTGTCTGTATGTCAGGGAGAAGTATATCCCTCCCATTTTTCTGTCTTTGTCTGTATTCAGGGAGAAGTATATCCCTCCCATTTTTCTGTCTTTGTCTGTATGTCAGGGAGAAGTATATCCCTCCCATTTTTCTGTCTTTGTCTGTATTCAGGGAGAAGTATATCCATCCCATTTTTCTGTCTTTGTCTGTATTCAGGGAGAAGTATATCCCTCCCATTTTTCTGTCTTTGTCTGTATGTCAGGGAGAAATATATCCCTCCCATTTTTCTGTCTTTGTCTGTATTCAGGGAGAAGTATATCCCTCCCATTTTTCTGTCTTTGTCTGTATTCAGGGAGAAGTATATCCCTCCCATTTTTCTGTCTTTGTCTGTATTCAGGGAGAAGTATATCCCTCCCATTTTTCTGTCTTTGTCTGTATTCAGGGAGAAGTATATCCCTCCCATTTTTCTGTCTTTGTCTGTATTCAGGGAGAAGTATATCCCTCCCATTTTTCTGTCTTTGTCTGTATGTCAGGGAGAAGTATATCCCTCCCATTTTTCTGTCTTTGTCTGTATGTCAGGGAGAAGTATATCCCTCCCATTTTTCTGTCTTTGTCTGTATTCAGGGAGAAGTATATCCCTCCCATTTTTCTGTCTTTGTCTGTATTCAGGGAGAAGTATATCCCTCCCATTTTTCTGTCTTTGTCTGTATTCAGGGAGAAGTATATCCCTCCCATTTTTCTGTCTTTGTCTGTATTCAGGGAGAAGTATATCCCTCCCATTTTTCTGTCTTTGTCTGTATGTCAGGGAGAAGTATATCCCTCCCATTTTTCTGTCTTTGTCTGTATTCAGGGAGAAGTATATCCCTCCCATTTTTCTGTCTTTGTCTGTATTCAGGGAGAAGTATATCCCTCCCATTTTTCTGTCTTTGTCTGTATTCAGGGAGAAGTATATCCCTCCCATTTTTCTGTCTTTGTCTGTATTCAGGGAGAAGTATATCCCTCCCATTTTTCTGTCTTTGTCTGTATTCAGGGAGAAGTATATCCCTCCCATTTTTCTGTCTTTGTCTGTATTCAGGGAGAAGTATATCCCTCCCATTTTTCTGTCTTTGTCTGTATTCAGGGAGAAGTATATCCCTCCCATTTTTCTGTCTTTGTCTGTATTCAGGGAGAAGTATATCCCTCCCATTTTTCTGTCTTTGTCTGTATTCAGGGAGAAGTATATCTCCTCCCATTTTTCTGTCTTTGTCTGTATGTCAGGGAGAAGTATATCCCTCCCATTTTTCTGTCTTTGTCTGTATGTCAGGGAGAAGTATATCCCTCCCATTTTTCTGTCTTTGTCTGTATGTCAGGGAGAAGTATATCCCTCCCATTTTTCTGTCTTTGTCTGTATTCAGGGAGAAGTATATCCCTCCCATTTTTCTGTCTTTGTCTGTATTCAGGGAGAAGTATATCCCTCCCATTTTTCTGTCTTTGTCTGTATTCAGGGAGAAGTATATCCCTCCCATTTTTCTGGTCTCTCATCCGTTTCTACTGAATTTAGCACTCAGACATTTTTCCCCTCCCCCCCCCCCCCACCCCCCATTTTTTTTTCCTGTCAGAGAATAATGCCATATGATGGAAGACCAGGACAGTATTAATGCATTTTTTTTTCATCATGTTGAGCCAGGTTTTTAGTGTATTTCTTTGCCCAACTACAGCAAGGCAAACATGATGAATACAGCAATGCCCACCATGTTCGATTTCTTTGTTTCAAATTTAAACAGCTTTCTCTGGTGTCGGTACGTTGGTTGGACAACAGGAAGGGAGCAGGGCGTATTGTGCAGGTTACAATTGACAGACTGTTAGACAACCGTCAAGTGACCCCGCTATTGAAACTGCCGGATGCTGCATAGTGACTGTATGACGCAGCGAGGCACGGGATGAAAGCAGGTCTGTACAGGAGAAACACGTCTTTCTGGGAAATGCTCGAGTCAGCAGGCAGGTCAACTCCTGCTGTGTGGGTGTGTGATGGTATGTATGCATTCATGTGCAAATGCAGATGCATGTGCGCACTTGTATGTGTGTGTGTCGGGGGGGGGATGCGTGTGTGTGTGTGTGTGTGTGTGTGTGTGGGGGGTGAGAGGAGAGAGGAGAGTGTGTGTGTGTGTGTGTGTGTTGAGGAGAGAGAGAGAGAGAGAGAGAGAGAGAGAGAGAGAGAAAAGAGACGATGACAACGACAACGACAATGGTTTATTGACAGTAGCCAAACAATCCTTACGTCAAGGGAGTGCATGTGCAATTTCCACTTAGCGTTGCCAAACTCTGCCAACAATAGAAATGTGAGTCAAATATAAGCGTACAGACAGAAAAAGGTTAAACAATACAAATAACCAGAAAATGAAGAAAAAGACCATTCATCAAACAATATTCTCATCACAATAAACAACTTATTGCATAATCATGATTTACAAACACAGCCTATATATTAAGCTTTTTTCTCTCTAAATCAAAAAGCTTCCACCACAAATGTAGCAAATGAATGTACAATGTCTACATTTTCAGAGGACAAAACACCAAAGAGGTTTTGGGTTTGACCAAAAAAGGACTTAAAGGCAGAACAATCGTTTCTGAATTTGTTGTACTCTGGGCATCTAAAAACAAAGTGTTCCTTGTCTTCAATTTCTTTTGAGCAGGATGGACACATCAAAACACTTTCCACATCCATGAACCATCTTCTTCTTTTTAAGTTTCATAATGGAGTGCCTGAGGGTGGAAAATGAAGCAAAATTTAGAAAGAGATTGGGTTGGTTACCGCCAAGGACACAGACAAACAAAGCACAGGACAAGACACAATGCATTTCAACCTCATGGGTCTTCTTCAGACAAAACCAAATAACATTTACGACAGTGAAAACGGAGAAGGTAAAGCCACTTATCTTCTTCTCATATTTGGCACCTGAACAAAATGGCCACCGGACGGAAACGACAGAGGGCATCATGGGAGAGGAAAAAGTGAGGGGGGGGGGGGGGAGGGAGTGAAGCAATGGGGTTTGTAGCTAGTGTAGCTTGTTTTGTAGAGTGGTATGATATATTTGTGACGGTGGTGATTATGGTGGATTGATAATAGTGTTTAGTGGGGCAATATATATATATATATATATATATATATATATATATATACTTTTCATAAGAAAATGTAGCTTGTTTTGCTCTTTCATGATTTTCTTTTGCTTCTTAGGTGGCACCTTTGGTTGGTTTTTTGAAAACTCAACAAACATACTACTGTATTGCACACCAGACTTTTCTAGGATAGCATTCTTGTTAAAACCGAAAAGGCAGAGGAGTCAAATTACCACTTTCCGCGGTCACTGAGGAGAAACAATCAGGTTTCGAAATATCGGTATCTGACCAGGACTTATATGCTACTGAGTTTTCTCCCCATTGGAGAATGTCTCCTCCTTGGAGACTATAAGCTTACTGAAGGCTCATTTTGAGAAGCATTTATTTCATTTTTTCCCCATTTACCCACTCAAGCACATACTGTTAGTTAGGCAGAATTATCTACCACTGCAGATATGAATGCTTATCTCCCCGTATTTCTTCAATCTAATACATAAGAGCAAGCTTTGTTTATAATTGAATATTTGTTTATAATTGTAATATATATATATATATATATATATATATATATAAAAGTAAATAAAAATAATGATAGTAACAAATAAATAAATGAATAATAAAAAAAAATACAATAATAAATAAATAGATAAAAGAAAAAGAAAGGGAATAAAAACGAATAAATAAATAAATGAAGAAATGACTTTAATAGGTGGTGGGGGTAATGATGGTAGTTATGTGTGGGTAGTTGTATGTGGGGGTGTGGGTAATGCTAATAATGATGGGAAATGAACAATGGGTGATAAAGTATCATTGGGGGAGGGGGGGGGGAGAAAAAAGTAAAATAGAAATAAACAATTAAAAAAGAGAGGGGGTTAGTTACCGCCAAGGACATAGATAAACAAAGTACAGGACAAGACACAATGCATTTCGACCTCTTGGGTCTTGTTCAGGCAAAAACAAATAACAATTAGGACAGTGAGAACAAAGAACAAGAAGCCACTTTGTTTCTCATGCCGGGCACACCGGTAAAATAGCCGCAGGGCGGAAACGAAACCATCCAGAGAGGATCATGGGAAAGGAAATAGTAAGGGGGGGGGGGGAGGAGAGGGTGTGTGAAACAATGGGGTTTGTAGCTTGTTTTGCAGAATAATGCTTAGTGGGGCCCAAAAAAGAAAATAGAAAAAAATGAAATGAAAATAGAAAAGAAATATAATAGAAAAGGAAGATTAAAAGGAATAGTAAATAAATAAATAAATGAAGAATGAAAATGTAAATGAATAAGAAAATGAATTACTTTAATGGGCGGTGATGGTATGATAGTAGTTATGTGTGGGTAGTTGTATGTGGGGGTGTGGATAATGCTAATAATAATTGGAAGGGAATGGGAATGAACAATGGGTGATAAGGTATCCTTGGGAGGGGGAAAATAGGGGGTGGTGGAGGTGGGAGGGAATACGCAATGTGGAGGGGTGGGGGAGTGTGGAAGAGGCCAATGGGGAGAGAGAGAGAGAGAGAGAGAGAGAGAGAGAGAGAGAGAGAGAGAGAGAGAGTTCATGTTTCGCCACCCACACATACGTATGCGTGGGGTGGGGGTGGGGGTGGGGAAATTCATACAAATAGTGTTTTGAAAAGTAAACAATACTGTGGGATGGTGTTCATTGTAGCAGGTGAAATAATGTGTTCGCATTAATATGCTTGTGTTGGTTGAGAAGAAATCGAAAGAAGAGACAGAAATGATCAGTGTGAAACGGGGTCTCAAGTGTAAAAAAAGCAATAAACAATAATATATATATATATATATATATATATATATATATATATATATATATATATATATATATATCGGTATTATGGGTGAATTATGATCATAATGAGTCTAACTGTGGGAAGTTTTCACACATGTACACACACCCATCCTCACACACACATGTATGCACACACACACACACACACACACACACACACACACACACACACACACACACACACACAAGGAAACCTTGACGGGTGATGGTCATTTGATAACAACAGTGCTACAGGATGATAATCATTGTTGTTACTGGAATGATAATTGAGATTAAAGGTACTGTGGGATGCTTATTATTGTCACAGGTGAAATGATGTGGTGGCATTAGTATAATGATGCTGGTTGAGGGGGGGGGGGGGGGGGAATCAATCAATGACTGATGGGTGATCATCATTTAAGATCAACAGTACTATAGGATGGTCTTCTTCTTCGTTCACTTAGGCAGGAACCCTTGAGGTATTGGCGAAGGCTGCTGTATGGTGAAGGCCCTCCAGTGGTCAATAAGGCTTTCCCCTCATCAGTGTGTTGGCAGGCTATGTTTCTGCTTTAATTTTTGCTGGAAATGTTCCGCTGTCATTGGGGCTGTACTACATGGATGATTTGAACACTCGCCATTGTGGAATATTGTGGACATGTGATGTCTCAGTCTGGAGTGCCCTGTCCTCAGTCTCACAATGTTCACTTGGTCGGATCTAGGCACCCGGTAGTCATGCATCCCTCTTGTTGAAGTCTGGGTGCTGCTCAAGCCATTTTCCTTTTTGGTTCTCCTTGGAGAAACTATTGATTTATTCAGAGGAGTACAGTTGGGGCTGCTGTTCTCCTTCTTTTGCCAATTGGTCAGCTTCCTCATTGCCATATATACTGTTAAAAAAAAGTGAAGGACCAACATTTCACTGACTTATAAAAAAGAAAATTGGGAAGTGATCAATCTCCAATTGTAACATGAATTTATTGAATATGTGAAAAGTGGGTAAAGACAATGACAAGTCCGAGGAATCAACAAACTGGAATCGAGCGCAGTACAAACACCCCCACCCCCAAATTTGAAAGTCACAGGAGTGTTTGTTCAATGTCATGGTTAATAACGTGTGTGTCCCCCGTTATTGGCAAGGCATTCAAGGCAGCATTGTCGCATGAAGTTCACCAGTGTGCGCAGAAAGACCTGGGGGGACAGCAGCCCACTCCTGCTGGAGTGACTCAAACAGCTGACCCAGGTTAGCAGGAGGAGGACGACGCTGCTGCAGTCTCTGGCCCAGCTCATCCCAAAGATGTTCGATGGGGTTCAGGTCTGGGCTGTTTGCGGGCGACTGCATTCTGTTGACACCAGCAGCTTGGAGAAACGTGTTTACTGCTCTGGTGCGATGGGGCCGTGCATTGACGTCTTGAAAGACTGCCTGAGGTCCAAGCTGTTGAAGGGCTGGCAGCACCAGGGGTTGCAAAATCTCTGTTTGTTAGCGAACACCATTCAAGTTCCCTGCCACATTGTAGAGAGCCGCTCTGTAGCGTGTGCTTATGCCGCTCCAAATCATAACGGCTCCCCCACCATAGCGGTTCCTTTCCAGGACAGCTTCTTCTGCAAAACGCTCCCCACGGTGTCTCCAGACCCTGTTCCGTCTATCGGTGGGATCCAGGCAGAACCGCGACTCGTCTGTAAACATCACGTTAGCCCACTGTTCATGTGTCCATCTCACGTGCTGCGTGCACCATACTCGGCGTGCTGCTCTGTGGGCATCAGTCAAACGAGGTCTTATGGCTGGTCGTCGAGCACGGAGGTTGGCGGCGTGTAGGCGGTTTCGTATGGTCTGATCACTGACAACAGTGTTGGTGGCATCTCTAAGGCGACGTCTGATGTTGTTTGCACTTGCTGTTCTTTCTTGTGTGGCCTGCCTTTCAATGTATCGGTCCTCTCGTGGTGTTGTTATTCTGGGTCGACCAGAGCGTGGTCGTTCTTGCACTCTTCCTGTGTCTTGAAAGCGTTGTCTGAGTCTGATAACAACAGAGTGTGATACCCCAAGTCTCCGTGCCACTTCCCGGACTGCAACTCCTTCTTGGAGCCATCCTATTGCTCTTCCTCGATCCAGCTCGTTCAGTCTTCGACGTGGAGGCATGCTGTTGCATTGCATTTTTCGCCAGTACAGTGGCTTTTAAAGACATTTGGTTGAGCATACTTTATGACCTACAGCCTGATTTAGCTCGTGCTTCACATGATTTTGATTCAGCACATGCTCCTCGGATCCCAAGCACATCATAAATTCACCCCAATTTGTTCCAAAAATGACAAGTCGCGACACGTGTTTTTCAAGGCGCGTGAAAAATGTGTGCCACAAAATTGCAGTTGCCACATTCACTATCAATTTGTGCGTGTGGTTCAATTTGTTTGGACCACAAAGGCGGTACAATTGAATTTTTGTGAATTTTTAAAAGTTTTTGTGCATTCTCAATGTTGGTCCTTAACTTTTTTTAACAGTATATTATATTGCAGTATGAAGGCGTTCACTGGATGACATTATTCTCTTTGTCTTGTTTTAAGCCCCAGGCTTCTCGTTTGAAACTGAACAAACACATCTCTAAAATGCTTACATGAAATTGTTGTGAGGTAGTTCTCACCTTGAAAAAGATTTTTAAATAAGTGATAAAACTCATACGTGTCACTTTCTTCCAAGTTACTATGGCAGTTTTGCATATATGGCACGCAATCAACCTATCTTTAAACTCTGCCAAAAGACTGACTTTGTCACCAACAGTCTGAGTCATCTATAAAATGCCAAATCCATTTACGGATAGAACTCTCTTTATTTCAAATGCCCAATTCTGGCGACCTAATTCTAATTCAGTTACTGCCATGTCGTGCAGTATGCCTCTTTATTTACTATTGTCATTGGTAATTTTACAAGTCACAGCTGATACTTCAAACATTTGACAACAGTTCTAATATATAAAGGATATTGACCAGTTTCACCCTGACACATTTTATTAGAGGTATGTAAAGATACATTCAGGAACCATTTGATAGCAAAATTATATACAGTTTCCATTTGCTCATTTACGTAAATGCCTCAAATTTCTGCGCCATATGTTCGAACAGGCTGGATTTGTGTGTCAAACAGTTTCCAAAGCAATAAAGGATCAATAAAATCGAGTTTTCTCAGACATAGACAGATCTCTGTTACACCCCTTTTCCCCTTTTAACACATTTCTGACCAACCCATACTAAGACAATTTGGTAGTAAAGACGATTCCTAAATATCTATACGATTTCGTAACTCTAAATTCATTCCCCCATACTACCGTTTCTCACATGCAGCCAGATGCACCCTTTCTAAATACCATCGCATTCGTTTGATCTAAATTAACTTTTAGGTCCAGTCTATTTGCTTCTTGTTTTAATAAGTTTAACTGATTTTGTAATCCCACCACAGATTTCACGACAAGGATGACGTCATCAGCAAAGAGTAACAGGAATATTCAATAGCATCCGAAATAAACTGTACCCCATGCTACTTTTTAGATATTTCAATAGCCAATTCAATTATAAAGATAGAAAATAACTGGGAACTAAGACTACACCTTTGTTTCACACCTCTTGGACACTCAAAGTAATCTGAATATAAATCTTTATTACGTACGCTAGCTGTTACAGTATATATGACCTTCAGAGATTTATATAACTTCCCACCTACTCCTGCTCTTCTTAAAATATCCCATGATTTGTTTCTGCTAACTGAGTCAAAGACACCTACAAGATCTTCTCGTGCAGTTCCAAATTGAACACAATCTCCACACCTACACCACCAGGAACTCACCCCTGCTCAAAACCTAACTGCAAAATCTGCCACCTCACCAAACCAGACACCATCCTACAGGGCCCCAAAGACTCCTTGACTATTAAACACACATTCTCCTGTCAGAGCTGCAACATTGTATACGCTATCCACTGCCAGCTGTGTGGCAAGATCTATATATGTGAAACATCCCGCACACTTGAGACACGCATCTCTGAACACCTGGCTGACATCCGCCACCACCGACCCAAACCCATTGCCCTACATTTCAACCACTCCCAACACAACATCAACCATGTGAAGGTCTTGGCACTCTGGCAATCACAGAGTGACAGCTTTGAATGCACTTCACGAGAGACCCATCTCATTGCCAAACTTGGTACGCTACAGCCCCAAGGCATCAACATGCAACAGTAACACAAATATGCATACTCACCCCTTCAACACCAGTCGGCTATATCTTCCACCAACACACACACATACATATACACAAACATGCCCCCACTACCCACTTCATACAGAAGTTGCAGCCATCCTCTGTTTATCTTATTTTATTATTCTTATTTCATTTATTTTATTTTATTTTATTTCTTTTATTTCATTTATTTTATTACATATTTAAATCTTTTTAATTTTTTTTTTCAAAATTCATCTTGTTATCATCATCATTATCATTATTCTTATCATTATTATTATTATTTTCCTATTATTTTTATTTACTTTATTTTATTTCATCTTATTTTATTTTGTTTATTTAAAACCTACACCAAACTTTATTAGCATTACCCGCACCTCCACATACAACTATCCACACATAACTGTCATCAACATCACCACCCATTAAAGTCGTTTATTTGTTTATTGATTGATGGTTTTTACTTTCCTTTTTTTTAATTAGATTTTTTTTTTTTCAAATTTCTTCTCCACTAAGCACTATTATCAATCCATCTTTCTTCACTACCGTCACTAATTTATTATACTATTATAACAACAAACCCATGTTCACACTACAACCCCCATCCCCCCCCCCCCCCCCCCCCCCCCCCCCCCCCCCTCGTCCGTATCCTCTCCGTATATCCCCTCTTAAGTGGCCCCATTTCCGTCGAGAGGCCACTTTGAACGCGTGGCGACCATGAGCAGCTAACTGGTTTCTTCTTCGTTTTCACTGTCCTAAGGCCTTTCTGAAGTCTACAAAGGCATCATAGAATTTAGAGTTGTTCAGTAAATGTTTTTTTTTACAACGGTAAACAAAGTATAAATGTGGTCCACAGTACTATAATCCTTTCTAAAATGTGATCCACCGTGCTATAAATCTTTCTAAAACCAGCCTGTTCTTCTATAATCGTTTCTTCTCTGTTGGCCCATGCAACTAGACGTTTGTTCAAAATGTTAGTATGCACTTTACCCAATATACTGGTTAAAGATACACCATAATCATTATCTGGCTTGTTTGCATCTCCTTTCTTGTGAATAGGCACTATTATTGATCTAGACTACTCCTCTGGAAAAATCCCTCATCAAACAGTTCATTGAAAAGCTTGACCACTAGTGTCATCCTTAGCGTATACTAGCATTTCAGCCCTAATTTTATCTGGTCCACTGCTTTTATCCAACTTAAGTTTTTTAATGCTATCTAACACTTCCTCTTTTGTGGTGGGATCATTAAACAATAACTCATGTATATTAACACTCGTATCATCTTCTAACTCAATTGTATCTGACACATCACCAAAATCGTGAAAAACGCCAAAGAAATGTTTATATTAAAGGTTAATGGAAATTTCATTGTACACAAGATTCTTTCTATTGATTAATCTCATTGTTGACCAGAAAGATTTGTGATTCTTTACCGAGTTTTTTCAATTTGTCTCACAATAACTAACGACATCATGGGAAACAATAAAGTAATCTATAACATGCTACCACCAGGTGAAATAAATGTAAATGAACCATTACATCTCCTGCACAGAAACTATTCATAATTCTTAAATCAAGAGAGAAACAAAACTCCAAGAGCGAATAACCATAATTATCAACTGTGTTTTCCTTTGAAACAGAACGATTATTAGCAGTTACATCATTCACACCAACTCGTGACTTGTCCTTGCATTTAAATCCCTCCAAATCATAACATAAACTTTTTCTCTAGCTAGTAAATGAGACAAATTTTCCTGTGTGTCAGCATAACCATCCTTTGTATCTCTTTCACGATAAACTGGGCTGCCTTCAGGAGGGACGTAACACGCTACTAACAACACATCTTTTTTACACCCAAACATCTTCTTATCCATCCTTACAACGATGGCATTCTCACAATGAACTTGAATTTCTTTGACAAAACGAACAAATTTATTTCTGACTAAGAGCAAAACACCTCCTGAGCGTCTGCCACGTACATATAACTTTTGGGCTGGAGCAATAAAGTTAGAATAATGATTGAATACAAAAGAGACATCTGATGTGCTACCAGCAAACTTTTCTGTCAAACAGACACTTTCAGACAATTTCACATGATTAATAGCCGAAACATCGTACATTTGTGTGAAAATATTCTCTACGTTATGAGAAAGAAACGTTACTTGAAAAGATGAATGGCCGAAAAGATTCTTTTCATTATAACTGGATGACGACGATCCTAAAGCTCTACCAGACTGAGTTTTGCTACGAGGTTCATCATCATTCATTGTCCCCCACCACTCCCTTTCCCCTGAGCAGCCTTGTGCAGTGACCTGTTTTGTCTGCCGCCACCAGCGTTCGTTCGATTCGAGTGATCTGCCGTTTGCTGGCCTTCACCCTCTGTGCCCGTGTTGGTAAACAATGGAAAAGCCCCATATCCCACTCTGTCAGATTGTATAGTAGAAGCATGACTGGGTGTCTGGTCTGCGCCCCCGAAACTAGCACGTTGATTGGTGCGTTTGCAATTAGGCGATATCTGCTGCATACAATTATTTCGCTGTGTACGATCTTTTTCCGTGTTTGGAGAGAATGGTTTCGATAATTAAACTGAGCATCAGGGCCACACACACTGCTCACGATTTGTGCGAAACTGAGCGTGTCAACTTGTTTGGAGCGCACTTGCAGAGATCCCTTCACAAAATATGCGACCACATTTTTCCGTTTTGCTTCTAAGAATATCTGTGCTTGACGGTTTGTTAAATCCGACGCCATGTTTGTACCCTTAGCTCTTTATTTCGCAACAGTTTCATTTTGACCCCCAGTCCCTGAATTGAGCTATAAGTGGATTCCTCCCCACCTATATAGGCTGAGGATTCCCCTCCCCACTATCATAGGCTGAGGATTCCTCCAACTATCATAGGCTGAGGATTCCCCTCCCCACACTATCATAGGCTGAGGATTCCCCTCCCCACACTATCATAGGCTGAGGATTCCCCTCCCCACACTATCATAGGCTGAGGATTCCCCTCCCCACACTATCATAGGCTGAGGATTCCCCTCCCCACACTATCATAGGCTGAGGATTCCCCTCCCCACACGATGTACATGCACAATGTCCTCCACATTCCATTGCTTCTTGTCATCCACATTGTTCAACACACCCACAATCACACTGGCACACTCCATTGTTTATTGTCATCCACACTGTTCAACACACCCACATCAACTGGACACTCATTGTGTTTTCATCACTGTTCACACGCCCACAATCACACTGACACATCTTGTTTATTGTCATCCACACTGTTCAACACACCCACAATCACACTGGCACACTCCTCATAATCCTCTCTCCCTTCACCATCACCGTGAGGAATACCAAAGAACCTCAAGTTTTCTCTTCTGGAAAACCCCTCTAACCAATCCAGCTTTCTATACTCCCCCTCCAGTTCTTCCCTCATCTCCCCAACTACATCAGACACTTCATCCATTTTCCTTTTGGTTTCAGTGAAGTCTCTCGCCATGTCAATGACCTCAGCAGACAGTCTGTTGTGTTCCTGTGCCAGATTGTCACATCACTGAGAAATCTTGGTGCACTTGTCACTGACACTAGCCAGTTCAGTTTTGATATGCACAAGATCAAGCATGATCTCTGTCTGTTCCGCTTGTTTTGTTTGCTGTTCTTGCTGTTTGTTTGATGGCGTTCAGAATCTATCCGCCGATATCAGGTTCAATGCTACTTGCCTTCTTCGTCATTTCCTTCGTGTTTTCAGCCATTTCCGTGTTGTTGGTTTCATCTGTCGGTGGCCCAGGGTTCAAAGAAATGTCATTGGCCTTTAATAATAGCAGAAATCCGGGGATTGTCACAGCCAGCGCAGTCAACTGCACACCTGCTTCCAACACGGCCATGTACCAACTGGATGAAACATGAGAAATTTGAACCCAGGCCTACACTGCTACTCGACACAGCAGTGCCAAACATGGGAGTAAGTGGAAAGTCATCAATGCTCTTTTCTGCCAGAGCTCCCACAACATTGTCTTCGGCGCAGTAAGGCAAAACAATGCAGGCACACAAGCACAGGTAGACGATCACAGACGTATCGACAGTCACAGCTGATTCACGGTCACGCCCCCTTTCTC
>CM065736.1:7364452-7369452 GCA_033310375.1 Conus canariensis | reverse complement strand
ATAGAAATGAAAGAGAGGTTTAACGGTGCGTGATGGGTGTACAGACTGTATTAGGAATGAGGTTTTGTACAGAAATGAAAGAGAGGTTTAACGGTGCGTGATGGGTGTACAGACTGTATTAGGAATGAAGTTCTCTTCAGAAATGAAAGAGAGGTTTAACAGTGCGTAATGGGTGCACAGACTGTATTAGGAATGAGGTTTTGTACAGGAATGAAAGAGAGGTTTAACGGTGCGTGATGGATTTCCAGACTGTATTAGGAATGAGGTTTTGTAAAGAAATGAAAGAGAGGTTTAACAGTGCATGATGGATTTACAGACTGTATTAGGAATGAGGTTTTGTACAGAAATGAAAGAGAGGTTTAACAGGTACTGGTATCTGGTATCTCTGCCTTGACCGGATGGTCGTGGGGGAGACATGATGGACGTCTTGCAGGCCAGAGAGCGCCAGCCAGGTCTGTCTTCTGCCGCTCTGATCAGGGAGGGGCTGTCCATTCGGGTCCACTCTTTGATGTTATCCATCCAGTTCTTTGCTGGTCGTCCGCGTCTGCGGCCACCTTCCAATGTTCCTTGCAGCACTGTCTTGGGTAGGCTGTTGTGGCGAGTGACGTGACCAAACCATGTCAACTTCCTCCTTCTCACAAGCGCTAGGAGGAGTTCCTGCGGGCCTGCCCGTGATGCTATTTGGGCACGAACGAAGTCGTTGGTCTTGTGGTCTTTCCAGGAGATCCCTAGCATGCGTCTGTAGCACTTGGTCTCAAACGTTTGGACTCTTCTGGTCGTCTCAGCTGTCATGGTCCAGCTCTCGCAGCCATAGAGAAGGAGGGACAGAACCAGGGCTTTGTATAGTGTGATCTTTGTTGGGAAGCTGATGTCTTTGCTGCTCCAGATCTTTTCAAATTTTGCCATGGTGGATGTTGCGATGGCGAGCCTGGTCTTGATTTCGGTGGTGGAGCGTCCGTCCTTAGTGAGTGTGGCGCCGAGGTATTTAAAAGCGTCCACCTCTTCGAGCTGTTGGCCGTTCATGGTGATCCGTGCAGCGGTGTTGTTTGCGCTGTTTACCATGACTTTGCTCTTTTCGCAACTGACCTCCATGCCATATGCCTTTGATGTGTCTGCCAGTCTGTTGGTGAGACCTTGCAGTTCGTTGTTGCTGCCCCATCAGGTCGATGTCATCGGCGAAACGTAGGTTGTTGATCGTTCGCCCACCGATGGAGATTGTGGACTCAAAATCATGTAGGGTCTCTTTCATGATGTTTTCCAGACAGAGATTGAACAGCACCGGAGAGAGTAGGCATCCTTGACGGACACCGACTTGAAGTTGTCTTGAAGTACTTTCCGATGTTGTTGTTGAGGAGGACCGCACTACTGGCAGAGTTGTACAGGGACTGGATGGTTTGAATTAGTCCCTCCTCGATGCCAAAGCCTCTCAAAACATGCCACAGTCCTTCGTGCCACACTCTGTCGAAGGCTTTTTTGAAGTCTATGAAGTTGTGGTATAGTTCTTTTTGTGTTGGAGGTGTTTTTCCATCATAATGCGGCAGTTGAAAATCTGATCAACTGTGCTTCGGCCTGCCCTGAATCCGGCTTGTTCTTCTGCCAAGTGTTCTTCAGCTTCGCCTTTGAGTCTGTTGAGAATGACTCTTAGCATGATCTTGCTGGTGTGGCTGATCAGGCTGATTGTCCTGTAGTTGTTACATTTTCGCAGGTTTCCTTTTTTGGGGAGGGGGATGATGAGTGATTTTGTCCACTCATCAGGCCATTGTTTGGTCTCCCAGATCTTCTGACAGAGTGATGTTACCACAGTGACCAGGTCATTTCCCCGTGCTTGAGGAGCTCAGCTGGGATGTTGTCTGCTCCTGGTGACTTGCCCGCTGGAAGGCTGCGGATGGCCTCCTCTACTTCTTCCCTCATGATAGGCAGTGGAGAGGGTTCCTTGGGTGGTCTTGGTTCCCTTTGAAGCACGCTGGTGTCTGGCTGTATGGGATAGTTGTATAGTTCGTCGCAGTACTCTGTCCATCTGGCCAGCACTGCGGAGCTCTTGGTCAAAAGGGTTCCGTCTTTGTCCTCGATTACTGTTGATTTGTTCTGCTGGGTCTTTGTGAGCGTCTTCAGCGCCTCGTACGCTTCCTTGCTATTCCCTTGCTCCGTGCTTTTCTCAATGGCTTCGCACTGTTCACTTATCCACTTCTCCCTGGCTTCATTCATCTTGCTTCTCACGAGCTTGTTTGTTTTGCGGTACTGCTCGGCTCCCTCTGGAGCATGATGGATTTACAGACCGACTTGGATTTACTGCATATTTCAGATTTACAACACAGTAAGTGCAATTGAATGGTTAACAGAAGGTATACAGTATGATGCAGGAGGCAATTTTTGTGTATTTTGCATAATTTATACATGTATACTTAATTCAGTCAAACACACAGACACACAGAAACACAGCGACACACACACACACACACACACACACACACACACACACACACACACACACACACACACACACATTCAAAATTAATGTATACACGAGTTATACAGGTTCTTGCTGTCGTATCTCATCAATTTAAATCAGCTGTCTGGAAAACAGCCAAGTATCACAAGCTTTACACGCTGGGAGGAGGGAGAGGGGTCAAAATGGGGGCTGGTAGGGGGAGGGGGTAGTGGAAGGGGGTGAAGCATCATGCAAATGAGGAAGGAGGTGGTACAGAGGTAGAATGATGGAAGGTGGGGGGTGGGAGGATGGAGGGGGATTAAGGGAAGAGGTGAATGATGGAAGGTGGGGGGAGGGAGGGGGGAGGGGGGATTAACGGACAGAGGTAGAATGATGGAAGGTGGGGGGATGGGAGGGGAGAGGGGTGGTTAAGGGACAGAGGTAGAATAATGGAAGGTGGGGGATGGGAGGGGGGAGGGGGATTAAGGGACAGAGGTAGAATGATGGAAGGTGGGGGATGGGAGGGGAGAGGGGTGGTTAAGGGACAGAGGTAGAATAATGGAAGGTGGGGGATGGGAGGTGGGAGGGGGATTAAGGGACAGAGATAGAATGATGGAAGGTGGGGGGATGGGAGGGGGGAGGGGGATTAAGGGACAGAGGTAGAATGATGGAAGGTGGGGGATGGGAGGGGGGAGGGGGGATTAAGGGACAGAGGTAGAATGATGGAAGGTGGGGGATGGGAGGGGGGAGGGGGGATTAAGGGACAGAGGCAGAATGATGGAAGGTGGGGGGATGGGAGGGGGAGGGGGATTAAGGGACAGAGATAGAATGATGGAAGGTGGGGGATGGGAGGGGGGAGGGGGGATTAAGGGACTGGAGCCTTTGAATGTTAAAACTGACTCCGAGGGTCTTTCGTCGTCTTATGACTTGAATCAGCTGGCAACTGTGTAGATTCTGAAAAAATAATAAAGTTTATAAAAACCTTTTGGTGGTAGTAGAATCCATTAGTGAGAACATTAGTGTTCTCACTAATGGATTCTACTACCACCAAAAGGTTTTTATAAACTTTATTATTTTTTCATTTTACAACGAATCCTGCAGTCAACTTTTGTTTCTTCCTTGTGTAGATTCTGTTTATAGCTTTTGCTGTCCTTGTGAAACAGGACACGGCAAACTGCGTAGTATAACTGAAACTTATCATTCTTTTCTACCTTATTGAGAGCCACCACCGCTCTGCCGTTTGCCTTACTTGGTGTTGCTGGCTGCACGGTGCACCACGTGACTTAGGAACAGCAGTGACGTCATCAGAGATCGGCGCTGTTGTCAGTGTGCTGTGGTCTTGTCACTGGGACAGACGGCTTTCTGAGGAAGAGCGCAGCTGGGAACACTTGGCCACACCCGTCTTCAGGTAACGTTCTGTGCTGTGTCTGTTCAGCTGTGTGTTAGCTATCAGGACATCGTGACGTTCTGTGCTGTGTCTGTTCAGCTGTGTGTTAGCTATCAGGACATCGTGATGTTCTGTGCTGTGTCTGTTCAGCTGTGTGTTAGCTATCAGGACATCGTGACGTTCTGTGCTGTGTCTGTTCAGCTGTGTGTTAGCTATCAGGACATCGTGACGTTCTGTGCTGTGTCTGTTCAGCTGTGTGTTAGGTATCAAGACATCATGATTGTTATCTTTATCGTCATTGTTGTTCTAGGGGTGGTGTTACAGACATGTTAGGCTGTTTTCATCTCCATGTCTCTGTACTCAGTCCTACACAACAGGACAGAGGCTCAGTCATTCTGTTCGTCTGTCCAGGACAGTGACATAGTCTGTCTCTCATTAAACAGTAACCTGCTGCCTGGTCTTGGAAGGAGTTATGAAGGGGTCACAGACTGTAGGAACATACGCTTTGTTCTTGTCCTTTATTAAAACGAGTTCTTTTAATGTAACAATGCCTTCATAAGATCTGGTATGCAACGATGACATTAAAGAAAAAAAAAAGAAGAAAAGTTTCTGTTAGTATTCAGGTGTTTTTTTTTTAATTTGATTTATTTCCCCGAGTGATGTTCTTACAAAAAAACAGCATTCAGACATTTTATTCGGACTAAACCAGCGCCAAATCATACAAACGTCATGCGGTCTGATATATATATATATATATATATATATATATATATATATATATATAAAGCCGAACAATTAAGTAGTGGCGGAAAAGTGCAGGCTAACAAGTCTTCCGTCATTACAGTAATGACCTGGCAAAGATTTGAACTTAGAAAAAAAATGGGGGAAATGGGTTGCGCGCGCGCGCGCGCGCGCGCGCGTGTGTGTGTGTGTGTGTGTGTGTGTGTGTGTGTGAATTGTATGTCGTCTGTTCTGTTGTTTTGTGAGGTGGGTAAATGTTTAGTGTGACAACAAGATAGTTCTTTATCGTGTGTGTATGAGTGTGTGTGTGTGTGTGTGTGTGTGTGTGTGTGTGGTGTGTGTGTGTGTGTGTGTGTGTGTGTGTGTGTGAATGCGCATGAATGTGAGCGTGTGTGTGTATGTACATGTTTGCGCGCGCGCTCACGCGCGCACGTTTCTGTGTGT
>CM065736.1:7349452-7359452 GCA_033310375.1 Conus canariensis | reverse complement strand
CGGTACTCTACGCTTACTTTCATAATGTATCCCAGCGTCAACCAGGCCCGAGAGATACAAACACCTGCAGTGTTGGTCAAGAAATTTGAGCAACACTCTCAGAGACGCATCCTTTAATGATGAAATTCCACTGTGTGGTCCCAGTCTTCCCAGCTGAGCCGTAGCAAAGTCAACTGTGGAGCAGAACAATCCCATGAATAAAGGGCTCTGACAGGAATCGAACCCACGACCTCCCAGCCGGGTTTTCGCGACGCAAAAAAAAAAAGATTAATTGCCCTTTTTTTTCTACACTGCTTAATTTGTACATGAAGTAATAGTACTGGTTTTGTTGTGATTTGCTGTATAATGTGTACATAAATTAACAATGCTGATTTTGGAATTAATAACGCTTGTTTTGGAATTAATCATGCTGGTTTTGGAATTAATAATACTAATTTTGCAGTAAAAATTGCATAATGAAGACATGAAATAATAGCGTGCTGGTTTTGTTGTGAATACTACGGAATATGTACCCCAAAACACCAGAGATCTATTTTTCTATCGGGTGTATACATGTTTGTAGATTCCTGCTCTGATGTATACAATGCATAATCTATACTTGAAGCAGCAGAGTATTGCTTCAGAGGGGAACGTTCTTAAGTGTACAGACGAACCACCAGGACCACCAGAACGATGGCTTCAAGACACATACGGTGGACAGCCTCCCCATCTTTGAAACCCACCGCTGGACAGTTCTCAGTGAAAGAGGGAGGAAGGGCCGGAATTGCGCGGAAGGGGGTGGGGGGGGGGGGGGGGGGGGGGTGGGAGGAGGGGTGCAGGAGGCACCTATTGCCAATGAACCAGGACGCACACAATTCACGACCTCCCTTCCAACAATTCCATCCCTGGACAGTTAGCTTTGGCGTATAATTGTGTTGATTCTAACAACTCTGAATTTGAGCTTGTCGATGGTTTATGCATGTCTGATTATTCTGATAACTTTGATGTTGATTGCATACTATAGAACATTCATCTGTAATTATTCAGACAACTCTGATGTTGATTGCATACTATAGTACATACATCTGTGATTATTCTGATAACTTTGATGTTGATTGCATGGTATGGACCATTTATCAGTGATTATTCTGATAACTCTGACGTTGATTGTATAGAATTGATGGCACATTTGACGGTGGTGATTCTAATGGCTGACGCTGATTGTATGATGTGATTCACATTTGACAGTCTGTGGTGATACATTGCATACATGTTGATTGATGACATCTGTAATTATTCTGTCAACTCTGATGTTGATTGCATAGTATGGTCCATTTATCAGTGATTATTCTGATAACTCTGACGTTGATTGTATAGAATTGATGACACATTTGACGGTGGTGATTCTAATGGCTGACGCTGATTGTATGATGTGATTCACATTTGACAGTCTGTGTCGATTCTGATAGCTCTGGCGCTTATTGTACAACGTGATTGATTAACAACTGTATGCTCGTAAGAATAATCATGGTTCAAACAGTTTTGACAATACAGGTGACATTATCAACGATTCTGTGGTTAGAATGTCTGTTTTTGATAACAAAAAGTACAGAAAAGAACATTCTGACGCTGATTGTGTAGCATGGCTCACACACACACACACAACACCACACACACACACACACACACACACACACATATATAATATATAATATATATATATATATATATATATATGTATAAATTAAACTTCTTTCTTTGTAAGGGCACGCATAAAGTGTAAATAATGACCAAGACTGAAAGTACACACAAACACCAAGCAAGCTTATAAAACACGTCACATACATTTTCATCTCAGATCCTTCAGATCATGACATTCGGAGAAAGTAAATCCTACAGACCAGTTTCAGTATCATCAAGCAATCTTATAAAACACGTCACATACATTTTCATCTCAGATCCTCCAGGTCATGACATTCGGAGTAAGTAAATGCTACAGACCAGTTTCAGTATCATCAAGCAAGCTTATAAAACACGTCACATACATTCTCATCTCAAACCCATCAGGTCATGACATTCGGAGAAAGTAAATGCTACAGACCAGTTTCAGTATCATGATGTTCCAATAAGGCAGCAAGGTCAGGGACAACAGGGGCATAGAAAGGAAAGAACATTGATCGTATATACAACAAACATTTACCCCTGTTGGTTTGGTACATGGGAATCATTTGGTTTGGTCGTTTTCATGATTCATTCCACCAAGAATATATATTTCTACACGTTACATACATTGAAAAGGTCCGTCACAAACATATTTAGATTTGTTTTTGTTTTGTCAATTCCACGTCCATACATGTAATTATTTTTCCATCACAATTATCAACTCTAACAGATCATCGTTTTGTTTTCTCATCAGTTCCACAGCAAGGGGCAGTCTTTCACAGAAGGAACACAATGTTCAGAATCCTGTCAACCTTTTCACAGAAAGTACATGTCAACTCACATTCTAAATAGGCAGTGATTAATTAAACCGGTCTCTCTATTTCACCTATTACATCCGCTCTTATCAATTACTTGTATACTTTTTTAAAACACTATTTAGATTTCTAAATCACATTTTCACCTAAAACGATTTTTAGTTTGTTTATTTAATGTTCTTAATATTTTAGTATTTTTAATCAATCAGTAGGTGTACTGAGATGTTGTTATCATTTGACAAAGGCACTTACATTAACACTTCATTGTCTTCCATTTAATATTGTAATAAACACGTGTCCCTTTGGTAACGCTACATTATTTTTCAAGCGCAACAGCTCTGCCATTGCTAATGTTGCTAGCTAACTTTATTCTGTCATTATTAATGCCACTAATTTCAATTTCCTTTTCTCTGTGCAGTCTTCAACCAACTGCACGCCACTTAGGTCATCCAGAAAATTGGCCTGGATTCCCTGCTTCTCTGATTTGCCTGCTTATCTATGTCAGGACATAACGAATGTGTTCCATCATAATGATGCTGGTGATTCTAAGTGGCGGCTTACAAAAGTGCCATTGTCATCAAGCAAATTCTTCACTAAAATATATCGTTCTGCATCAGTTTCTTGTAAAAGAAGTTTTTCTCATATTTCAAACTTTTCATTATATAAACATATGTTCAGTAGCTAGATCTGTACTTTTTTTTAAGCCTGCATGTTTGCAGAACGTTCGATATGTTTGGGGAAAAAAATCCTTTCTAAAATATGTGCATATTATCGCTTTCTACAAACCTGTCAGGCCCTTATTCGTCAAGGTTATTTATTTCAGGCTATAACGAATGTGTTCCATCATAATGATGCTGGTGATTCTAAGTATTTATGAGAAAAAAAATACAACAAACATTTCAATGCTGATTTTGTAGTGTGGTTCCTACTGTCGTGGTAAATCTGATGACTCTATTGCTGTGGTGTAAATATTTGTGGTAATTCTTATTACGCTAATTGGTAAATACTAAATAAACTTTCGTTGGTGTGAACATCAATTTGGTTTCAGTATTTTGTTCACTTAGTTGGTTGGTTGGATGGTTTATTTATGTTGTTGTTGTTGTTGTGTGTGGTGGTGGTGGTGGTGGTGGTGGTGGTGGTGGTGGTGGTGGTGATGGTGATGGTGGTGGTGGTCGTCGTCATCGTGTTTGTGGTGATGGTGGGTTTTTTTTTTTTAACCAGTTGGCTGGATTTGTCGCTGTCTGACCTTCCAAGCCACCTCACTGGCATTGCTCCCAAAGCCCTTCATCCCAGCCCCCTGTTCACAGCTGCACCCCAGCCTGTCCCATAGCAGTCATGGCATCGACAACTGGCGGGGAGCAGTCAGTATCAAGTTGTCATGAGGCAACCTGCCTGAGAAGACCCTGCACCGGTGTTGTGTCACTTGGGTGATGTTGAGTGGTGCCTGTTGTGATCCAACACACCACACCACACCCACACCACACCACACACACCACACACACACACCACACACACACACACACACACACACACACACACAACACACCACACACACATCTACACCACCCACCACAAGCATACTCCTTCTTATCAACACCTATACTCCCCCCACTCTATCCCCAGTTCTCTACTCACATCCCCCCTCCTTCCCTCCACTCCCCTGTCCCATCACTTTCTTCCACTCCTCCCACCCCATCCTCCTCCCTTTCCTCCTCTCCCCACCTTCCCCACCTTTCCCCCCCCTTTACCCCTCCTCCTTCCCCTGTCCCCACCTCTCCCCCACCTTTACCCCTCCTCCTTTCCCCTGTCCCCACCTCTCCCCCACCTTTCCCCTCCTCCCTTTCCCCTGTCCCCACCTCTCCCCCACCCCCACCTTTACCCTTCCTCCCTTTCCCCTGTCCCACCTCTCCCCACCTTTACCCTCCTCCCTTTCCCTGTCCCCACTCTCTCCCCCACCTTTACCCCTCCTCCCTTTCCCCTGTCCCCACCTCTCCCCACCTTTACCCTCCTCCCTTTCCCCTGTCCCCACCTCTCCCCCACCTTTACCTCCTCCCTTTCCCCTGTCCCACTCCACCTCTCCCACCTTTACCTTCCTCCCTTTCCCCTGTCCCCACCTCTCCCCCACCTTTACCTCCCTCCCTTTCCCCTGTCCCCACCTCTCCCCCACCTTTACCTTCCTCCCTTTCCCCTGTCCCCACCTCTCCCCCACCTTTACCTTCCTCCCTTTCCCCTGTCCCCACCTCTCCCCCACCTTTACCTTCCTCCCTTTCCCCTGTCCCCACCTCTCCCCCACCTTTACCTTCCTCCCTTTCCACTGTCACCACCCTCTCCCCCCCCCCCTTTACCTTCCTCCCTTTCCCCTGTCCCCACCTCTCCCCCACCTTTACCTTCCTCCCTTTCCCCTGTCCCCACCCTCCCCCACCTTTACCTTCATCCCTTTCCCCTGTCCACACCTCTCCCCCACCTTTACCTTCCTCCCTTTCCCCTCTCCCCACCTCTCCCCCACCTTTACCTTCCTCCCTTACCCCTGTCCCCACCTCCCCCCACCTTCACCTTCCTCCCTTTCCCCTGTCCCCACCTCTCCCCCACCTTTACCCCTCCTCCATTTCCCCTGTCCCCACCTCTCCCCCACCTTTACCCCACCTCCATTTCCCCTGTCCACACCTCTCCCCCACCTTCACCTTCCTCCCTTTCCCCTGTCCCCACCTCTCCCCCACCATTACCCCTCCTCCCTTTCCCCTGTCCCCACCTCTCCCCCACCTTTAAACCCTTCCTCCCTTTCCCCTGTCCCCACCTCTCCCCCACCTCTCCCCCACCTTTACTCTCCTCCCTTTCCCATGTCCCCACCTCTCCCCCACCTCTCCCCCACCTTTACCTTCCTCCCTTTCCCACTGTCACCCACCTCTCCCCCCCCCCCTTTACCTTCCTCCCCTTTCCCCTGTCCCCACCTCTCCCCCACCTTTACCTTCCTCCCTTTCCTCTGTTCCCACCTTCTCTCCACCTTGACCTTCCTCCCTTTCCCCTCTCCCCACCTCTCCCTCACCTTTACCCCCCTCCATTTCCCCTGTCCCACAGCTCTCCCCTCACCTTTACCCTCCTCCCTTTCCCCTGTCCCCACCTCTCCCCACCTTTACCTTCCTCCCTTTCCCTGTCCCCACCTCTCCCCCACCTTTACTCTCCTCCCTTTCCCATGTCCCCACCTCTCCCCCACCTCTCCCCCACCTTTACCTTCCTCCCTTTCCCCTATCCCCACCTCTCCCCCACCTTTACCTTCCTCCCCTTCCCCTGTCCCCACCTCTCCCCCACCTTTACTTCCTCCCTTTCCCCTGTCCCCACCTCTCCCCACCTTTACATTCCTCCCTTTCCCCTGTCCCCACCTCTCCCCCACCTTTACCTTCCTCCCTTTCCCTGTCCCCACCTCTCCCCCACCTTTACCTTCCTCCCTTTCCCCTGTCCCCACCTCTCCCACACCTTTACCTTCCTCCCTTTCCCCTGTCCACACCTCTCCCCCACCTTTACCCTCCTCCCTTTCCCTGTCCACACCTCTCCCCACCTTTACCTTCCTCCCTTTCCTCTGTTCCCACCTCTCTCCCACCTTGACCTTCCTCCTTTCCCCGTCCCCACCTCTCCTCACCTTACCCCTCCTCATTCCCCTGTCCACACCTCTCCCTCACCTTTACCCCTCCTCCCTTTCCCTGTCACCACCTCTCCCCCACCTTTACCTTCCTCCCTTTCCCTGTACCCACCTCTCCCCCACCTTACCTTCCTCCCTTTCCCCTGTCCCCACTCTCCCCCACCTTCACCCTCCTCCCTTTCCCCTGTCCCCACCTCTCCCCCACCTTTACCTTCCTCCCTTTCCCCTGTCCCCACTCCCCCCACCTTTACCCTCCTCCCTTTCCCCTGTCCCCACCTCTCCCCACCTTTACCCTCCTCCATTTCCCTGTCCACACCTCTCCCCCACCTTTACCTTCCTCCCTTTCCCTGTCCCCACCTCTCCCCCACCTTTACCTTCCTCCCTTTCCCTGTCACCACCTCTCCCCCCCCTTTACCTTCCTCCCTTTCCCCTGTCCCCACCTCTCCCCCACCTTACCTTCCTCCCTTTCCCCTGTCCCCACCTCTCCCCCACCTTTACCTTCATCCCTTTCCCCTGTCCCCACCTCTCCCCCACCTTTACCTTCCTCCCTTTCCCCTGTCCCCACCTCTCCCCCACCTTTACCTTCCTCCCTTACCCCTGTCCCACCTCCCCCCACCTTCACCTTCCTCCCTTTCCCCTGTCCCCACCTCTCCCCACCTTTACCCTCCTCCATTTCCCCTGTCCCACCTCTCCCCCACCTTTACCCCTCCCTTTCCCCTGTCCACACCTCTCCCCCACCTTCACCTTCCTCCCTTTCCCCTGTCCCCACCTCTCCCCCACCATTACCCCTCTCCCTTTCCCTGTCCCCACCTCTCCCCCACCTTTACCTTCCTCCCTTTCCCTGTCCCCACCTCTCCCCCACCTTCCCCACTTTACCTCCTCCCTTTCCATGTCCCCACCTCTCCCCACCTCTCCCCACCTTTACCTTCCTCCCTTTCCACTGTCACCCCCTCCCCCCCTTTACCTTCCTCCCTTTCCCCTGTCCCACCTCTCCCCCACCTTTACCTTCCTCCTTTCCTCTGTTCCCACCTCTCCCCACCTTACCTTCCTCCCTTTCCCCTCCCCACCTCTCCCTCACCTTTACCCTCCTCCATTTCCCTGTCCACACCTCTCCCCTCACCTTTACCCTCTCCCTTTCCCCTGTCCCCACCTTCCCCCACCTTTAAACCTTCCTCCCTTTCCCCTGTCCCCACCTTCCCCACCTTTACCTCCTCCCTTTCCCATGTCCCCACCTCTCCCCACCTCTCCCCCACCTTTACCTTCCTCCCTTTCCCTTCCCCACCTCTCCCCCACCTTTACCTTCTCCCCTTCCCTGTCCCCACCTCTCCCCCACCTTTACCTTCCTCCCTTTCCCCTGTCCCCACCTCTCCCCCACCTTTACCTTCCTCCCTTTCCCCTGTCCCACCTCTCCCCCCCACCTTTACCTTCCTCCCTTTCCCCTGTCCCCACCTCTCCCCCACCTTTACCTTCCTCCCTTTCCCCTGTCCCCACCTCTCCCCACCTTTACCTTCCTCCCTTTCCCTGTCCACACCTCTCCCCCACCTTTACCCTCCTCCCTTTCCCTGTCACACCCCCCCCACCTTTACCTTCCTCCCTTTCCTCTGTTCCCACCTCTCTCCCACCTTGACCTTCCTCCCTTTCCCCTGTCCCCACCTCCACCTCACCTTTACCCCTCCTCCATCCCCTGTCCCACCTCTCCTCACCTTTACCCCTCCTCCCTTTCCCCTGTCACCACCTCTCCCCCACCTTTACCTTCCTCCTTTCCCCTGTACCCACCTCTCCCCCACTTACCTCCTCCCTTCCCTGTCCCCCCTCTCCCACCTCTCCCCCACCTTCCCTCCCCACTCCCTTCCCCTGTCCCACCTCCCCCACCTTTACCTTCCTCCCTTTCCCCTGTCCCCACCTCTCCCCCACCTTTACCCCTCCTCCCTTTCCCTGTCCCACCCTCTCCCCCCCTTTACCCTCCTCCTTTCCCCTGTCCACCACCTCTCCCCACCTTTACCTTCCTCCCTTTCCCCTGTCCCCACCTCTCCCCCACCTTTACCTTCCTCCCTTTCCCCTGTCCCCACCTCTCCCCCACCTTACCTCCTCCCTTTCCCTGTCCCCACCTCTCCCCCACCTTTACCCCCCTTCCCTCCCTTTCCCCTGTCCCCACCTCTCCCCCACCTTTACCTTCCTCCCTTTCCCCTGTCCCACCTCTCCCCACCTTTACCTTCCTCCCTTTCCCCTGTCCCCACCTCTCCCCACCTTTACCTTCCTCCCTCTTCCCTGTCCCCACCCTCTCCCCACCTTTACCTTCCTCCCTTTCCCTGTCCCCACCTCTCCCCCACCTTTACCTTCCTCCCTTTCCCCTTCTCCACCTCTCCCCCACTTTACCTCCTCCCTTCCCTGTCCCACCTTCCCCCACCTTTACCTTCCTCCCTTTCCCTGTCCCCACCTCTCCCCCACCTTTACCTTCCTCCTTTCCCCTGTCCCCACCTCTCCCCCACCTTTACCTTCCTCCCTTTCCCCTGTCCCCACCTCTCCCCCACCTTTACCTCTCCTCCCTTTCCCCTGTCCCCACCTCTCCCCCACCTTTACCCCTTCCTCCCTTTCCCCTGTCCCACCTCTCCCCCACCTTTACCCTTCCTCCCTTTCCCCTGTCCCCACCTCTCCCCCTACCTTTCACCCCTTCCTCCCCTTTCCTCCCCTGTCCCCACCTCTCCCCCACCTTTACCTTCCTCCCTTTCCCTGTCCCCACCTCTCCCCCACCTTGCCACCTTCCTCCCTTTCCCCTGTCCCCACCTCTCCCCCACCTTTACCCTCCCTCCTCCCTTCCCCCTGTCCCCACCACTCTCCCCACCTTTACCCCTTCCCTTCCCCCTACTTCCTCCCCTCCCTGTCACCACCTCTCCCCCACCTTTACCTTCCTCCCTTTCCCCTGTCCCCACCTCTCCCCCACCCTTCCCACCCTTCCTCCCTTTCCCCTGTCCCCACCTCTCCCCCACCTTTACCTTCCTCCCTTTCCCCTGTACCCCCCTCTCCCCCACCTTTACCTTCCTCCCTTTCCCCTGTCCCCACCTCTCCCCACCTTTACCTTCCTCCCTTTCCCCTGTCCCCACCTCTCCCCCACCTTTACCTTCCTCCCTTTCCCCTGTCCCCACCTCTCCCTCCACCTTTACCTTCCTCCCTTTCCCCTGTCCCCACCTCTCCCCCACCTTTACCTTCCTCCCTTTCCCCTGTCCCCACCTCTCCCCCCCCTTTACCTTCCTCCCTTTCCCCTGTCCCCACTCTCCCCCACCTTTTCCCTCCTCCCTTTCCCCTGTCCACACCTCTCCCCCACCTTTACCCTCCTCCCTTTCCCCTGTCCCCACCTCTCCCCCACCTTTACCTTCCTCCCTTTCCCCTGTCCCCACCTCTCCCCCACCTTTACCTTCCTCCCTTTCCTCTTCTCCACTATCCCCTTCTCAGTCCCCACCTCTCTTACCTTCCCCCCCCTGCCTCTCCCCGTCCCCTCATCCATGTCTTTCCGTGTCCCCCCCCCCTTTCCTTCCCCTCCTGCCTTCCCCTCTTCCCTCCTGCCCCTGTCTTTCTCCAACCCACCTCCCCTCCACTTCCCCCTCCTCCCTTTCCCTCCCCATCTGCATTTCTCTCCCTCCGCATCTTCCCCTCTCCTTCCCCCACCTCTCCTCCGCCCCCTCTACTTCTTCCTCCTCTCCTCCCCTCCTCTCCTCCCCCTTCCCACACACCTTCGCCTTTCCCCTAACTCCATGTCCCCTTTATCCTCCCCCTCCACCCCTTCCCCTTTCCCATGCGCCCAATTCTTTCCATCTTTCACCTCCCGTACCCACCCACCCCCCTCCACTTGCCTATTTTTCCACATCCTCGACTTCCCCCCCCCCCTCACCTCCCATACCCTCCTGCCACATCC
>CM065736.1:7286952-7321952 GCA_033310375.1 Conus canariensis | reverse complement strand
CACACACGCACACACGCACGCACGCACGCACGCACGCGTACTTGCGCGCGCACAGTCGCATGTCGATTCATTGATACTGACAACGTGTACAAATGTCAAAACTGTAAGAGCTGTCACGTACAATCAAATCGGAGGAATCAAGGAATGCAGTCATATTTTATCACCTTCATCATTCCTTTATGGCAGAAAGTTTGTCAGACACATTCAGAAAAAAAATCATGCATATCTGTGAGCATCAACTCACTAATCGTTTATGAGAACCATTTTCTCTGGTGTTTGCATAATTCCTCTCCATTGGGGCGTATATGTTTCTTCTTTTATTTTCATAAACGCCTCACTCAGAAATATCTTCAAGTTAGGATTTGTTGATGTATTGTGAGTGGTTTTGAAAAAAAAAAAAAAATTAAAGTACTCGAATGTAATATTGATCCGTTTTTGTTTTGACATCAGTGCCAAGTAATAAAATCCCTATATCTAAAAAAAAGGTTTTGTTTGTTTTTTTCAAGTGTGAATACGTCACTGTCAACATGTTTTGACGAATGCTCTTCCCAGAAATAACGTGTGGACTCACAATCCATTAATTGAGTACGTCGTTCTTTCGACAACTAAAATTATTGGAATTATACTTTTCTATAACCTGCATTCTTTTAATAACGCTTTTTGGAATTAGAACTTTATGACATCGACACACTTGAATTTGCTACAGAATTGTAAGGCACTCTTAAAGCTGGAACTATTTCTATTTCCTTACTTTGATTTTCTTATTCCGTTTCAGTACCTCTGTCCAGTCTATTCATACGTTAATTTTTATAATTATTAAGAATAATTATATAGCGCTTATCTTCGGCTGGAGACCAAGCTCTAGGCGCTTTACAATCCACACTCTCATTTACACAACGGGCTGCCTACCTGGGTAGAGCCGACTAAAGAGCTGCATGCAGACCCATCATTCAGTCGTTTTCCGTGTCATCCATATTATGCACTCAGTTTCCTCCCTTCATTCTTTAGATTTTTCACTCAGAGTGCATGCTATGTGTAACGTGTCATCCACACCAACGGCCAAACTGGCCTTCTCTTCCGAAAGCTGGTGATCGGATTTTACAGTGTGTGCAAGATGTTATCGCTCGTTCACACACAGAACCTCGGGTTTTGTGTGTGTGTGTGTGTGTGTGTGTGTGTGTGTGTGTGTGTGTGTGTGTGTGTGTGTGTGTGTGTGTGTGTTTTGTCTCATTCGAAGGACTGTATGGGAAATGGAGTCAGAACCAATGTTAACTCCGAGGGGAAAATCCCCCTGTACTGAAACGGCCTGGCGGAGATTCGAGCCCGCAACACAAGGATCACCAAGATTACGAGTCCGACGCTCTACCAACTAATCTATTTTGGCCTCTTGTTTCCATTTTGAGACAGGCGCTGATATGAAAGACTTTCATTCCACCTTCATGATATGAATTAATCAACGTATGTTCTTTCATTAACATTTCACATTTCTGGCACCCTATTTCAGTCATAATGTATGTTGTTTCATTAACATTTCACATTTCTGGCACCCTATTTCAGTCGTTACTAGTCTTACCAAGCAGTCAACTCAGCAACTAATTCTTAAATAATCTTAACCATGCGCGCGCGCGCGCGCGCGCGTGTGTGTGTGTGTGTTGTGTGTGTGTGCGTGCGTGCGTGCGTGCGTGCGTGCGTGCGTGCGTGCGTGCGCGTGTATGTGTGTGCGCATGCTTTTTCTCTGTTCATTGTTTGTGTGTTTCAGGCTACGTTCAGTATTCACTGAACCACAACTTTCTTGTATACTTCATGTCGAGGGTTGACTGCCAGAACCCAGTATCTCTTATATAAATGTATATGAGATACTGGGTTCTGGCAGTCAGCCCTCGATGTATTCCCGCTACAATTCATAACTTTAACTTCCGCGCATGCATCGTGAATTCCCATCACAAGACATGGCTTCCGGACACGTTTTCGGGGATCCGGACATTTCAAGTTGTACTTTGACTTGCAGTCTGGGCCGGTGCAAGTTAGGAAACGATAAGGTATACACCCAGTTTCCCCTGGGAAACGATAAGGCATAGACCCAGTTTCCCCTGCGAAACGCGCAAATGAATCCGCAAAAGACTGCGATCCTGAAAAATCTCCATTATTTCTGGGACCTGAGATTCGAATCACACCCAGAATTTCGAAGCTCAGGAGTGTTCATTTTTGTGTTCGAAGTTTCCATTAATTTTCTTTGAAATAAATCCAAATTTTTGTCGGTATCGTCACGTCTACATCAACTTTGACATTAAAGAGATGCTAATCTGTTCTAACTTACCTCCCTTTCTTCGTTTTGTCGCCTCTACATCAACTCTGATACTAAAAAAAAAAAATTAAAAAAAAAACGCGCTGAGTTCGGAATTACTTCCCTTTCTTCGTTTTGTCGCGTCTTCATCAAATTTGATATTATAAAGACGTGCTGATCAGTTCTGAATTAGATTTTTTTTACATCTAAATTAATTCCCTTCTTTTTGTCGTGTCTACATCAACTTTGATATTAAAAAGACGTGCTAATCAGTTCTGAATTAATTTATTTAAACATCTGAATAATTCTCTTCTCTTTGTTGTGTCTACCTCAACTTTCATATTAAAAAGACGTGCTCATTCTAAATTAATTCGGTTCTCGTAAATTCAATTCACTTTGCCTCCAATACGATTGCAAATTCAAACCATGTCTTTTTGTCAATCTAGACAACTTCATATCCTTTTTAAATCAGTTGTAAGACTGAAGCACATTAACAGACTCTGTTATTCGAAATAGAGACACTCCATAGCTTTGCATGGCTGATCAAAAATTTATCCATGCAATAGACAGACTGCACATCAAATATTAATGCGCCCTGGCCTTGCTTCAGGGAGAATGTATAGACAGACATGATGAGGTTGTTATGAGAATTCTTATTGTGTTTGAAAGATGATTCACCTTCTTTTCTTTCATATGCCCCTCGAGGTACAGGCCAGGTGGTTCCAAGCAGACAGATTGAATTGAAAGGAATGGAACTACTCGGGAGAGAACCACCGGGGCACAAAGACAGGGTCGCGGGTGAGAGAGAGAGAAGGCCTGATATGTGACCTCGGCTAAGGAGAAGGTCATGTGTTTGAACATTGTGAATGATGTCTTCAGTAAAAACAACAACAAAAACGTGAAATGATTGGTGCGTGGTTGTTCTTTTGGTCAATTAGCAGTTTGATATCGAATGCTGGCTCAACCTTACTCCAGGCCTCAAATCGCTCACATGGATTATACAATGATTCAGAGCAAGATCTTAACTGTGGCGTGTGGCCACATATGACCTTATGAGCTAGATCAGTTAAAGTTATGTATGCAAGAAAAACACTTTTGTGACACCTAACCATCCCACCTCCACTCTTCACCCTTACTTTCCTACCCCCTCCTGTTCCCCTTCTCTCTCTCTTCAGTGCAAACTGTCAAGCCCGATTTAGACAGGAAAATGGTAAAGGTAAAGGATAATGGTATCTCCATCACTTTGTGTTTGTGCCACCATGCGTGATCGTGACGCTGGGTGTGTGCCCACTCTGCCGGAGCGAAACACGCCACTTTAGTCATGGCATTAAAATCTTCGGCTGAAAAGACTCTATACAAACTGCTTAAAACTGCTTTGCTGGGGTCTTTGGTTCTAAACCGTCCCCAGTTCTGAATGTTATATATGGGCGTCTACATCACATCAGTCTCTCTCCCCGTTCCAGCCCCCTACCCCCCCCCCCCCCCCCCCCCTCCTCCCCCCCCCCCCCCCCCCCACACACACATCTCTTTCCTCTTCCTACACCCAGTCTCTTCCCAAGACAAGAGCAGATAGAACACTTGTGATCTGTCTGTCTGTCTGTCTGTCTCTGTCTCTGTCTGTCTCTCTCTCTCTCTCTCTCTCTTGAATTCGCGTGTGGGATAGCACGGTGTGTATACAAACTGAAAGAAAACAGGCGCTTTAAAGAAATTCTTCTCTTCGTTTTGTCATGTTGGAAATAGGCACACGATGTGACCAAAAACTGCTGTCAAATTATCATCGGTGTGAGAAATATTACTCCTTTCTACTATAACACTGGGAGCAACATGACGACTTCTTCTTCGTTAGGTGAAGGATGTGTCAATCTGCTTCAGATTATGGACTGGCGTTTTAGTCAGATAATGCAAATGATGAATTTACATCCCCGAAACCTTAGTAACATGCTTAGCCACAATCTCCAAAAATTCAACAGCGCAACAGGAAAAATCAACACTGATATTAATTCACTGAAACATGCAGCTAAGAGAAATAGGTCGGAGATTAATACTGCAACAGAAGATATTGCAGCTGTGAACGAGAATGTTGAACTGATTAGTCAAAGACTCGACAGACTGGAGGAACAGGTCCATCAGAATGAAGTAGACCTGAAGAGCCGCAATTTGAGATTCACAGGAATACCAGAAGGGGGTACGTACACATTTCCAACACCCGATGTAATTATTGATGTTCTGAACCAGTCTTCGTATGGAAGAATTTGGAGTCACAATGATATTGACCGGGCATTCAGAGTGGGGGAATGGAATGACTCAGCAGACAGACCAAGATCAATAGTTGTGCAGATGCACAGGTGGTCAGATAAACTGGACATTCTGCAAGATCAAGACATGAGAGAGTCGCTACGTAGGGACAACATCAGGATTTCTGCAGAACTCACCACCAGACAAAGAGAAGTGATAGACTTCCATACCAAACAAGGAAAGAGGGCGTATTACTGGAAGGGCAAACTGCAGGTGGAAGAGTACCCTCAAAGGTTGGGCCCAAAAGACTTCCCCGATCTTCGCTATGGACAAAGAGACCTTGATTTCCAAAAAAGAAAGGGTCAGGAACACCCCAATGCAGGGCTTCAGCTGAGAATCAGAGACGCTACAATGACTTCAGCAGAGATCCGAATAATCGAAGATCAAGTGGTTTAAAAAAAAAAAAAAGAAGTGAAGAACAACGTGCAGTGCTTGGACACATGAGTTACAGCCAAGCAGTCAAAAATGGTCGAACATCATATAATATTTCAAAGCATAATAAAAGAACATCGAGAAACTCTTCGCGCTCGAAAAGACACCCAACAGAAGATCTTAAGAGTATTTTTCTGAGGAAAGGCATAATAATCAGACTTCTCCTTTTAACAGAAGAGTATTTTTCTGAGGAGAGGCATAATAATCAGACTTCTCCTTTTAACAGAAGAGTATTTTTCTGAGGAAAGGCATAATAATCAGACTTCTCCTTTTAACAGAAGAGTATTTTTCTGAGGAAAGGCATAATAACCAGACTTCTCCTTTTAACAGAAGAGTATTTTTCTGAGGAGAGGCATAATAATCAGACTTCTCCTTTTAACAGAAGAGTATTTTTCTGAGGAAAGGCATAATAATCAGACTTCTCCTTTTAACGGACGAGTATTTTTCTGAGGAGAGGCATAATAATCAGACTTCTCCTTTTAACAGAAGAGTATTTTTCTGAGGAAAGGCATAATAATCAGACTTCTCCTTTTAACGGACGAGTATTTTTTCTGAGGAAAGGCATAATAATCAGACTTCTCCTTTTAACAGAAGAGTATTTTTCCGAGGAAAGGCATAATAATCAGACTTCTCCTTTTAACAGAAGAGTATTTTTTTCCGAGGAAAGGCATAATAATCAGAGTTCTCCTTTTAACAGAAGAGTATTTTTTTCTGAGGAAAGGCATAATAATCAGACTTCTCCTTTTAACAGAAGAGTATTTTTTTCTGAGGAAAGGCATAATAATCAGACTTCTCCTTTTAACAGAAGAGTATTTTTTTCCGAGGAAAGGCATAATAATCAGAGTTCTCCTTTTAACAGACGAGTATTTTTTCTGAGGAAAGGCATAATAATCAGACTTCTCCTTTTAACAGACGAGTATTTTTTCTGAGGAAAGGCATAATAATCAGAGTTCTCCTTTTCATCATCTCGCTTCAAGAGCGGAACACCGAAGAATCGTTCAAATGGGAGGGAAAAAAACTGTTTCATTCAAGACAGTCAGTATCGTTTGATGATGACATAAGCGGAAAATCAGACACATGGGACACTGATACCACAGTAGATACTAGAAATAAAACAAAATATGTCACGGATAAAAGACACAATATAAGTGAAACAAGTATTCCAGTTAGAAACAGCAAACAAGGACGAGATGAAAGGGAGCAACCTTCCTGTAATGATCAGCAAACAGACACTGTCATGGTTGCAAACCTGTCCTTAAACTCCGATGAAGATCATGATCCAAAGGAAGAGCAGCGTGATCTGGCTGCTGCTGATGTATCACAGGACTGCAGGAAAACACCTCCGTGTGTGGATGATAACCAGGAGTCAACCCTGAAGGGACAAGAGGCGGAACTGCCAGATGAAGACAGCGCCATCTCAGAAGGAGGAAACGAAGCAGCAGAAACCATGGGACCAGACCTCTAGTCTGACATTCCGTCCAGTCGGTCAGTTCCAGATTTACCTAGGATTGATTTCGGCATTTGTGACAGTGAAGCTGGAGATCAACCTCTGCGGACCGGTGCTGAAGGTCAGATCGAGGCGGGGGGCAAAGATTCCTCTAAGAATGGTACAGAAAGACTTTCTCGTCCTAAAACACGAGCAAATACAAAGGAGCAGCAGTTAGCCAGGGTGGTAACACGAGCAGGAAGTGTCAAATAACGATCAGTTAGCCAGGGTGGTAACACGAGCGGGAAGTACCAAATAACGGTCAGTTAGCCAGGGCAGCCAGGGTAGCATCAGGGAGGCGTTTAAGAGGGTCAGGTCTGGTTGTGGATCACAATGCAGTGATAAACGCATACAGAGACAGACACCCTCTCCTGAATGTCAGTTAAGGGACAAATGACAACCAGGCAGAGCATCATGCTATCCTAGTGGGTACATGAAAGGGGTAGAAGGTACAACTGGTACTTTTTTTAAAACAGGACAAATGCCCGGAAAACAGCTATTTGCATAGCAGCTCTCATGTGTTGTCTGGTCAAAACATGTTTAGAACCGTCAGCTTTTTAAACTATAACGTACGTGGGTTGTATGAAAAGTTATGTGATCAAGATTTTGTTAACTTTGTAACTACCCACGATTTCATTACATTTACAGAAACTTTTATTTCAGAAGATAATGCTTCAATTGTTTTTTTTCTCCAGATTATGATTCTTTTATTTCCAAAGCTCAGAAACTGTCAAAGCAGGGGAGATATTCTGGAGGAATTCTGGTTTTTGTCAAAAAGTGTTTTTCTACATTCATTTCCCGTATACAAATTAAGAGTTGAGCTAAAAATATCAAGAGAGCTATTTGGTTGTGATTATGATAATATGTTCATTTCAACCTATATTCGACCACATGATTCCAATTACTGGGAAAACAATGCTGATGGATATAGTATAGAAGTACTTGATGAATGTATTATGTACGTGTATGAGAAATTCGAAGATTTTCTTATTCTGTTATGTGGAATTTAGATGCTCGCACCGAAGATAGAAATTTTGATTACTTTGATGACATTTTTGAGTAGAAGGTCAGCAGTGCTGCAATCGACATAAATACTTTTGCCAGAAAGTCTGATGATATGGAAATGAATCTCTTTGGGCCTCAGCTAATTGAATTGTGCAAAATGACAGACTGTTATTGTAAACGGTACCTCAAAATGGAATTGTGACTCTGGTTGTATTTTCGTGTCAGAAAAAGGATCAAGCGTGATAGATTACTGTTTGATGTCATGTCATTTCCCCTCTCATCTCTCAGACATGCGATTAATTGTAAAAGAGTTTATCGACTCAGATCACACACCCATATGACTAACATTGTACACAAAGGTCAGGAATGAGGCAACTATGCAAAATGCTAATTGCCTTAAAGGCAGTGTTAGAGAGAAAAAAATAGTGTAGAGTATGGACAACGAAAAAGAATATAAAGATTGTCTTAAAGACTACGAAAGTTTAACTATATTAAAGGAAGCAATGAAACAGAGTGGTGAAGATGTTGATTCAGCAATCCATTTGTTTACGCAGTATCTGCTTAGAACTGGTAAGTGTATGAATAGAACAGCGTCTACTAAGAAGCAATCTCAGAGATCTGAATGGTTTGATGAGGAGTGCAAAAAGGCGAAACAGGAATGTAAAAGACGCTTACGTGTACTCCGAAAGTTCAAACGGATGGGGAAATGTAAATGCCATGACGGAAAATTGACGCTGCAGACAAATTTAATAAAATCCAACAAAAAAAAGTATATGTAAAGACATGAGATTGTTGTATGCTGAAAGCAGAAAAATATACAGGAAACTACTGAAATGCAAAAAAAAACACACACAAAAAACGAGATTTCCGTAGGCAAACTAAGTGTTAACTAAAAAAAATCAGCTGTATTCTGGAACCGTCTCAAATGTTTGGGATTGAGGAATAAAACGAGAATGTGTGATACTATAACAACAGAGAATTGGTTTGAACATTTTCAGAAAACATTTTCTTTAAAGGAAGGTTATACAGAGAATCAAACTTACCCCCCAATAAATATAAAAGAGGGACAGGAGCATCCTCTGAATCGGGTCATTGCGTACCACGAAGTAGAAAAAGCACAGGAGAAAATTAAACGTGGCAAAGCAAGTGGTACTGATCGTATCATTGGAGAAATGCTGAAAACAGAGGGTCAAACTATTGTTAACTTTCTCACGGTGTTATTTAACAACATTTATGATAATGGTGTGTAGCCATATGAATGGTCGAAAGCCATTGTAGTACCTACTTTCAAGAAGGAAAATATAGATGACCCTGATAACTATAGAGGTGTATCTTTGATTAATGTCACATGTAAATGCTTTACTTCAATTCTGAACCAGAGATTGCATTCATGGTTAGAGAAAAATGATACAATCGTTGAAAATCAAGCAGGTTTAAGAAACAACTATTCAACGGTTGATCAGATACTCAATTTATACTCTATTGTCCTGAGATGTTTATGTTCAAAAGGTCGAAAACTTTTATCTTACCTTTGTGGACTTCAGAAAAGCACTTGATTCGGTTCACCATAGCAAATTGCTACAGACTCTCTCTCTCTCTCTCTCTCTCTCTCTCCTCTCTCTCTCTCTCTCTCTCTCTCTCATCTCTCTCTGTCACACACACACAGACAACAACACACAGACACACACACACACACACACACACACACACACAACACACACACACACACATGTTGAATCATCAACACCCATCTTGTGCCAAACATCAGAAGCTAAGTTGTTGTTGTTGATGGTTCGTCCCTCGTTTTCATATATTGTCCTGATAATTATTTGTTTTACCTGAAGAAAACCTAAGAGGTCGAAACGCGTCGTGTTTTGTCTTGTAATCTGTAATCCATAGTGTCTTGCGGAATCGCTAACAATTCTTTTTAAAATCTGTTTCATTTTCCGTCCTCGTTCGTCTGACTTTGAAACTAACAATTCTGGAGTCAACAGGTGTAGTCAGTGTTTGGACTATTGTCAGACACTGTTCCGTGACTGCTATGCCACTCCTGAAACGTGTATTCAGTTTGTTTATAAACCTGTGTGTGCATCTCTCTATACAGTGGGCGTTTGTGTATGACTTAAGTGATCGCACTTGCATTTGTTCAGACCGGAACGTTTACATTTAGATAAGGCCCGTCGCCGACAGCTCCGATGTATGTAATGCAGTTTGATTTTCATTGAAGGACAATAGCTGCTCAAGATTATCCATGGTAAACTTGGAAACTCCTTAAGTTCCTGAACAAACCAGAGATCTTCTTCTTCTTCTCCTTGTACACTCAGACAGGAACCCCAGAGGCACTGACGAAGGCTGCTGCAAGGCAGAGGCCCTCCAGAGATCCATACAGTTTCTCCCTCGTCGATGTGTCAGAAGGCCAGGTCTCTACTCTTAGCTTTTGATGTGTGGGACAGTCCTGCAGGAAGTGTTCCACAGTCATTGGGGATGTACCGCATGGGCACTCTGAAGACTCGCCAATGTGGAATTTTATGAACATGTGACCATGAATCCGAAAATGAATAATTCATCTGTGTTGTCACTGGGAATGGCTGAACGAATGTTCTTTCCATGGGCTGGTGTGCAAACTAGCAGAGACCGATGGTGGTGCCTACTGCGTGTTCTTTATGTGGTCAAGCACTGAACTTTGGCTCCTGTTGGGGGCGCGGGTAGAAGGGGTGGCGGGGAGGAGGTACAGACAGTCTGTCTGGGGGTGTATGTGTGAGCGGATAATGCCACCTGGACAGCAGGGAAGAGAATATACATACACAGAACTTTCACAGGGTGGAGAAACAATCGGACTCAAAACACACGTTTCAAGGCACACATTGCACATATTTATAATCTGAATTCAATAAATCATTTCCTCTACTATCAAACATAACTATTTTCACCAATCGCGTAAATACAGCCACCAGAGAATTGGCCTCAGAAGAATAATAATCCTCAAAATGACCGGGAAAACCGATGTATACAAGAGGGTGTCATACGGAAATCCTGCAAATAAGCAGAAAGAAACCCTCACCTGGGGTACAGGATAACTCACTTACTCTCTTAGTGTTATGCACTCACAGGAAAGTACAGGCTAACTCCTGGACCGCATATGAAGTATTCACCGAATAAACACACAAAACCCCCTAGTTTGTCAGCATCAAAAAGTGCTCTCAGGGGAGCAAAACGCTTTCAAGTTGGAAAGACTTTACAGTAGTAAAACCATCTGATTTCCGCACCTTCCACTTCCGTGAGGAGTTGCTACTAACCAACTAAAAAAAAGCAGAAAAAGAAAGCAGAAAATAAAACTACCTATGTGAATTCCCGCAATAACAACACAAACTCTTCTAGGTATACAGTGCTCACATCTGGTTCTCTATTTCCGAAAAAAAGAAAGAAAAAAAAGCATGAACTGGATGTGACAGCCCCCCCCCCCCCCCCAACACACACACACACACCCTTCCCTCCCTTTCCCAGAGAGTTAGGAGCTCAGGGCAGAAACACTTGTCTCTGAGGGGGTGGGGTGGGGGGTTCTTCTCACAAGACCTGCTATCAAGCTTTCCCACGAGTTTCTTCCATTTGCAATTGAAACCATCACAAATGTAGAACACACACACACACACACGCACACGCACACGCACACGCACACACACACACACATACACACGCACACGCACACACACGCACACACACACACACACGCACACGCACACACACGCCACACACACACACACACACACACACACACACACACACACACACACACACACACGCAACACACACACTTACACATACACACACACTTGTACACACACACACACACACACACACACACACACACACACACACACACACACACACACACACACACCATTTATCATAATTCCACATTCTAGAAAGCAGTCCCCACATCGACGTTGCCAATTGGGGCGTGTGTCCCAATAGACCCTGCTCAGGTCACGTGGGTTCACATCCCGATTGGTAGTGACTTCATGAAAACTCCAGCTAAAGTAAGAAGGGGGGTGGGGGGAGGGAAGCATCCAAGAACACTACAACCGACAGGCATCCAATGCCTGAGAAATTTGAAGGTGACGGGGAGGGGGAGAAAGAGGAGGGGGGTCGGAGGAGGGGGGTGGGGGCGGGGGTCATCCACCTCTCATGCAAATGATTCTGTAGACAGGATGAGCATAGGATGCTACCATCGTGTTCAAAACGAAGAGCAGCCTGTTCACTATTTATAATATTACATGACTACAATGTGATGGTAAAACATCATTCTACTGATATTTCAAGTATATATCAAAGCACAAACACCCACCCGCTCCCTCCCCTCTCTCTCTCTCTTCCCGCCCTCCCCCCCCCCCCTCCCCCACCACCCATCCCCATCAAGCGGTTGACAAAATATTGACCAAACATTGATTATATATGCATTCATTCTGCTACATATGATATGTGATACACAGTAAAGTATTGTTCAATAAAGTATGCATATTTCAATTATATCAAAGCATATGCAGGTCGGGGGAGTACAGAGCTTAGGCGTACAGGCCGACACACACACACGCGCGCGCGCGCAAGCAGACACACACACACACACACACACACACACACACACACACACACACACACACACACACACACACACACACACACAAGGGAAGGAGAGACAGACAAAAGCATTGTCAGACAGAATGAGTTGGACGCTAGCGAGCTGAGAGAAGAGAACATTGTGAATTGATTTTCAGCAGTTCTGGTAATAGGTTACATTGATGGAAGCGAATGAGACATTGTGAATTGACTTTAGCAGTTCTGGCAATAGGTTACATTGATGGAAGCGAATGAGACATTGTGAATTGACTTTAGCAGTTCTGGCAATAGGTTACATTGATGGAAGCGAATGAGACATTGTGAGTTGATTTTCAGCAGTTCTGGTAATAGTTTACATATTGATGGCAGAGAATGAGACATCGTGAGTTGATTTTCAGCAATTATGATAATGAGTTACATTGATGGCAGAGAATGAGACATTGTGAATTGATTTTCAGCAGTTATAGTAATGGGTTACATTGATGGAAGAGCCTCACCAGCATACAAACAATGTCATGAGCTGTGAAAAGAAAAAAAAGTACCAGCAATTGCCCCCTTTGTAACAAAAACAAAATGATTAATCCATTGAACAAAGAAGACAAGTGACTCACATGTCGACCATTTAGTGTGGAAGTCCTTATAGTTCATGTTTATAGACGCTTTATGTTTTTGTTTTCAATCTTGTATTGAAAATGTAATATTTTCAGAAAACCTGTTACATATATATGTATACAAGTATCGTTTTGCCATAAGAATAATGAAGTAGAAAATACTATCAATAGCTATTTTTTGTGCCAAATCCTAAAAGAACAAATGATTCTGTTTAACGTATGTTCTGGACATCGGTACATTTCTTTGTTATTAACTCAGTAAAAAAAAAAATGTCCCTGAAACAATGAGCTTAAGCACACCTCCAAAACTTAGGATCAATTCTACCGTTACACTGCCCACGAAAGCCGCACCTGTCATATTCAGTGAGGTCCAATTTCTTTTCAAATTATATTTGTACCGTAGCCTCTGTGAAATAATCTGAGCTGAAACCATTCTGAGCTTCATATCTGTTGTTTTATTTTATGAGCATGCAGGAAACATGACTCCCGGTCATGGGGTTGAGACGGGTTCAAATCGTATTCATCACAACACGGATCTCTCTAGGTATTATCAATCAATATGTCATAGTACATCTTTGAACCTTTATAAGTGGCAAACTTTTTTTTTTTTTTGGCAGGACGGAGGAGAACTGATATAGTTATTGTTTTCATGTTTATTGCAGATGTCTTGATATGATCCAGTACTGCAGACCTACACCCGGCGAACGTGAGGATATCATTATTGACATCGTAAACATAAACCACTCACAATATTAACCTTTTTATGAAACGCTGAGAGGAGAGAGAGAGAGAGAGAGAGAGAGAGAGAGAGAGAGAGAGAGAGAGAGACGAAGACAGACAGACAGACAGAGACAGAGAAAGACAGAGAGAAAGAGGCAGAAACAGAGACAGAGACAGACAGACAGACAGACGTCTTAGTGTTTCATTATCAGAGACATTGATATCAAATTCATCGAAAGCTAGCGTTTTGCTAACGTGCTTCAAAAGCGTTCTGATTGTTTAATTAAGGGTGTGAAATCCTGCATAGCTAGGAAAGATTTCACGTTTGCGTGTGTGAAGCATACACACGTTAACCCTTTATGTGATATCCTGCATAGCTAGGAAAGATTTCACGTTTGCGTGTGTGAAGCACACGCACGTTAACCCTTTATGTGAAATTCTGCATAGCTAGGAAAGATTTCACGTTTGCGTGTGTGAAGCACACACACGTTAACCCTTTATGTGAAATCCTGCATAGCTAGGAAAGATTTCACGTTTGCGTGAGTGAAGCACTCACACGTTAACCCTTTATGTGAAATTCTGCATAGCTAGGAAAGATTTCACGTTTGCGTGTGTGAAGCATACACACGTTAACCCTTTATGTGAAATTCTGCATAGCTAGGAAAGATTTCACGTTTGCGTATGTAAAGCATACACACGTTAACCCTTTATGTGAAATTCTGCATAGCTAGGAAAGATTTCACGTTTGCGTATGTAAAGCATACACACGTTAACCCTTTATGTGAAATTCTGCATAGCTAGGAAAGATTTCACGTTTGCGTGAGTGAAGCACACACACGTTAACCCTTTATGTGAAATCCTGCATAGCTAGGAAAGATTTCACGTTTGCGTGAGTGAAGCACACACACGTTAACCCTTTATGTGAAATCCTGCATAGCTAGGAAAGATTTCACGTTTGCGTGAGTGAAGCACACACACGTTAACCCTTTCTGCACAGGTGACACATGGATTTTAACCCTGCCCCACTACACTTTTCCTGTTCTCTCTCTCCTCTCTCTCTCTCTCTCTCTCTCTCTCTCTCTCCTCTCTCTCTCTCTCTCTTTTCTTTCTCTCTCTCTGTGACGGACCCGGTGAGAGCGAGTCCTGGACTTCTGTGGCCCCAGTGAGAGTGGGGTCTATTGATAGCTTGTTACTACTACGGTCACATTTCTCCCCCCCCCTCTCTCTCTCTCTCTCTCTCTCTCTCTCTCTCTCTCTCTCTCTCTCTCTCTCCTCTCTCTCTCTCTCTCTCCTCACTCTCTCTCACTCTCTCTTACGGATCTGGTGAGAGCAGGTCCCGAACTTCCGTGACCCCAGTGGGAGTGGGGACACGGGAAAGCTTGTTTCTACTACGTTCATTTTCTCTCCCTTCCCCCCCCCCCCCCCCCCCCCGTTCCTCCTCTCTCTCCTCTCCTCCTCTCTCTCTCTCTTTTACGGATCTGGTGAGAGCAAGTCCTGGATTTTTGTGGCCCCAGTGAGAGTGGGCCCATATGAAAGCATGTAACTACTACGACCACTTTTCTCCCCCCCCCCCCCCCCAGTCTCTCTCTCTCTCTCTCCTCTCTCTCTCTCTCTCTCTCTCTCTCTCTCTCTCTCTCTCTCTTACGGACCTAGTGAGAGCTAGTCCTGGATTTCAGTGGCCCCAGTGAGATTGGGTCAGATGAAAGCTTCCAACTACTACGGTCTCTTTTCTTTACACCCCCCCCCCTCTCTTTCTCTCTCTCCTCACTCCTCACTCTCTCTCTCTCTCTCTCTCTTCGTCTTCTCTTCTCTTTCTTTCTCTCTCTATTTTCCTCTCTTTCTCTCTCTCTTTCTCCCCATCTCCCTTTTTCCTTCTCTGTCTCTCTCTATAACCCCCCCCCCTCTCTTTCTCTGTCTCTCTTTCTCTCCCTGTGTCTTTCTGTCTCCCCATTCTTCTCTCCCCACTGTATTTCGATGGATTGATATCCATGATGATGCGTTCTTTCTGATTAAGAACTTAACCCCAGTGAGTCTCTCTCTCTCTCTCTCTCTCTCTCTCTCTCTCTCTCTCTCTCTCTCTCTCTGTCTTTCCCTCCCTATTCTCTCTCTCTCTCTCTCTTTCTCCCTCTCTCTCTCTTTCAACATACAGATGTACATGATTACATTAGTGACATCGTTGTTGTTTTTGGTCCTAGTTTCCTCTTTTCCAGACATTCCCCCATTCCCTATCCAACCCCCCTCTCCTCCCCCCTCAGCGATCACTTTGTTTCCGATCCCTTCTCACATAGCTCCCCCCTCTGCATTCCCCTTCCCTCCCTCACACACTCATGGATGTGGTATAGAATGCGTTGTTAAATGTGATCACTTTTTCAATGGTTGAAATGTTACACGTGCAGAACGCCAATGAAATTTCAGATGAACAGAGTGAACATGTGTGAGAGACGTTTTGATCATTGTGTGAGAGACGTTTTGATCATTGTGTGAGAGACGTTTTGATCATTGTGTGAGAGACGTTTTGATCATTCAGTCGCAATAAACTCCCCGGAGGAAGGCCTTGTGCCGAAAATTTGGGTTATAAACGGAACTTGTCGTTCTTTTCCTTCTTTTGTTCTAGTATATATATAATATATATAATATATATATATATATAAATTTCTTGCAGTCATTGCAACACCAAGCTGCTCTGTAAGTTGCTGGAATGGTGCTCGGTACTTATCCTTGGAATTTATTAGTTTATTGTATATATATATATATATATATATATATATATATATATATATCACTTTCTCTGTCTCTCTCTCTCTCTCTCACTTTTTTCTCTCTCTTTCTCTCTCCCTTTCTCTCTCTAACTTTCTCTCTCCCTTTCTCTCTCTAACTTTCTCTCTCTCTCGCTCGCTGTCTCTCTCTTTCGCTCGCTCTCTCTCTCCCTCTCTGTCTGTCTGTCTTCTCTCTCTCTCTCTCTCTCTCATCTCCACACACACACACACACACACACACACACACACCACATTCTATCCCCCTCTCTCTCTCTTTCCCTCCTCTCTCTCTCGCACTCTCTCTCTCTCTTTCTCTCCCCCCCCTCTCTTTATCTCTATCTCTCTCCATCCCCCCCCTCTCTCTCTCTCCCTCTCTCTCTCTTTCTCTCTATCTCGCTCTCTCTCCCCCCTCTCTCTCCTCTCTCTCTCTCTCTCTCTCTCTCTCTCTTTGTCGATCTGTCTGTCTGTCTGTGACTTTAAAAGTTGTCACACATAGTCCCCAGCAACACCTTCACCATTTCTCTCACCACCAGTGGAAACGGATGGCCAAACTTGTTCAGCGTGGCCACCGTCAGGTCCCAGAAGTCCAGGAACCACACCTTGTCCCTCACGTCTCGGAACTCGTGGTGCCAGATCTGGTTGTAAGCAGGGGCAAACAGGTCTGCGCCGATGGTGTGAAACGCCGCGTGGGCGCCACGAACGAAGACTTTGGCGTCCGGGAATTCCTGGAGGAAAGCCTGGATGCGGTGTTTGGCCGCCCTGACCCTGTCCTGAAAAAGCCCCGGGCTGAAGTGGCCAAAGTGTAGGTAATAGTGGAGCAGTAGGACGACCCGTCGATGGAGATGACGACGGTGATGACGCATCTCCTCTAGGACCAAGGGGAGAGGGATGTTTTCTGAGCCCATGCTGGTGAAGGTTGGTCGTCCGTGAAAGGCCCATCTCAGGGTCGTGTTATGAGACTGGACCTTGAAGTTGTTTGGGACACAGAGCACCTCAAGTCCAGTCAAGTCAAATTATTTTTATTGGGGGTTTAAGAGTAAACTTTACAGCTTTTTTTTTTTCATCCTGCCCTCACAAAAAAAGAAACAGAAGAATCAACATCAATTACAATAATGAAGAAAACGAGAAACGCCAAGCAATACACATGTATAAATCCAAAAATATACAATGTCATGAAAACAATGAAACAATTAACAACTACCATCATCAATATTTTGATGAACATTATACAATATATCAGACTAGGTACATCAAGATAGTTGAGAGAGAAATAGAGAGAGAGAGAGAGAGAACAGAGAGAGACACACAGAGAGAGAGCAAGCGAGAAATTGACAGAAAAACCAACAGAGAGAGAGAGAGAGAGAGAGAGAGAGAGAGAGAGAGAGAGAGAGAGAGAGAGAGAGAGAGTGTCTACAACAATATAAATATTCATTGATTACTTTGTTTGGACGAGTGTCTCAGACTTTTCGATAATGCTCTACTTCAGTGATGTAGGTCTGTGTCAAATCTCTGTCTATGTCTGTCTGTATGTATGTATGAATGTTTCTGTCTGTCTGTCTGTCTCTAGCTCTCTCTCTCTCTCTCTCTCTCTCTCTCTCTCTCTCTCTCTCAGACACACACACACATCTCTCTCTCTCTCTCTCTCTCTCTCTCTCTCTCTCTCTCAGACACACACACACACACATTCTCTCTCTCTCTCTCTCTCTCTCTCTTCTCTCTCTCTCTCTCTCTCTTCTCTCTCTCTCTCTCTCTCTTTCGGGAGGGGGGGGGGGTGAACATCTGTTCTTGAATGCAGATATGCTGCATGTTCTCTCGTGTTGAAATCAGAAGTGCAGTCAATCGCTACGTTTTACAGTGCCTATGACTGGCGGAGACTGAGTGAAGTGTCATGCCTTCAGCAGCAACAGACTTCCGATACGTGTGTGGCTGCTTTGTGCCAGTGTATGTCAATATCAAGATGAAAAGGGCCCAGAACAACTTGGTTATACGTATCGCCATTGTGAAACTTGGAGGGAAAATGGACGGCGTTACCTGTCGAAGACTCCCTCTCTTATTTGTTCTGGGGCAGTTCGCTTCCTCTGTGGAGACATTGAGAGCAGTCCAGAGCCCAGCCTTCCCCCAGCTAACAGCAACCAATCACGCTGTGGGGACATCGAGAGCAGTGCAGAGCCCAACCTTCCTCCAGCTAACAGCAATCATGTCGTCAGTGGGTCCACCGCTTCTGTGACCTCCCAGCCCCTGGATCTGACCCTGAGTGATGTGATGTCGTCAGTGAGTCCAGACCCTGAGTGATGTCATCAGTGAGTCCACCGCTTCTGTGACTTCCAGTCCCTGGATCTGACCCTGAGTGATGTCGTGACGACCATGAGAACCATGGGCGACCAGATGAACGCAAAGCTAGATGAAGTGAAGAAGGAAATCCGTGAATTACGCGACGATCACTTACCTCTGCAAAATGAACTGAAAGGACTAAAAGAGGAGATGAACGAGCTAAGAACAGAGAACCAGGAACTAACAAAGACCAACAACGACCTGTGAAAGATTTTGGCCGACTTTGACAAGAAGATCGACGATCTACAGGGGCGTTCCAAACGCAACGATCTCCTTTTCTATAGACTTTCTCCAAAGGGACATCACTCCAATGGGTATCTAAAATGTCCCCCCTCATATTTAAATCTTATAGCTATTTTGGGTACATTCAACGTTCGCTCTGTGTGTGTGTGTGTGTGTGTGTGTGTGTGTGTGTGTGTGTGTGTGTGTGTGTGTGTGTGTGTGTTCTTCTTCAATTTAACGTCTATCCACGTTAAGTGATATTAGACAATGTTAGAGGGAAAGGTGGGGGGGGGGGGGGGGGGGAGAGGTAGAGGTATTAAGTAATCTCTTCAAAGGCTTTGAAGAAAAACAGCAACAGCAACAATAAAAAAAAAACTATGAGCTAACAAAGAACTACTGATCAAAACACTCAACTCGGTTCCAGTTTACAGAACAGAAAAAATAGGACTTTGATGTAATGCAAAACGATGTGTGTGTGTGTGTGTGTGTGTGATGTGTGTGTGTGTGTGTGTGTGTGTGTGTGTGTGTGTGTGTGTGCGCGCGCGCGCGCGCGCGCTTCTGCTCTAAAATGTGCCCCCACCTATTTAAATCTGATGGATTTTCGTAGCTATTTTGGGTATATTCAACGTTCTTGGCATAGAAAATGAACAAATGCAACTACCTGCAAACAGTCGTCTTATTTGTAAAATGACACTATAACTCTAGAGGGAGTTGACATGACATTCTAACTCTAGAGGGAGCTTTGACAGCAGAAGGTTGTCAGAGAAGAAACCGCCCCTCACACAAGCGTTTCGGCTCAAACACTTGCGAGGCCCGGGCCGCCTCCTGGTCATAAGTCCTAGATGCCCTTGTGCCGTGAGATTTTTTTGGCAGGTCTGACATGAAGCCTTCCTCCTGTGCGGCCATTACAGACACTTTATGGCACCGTCCCGTGGTTTCCTGCCGACTGTCACTGTGCCACGTCTCTATCCCACGCAGGCTGCAAGTAGGAGAGAGGGAGAGAGGTGGGAAGGTTACGTCACCCGTTAAAACGTCACCTAAGCTGCTCGGGTATCAATTGCGGCAACATAAAACAGGCTTGGCGATGTCGGCATCAAGTAATCCGATCCGATGGAGAACATAAAAACTCACTTATCTGGGTTTTTTTTTTCCTGTCAGATCGAAAGAGAATATAAATGCTGATTTGTTTTGTCAGTCCAAAAGAGATTACAAACGCTGGTTTATCTTTTTTTTTTGTCAGTCCGAAAGAGAACATAAACGCTGGTTTATCGTTTTTTTCTGTTAATCCGACAGAGAAGATAAACGCTCACTTATCTCTTTTTTTCATTTTTTGTTTGTTTGTTTGTTTGTTTTGTTTTGTTTTTTATTTTTGTTTATTATTTTTTCGCTTACTTATCTTTTTGTCTGCTGTCTCTCTCTTTGGGTCTCCCCTCTGTGTCTGTCTGTCTGTCCATGGTCACCTGCGGCAGGATTCTCTTCCAACACCATGGCACCGTGGCCCTTGGTGGCAGGGGGGAGTGGGGGTGGAGGAGGGGGGCTCGCCGGAAATGGTGGTCAACCAGAGACTGACTGACTGTTTTCCTCTGCCCTCAGTTTTTAAACGAGGGCAGTGTCACCTCCTGGAGTGCAATGCCGAGAGTTGGTTCCAGAGGAGATGGGAGACTGGCGACGTCACGCTCCATGATGCAGTGCCGAGAGTTAGTAAAGTAAGGTAATGTTGCTTATAGCCCAGCCGACCGCAAAGGGCCATATCAGGGCTGTCACCACGTTAAAATCAACCCACAAGTCATAAAATAAATAAAATTAAAAAAAAAACACCCTTTCACACATCTCTTTAAAATACATCTTCTAAAAACGCACCAGAAACATCGTTAAAAATCTTTCTTCCATAAAAGCCTAGATCAGATGAAAAATGTTAATCTTCAGAAACTCAAAGATCACGTCAGGTGGGACATCTCTGAACAAAGTTTTCATTGCGTCTGCTGTTAAATGTTTGTGTTTCACATCATGCGAGGTAATGTTGTTTATAGTGGAAGAACTTTATTTGTCCTGAGTCTGTGTATAATCCCCTGCAAATCACTCCGCAATTAAAGCCCTAGATACTACATTGGCGACGAGGATGGGACAATCTTCTCCCGCCAAAGAACCCCCCAGAGTGTGAGATAAGATATATGCAGAATGTTGAATCCTGAATTGAAAAGATACATATGGCACAGATCCTCCCCTCTTCAGCAAAGTAGACTTGATTTTTTTCTAGTTTCAGACTATGTGTCCACCTTTGTCACGGATGCAGATATTAAGGCAGGATACAGGACAGATCATTCAATGATTACTCTGACTTTAACCTTTGCTAAAGAAACTAAACGATACCCCTTCTGGAAATTTAATTGTTCCTTGTTGAAGGACAAACAGTACATTGATGAAATTAACGAGGAAATTAAAACTGTAATAGAAGAGTATGCAGTACTGCCCTATTCAAGGGAACAACTACCATTTATTGAGCGTTCACAAATTCAGTTTACTATTTCAGATCAACTGTTTTTAGATGTTTTACTGATGAAAATAAGAAGTAAAACTATAGCATTTGCAACTGAAAAGAAACGCAGAAGTAATGAAAAGCAGAAGCTTTTACAAGTGAATATTGAAAAGTTAGAGAAGAAGGAACAGTTGACTGATGAAGAAAGACATGATTTAGAGCAGGACAAAGAGGAACTAGTCAGACTTAGGGAAGCTAAAATGCAGGGGGTTTTGATTCGATCACGGGTGCGTTGGATAGCAGAAGGGGAAAAGGTGAATCAGTATTTTTGCTCGCTTGAAAAAAGAAATTTCTTAAACAAAAATATAACAAAGTTAACATTAGATGATGGTTTAGAAATATTTGATGACGAAAGGATCCAACAAGAAGTGAAGAAATTTTACGAAAAATTGTACCGGTCAAAGGAAGTTGAGGAGTGCGAAATAGCTGAAATGGTTAACTTACCTCATGTCTTAACAGACCAAGAAAAGGTACAATTAGAAGGAGAAATTTCTATAGATGAGGCTGGCTATGCACTTAAGCAGATGAAAAACAATAAAAGCCCTGGGTCAGACGGATTTACTGTTGAGTTTTTCAAATTTTTTTGGTCATCACTTGGAATATTCGTTGTCCGATCCTTAAATGAAGGTTTTCAACTAGGCGAGCTGTCCACCACACAAAAAGAAGGAATTATAGTTTGTATTCCTAAAGGTGATAAATCTCGAGATGTCATCAAAAACTGGAGGCCAATTACTCTTTTAAATGTTGTTTATAAGACAGAGTCAGCATGTGTTGCGAATAGACTAAAAATGGTTCTTCCAGGCTTGATTAATGAAGACCAAACAGGATTTATGGCCAACAGATATATCGGAGATAATATTAGATTAATTTATGACTTAATTAATTACTTGCAAACACACCAGCTGCCTGGTTTGCTTTTATGCTTAGATTTCGAAAAAGCCTTCGATTCACTTGACTGGAGATTTATGAATAAAGTACTTGTAGCATTCGGATTTGGGCCAGATATACGTAAATGGATAAGTACTTTTTATAATAATATTAAGTCAACTGTTCTTGTAAATGGACAGGCATCTAATTGGTTTCCTGTAGGTCGTGGATGCAGGCAGGGTGACCCAGTTTCAGCCTACATATTTATTTTGTGCGTGGAAATCCTTGCCATTATGTTGAGAGATAATAGAATTATAAAAGGGATCCAAATTAATAATACAGAACACAAAATTTAACAATATGCGGACGATACAGAAATCATGCTTGAAGGTGACAAAGTGTCTTTTGAGGAAACTCTAATAACAGTTGATAGGTTTGGGAGAAAATCAGGTTTGATATTAAACACAGAAAAAACGAGTGCTATATGGCTTGGCAGTAGGAAAAACTCGAACATTCGCTATATGCAACACTTAAGTATACAGTGGAATCCACCACAATTTAAAATTCTGGGTATTTTATTTACCAGCGATCTTGCTGATTGTTCAGAAATAAACATACAGGCTAGATTTCTTGAAATAAGAATGCTATATAAGGTATGGTTAAAGAGACAGATTACTCCACTTGGCAGGGTGGCCGTTTTAAAGTCTTTAATCTTGTCCAAACTAACTCATCTCTGGACTCTACTTCCAAATCCTCCCGATGATGTAATTAATGCTATTCAAAACTCAGTATTTCGATTTGTTTGGAATAGAAAAAGGGATCGTATAAATAGAAAATCTGTGACTAAAAACATAATGAATGGAGGACTTGGTGTGCCAAGAATAAAAGAATATATATTTGCATTAAAGCTTGCATGGATTAGAAAAATAAGAATATCGTCTCATAAGTGGAAAAGTATTACTTTGGCAAGTTGTCCAAGAATAGATCATCTAGAAAAAATTGGTTGTAGTCTTCCTCTAGGCCAATTATCCAAAAATAAATTTGGGGCTGATGTATTTAAGGCATATAAGGAATTTGGTCGAAGGATTCTACCTTGCATTTCCGAAGAAATGGCTTCTGAAAATATATTCTATAATGAAAATATTAAGATAAACAAAAAAACAATTTTTTATCAAAGTTTGTTCGACAAAAATATACATACAATTGGACACATTATAAAAGAAGATTGTACGCTTTTGGCATATAGAGAGTTCAATAACAAATATGGATTTTGCATTGACTTTATCTCGTATACTGGATTATTAAGAGAAATAAGAGCATATATTCGGAAAACTGCAGTAACAATGACAAATAACAAGAATGAAGAAAGGTCTAAATTATGGAAACTTATCTGTTCAGTCAGCAGAGGGGCACGTGTTTATTATGATGCCCTTCTGTGTGACAACATAAATCCTGCTTATTGCAATAAGTGGAATGAAAAACTTGAACAGCAATTGGATTGGGATGTCATTTTTAAAAAGGTGCAAAAAAATAAAAGAAATAAAACTTAAATGGTTTCAGATAAGAATTCTACACCGTATACTGGGTACAAATATTGTGCTGTCAAAAATGAGAATTGAACCAAATGATCATTATACATTTTGTAATACAGAAAGAGAAAACACTGAGCATCTATTTTGGTCGTGTGAGCATGCGGCACATTTTTGGCAACAACTTCAAGCAATAATAAAAGGAAAATGTCAGCATGCGGATTCTTTAAATTTGTCTGTTGAATTGGTATTGTTTGGGCATTCAAATAATTTTAGAAGTGATGAAACCTTTGACTTTATTTTACTTCTAGCCAAATATTTCATCTATAAATGCAAATGTGAGAAAAAAACTTCCAATTGTAATAAACTTTCTACACTATTTAAAGACAAGATATAATCTTGAACAGCAAGTCGCAAAAAGCGTAAAGTCAATGCAAAAACTACACGAAAAATGGCAGTTATACCAATCTTTGATAGAAGTGTAATTTTTGGACTTGATGTGCATGTTGAGGGTTAGTCTGTCTCTGTATCACTTATTATGCATGTACGTATGGATCCCCTTGTGATTTTGTCGGTGTCTCTCTCTCTCTCTCTCTCTCTCTCTCTCTCTCTCTCTCTCTCTCTCTCTCTTCTCTCTCTTTTGTTTCTGTTTTTGCTTTGTTTGGCGGTGGTGGTGTTGTTGCTGCTGCTGACGTTGTTGCTTTTGTTAGTGTTGTTGTTGTTGTTGTTGTGATGATGATGATGATGATGATGATGATGATGATGATGATGTTGTTGTTTTTGTTAAAAAAATAAAATAAAAAATAATGTTGCTTACAGCCCAGCCGACCGCAAAGGGCCACATCAGGGCTGTCACCACGTTAAAATTAACTCACGTCATTAGAAAACAAAAACAAAAACAAAAACACCTTTTACACATCTCTTTAAATGACATCTTCTAGAAACGCACCAGAAACTTCGTTAAAAATCTTTCATCCGTAAAATCTTAAATCAGATGAAAAATGTTAATCTCTCTCAAAAACTCAAAGATCACATCAGGCATCTCTGAACAGGATTTTCATGGACTCTGCTGTAAAATGTTTGTGTCTCACATCGTGCAAGTCCCAACACTCTAAAAGAATATGTTTCATTGTGAGTGGCACATGACATGGAATGCACCACGGCGCTTCTTCGCTCTTTAAAAGGTACGAATGGGTAAAATACGAATGGCCGGTGTGCAGCCGGCACAGAACTGTTTCTTCTTTACGACCACCAGACGTAGATGGGAGGAACTCCTTAAGGTTTGGACAGATCTGAAAGAGTTTGTTATCCGTCTGTGTATTCCAATCCTCCTGCCACAGGTCTCTCACATAATCGTTTATTTTGGGTTTCAGATCTGAGCAGGGGATGTATATGTTGGACAGTTTCTCTCTTGTGGCATTCTTGGCTAAACGATCAACCATTTCGTTCCCTCCGATGCCAACATGACCAGGAACCCAAGCTAGAATAATATTGTAACCATCCGCTTCCAACTTGCTAAAAAGTTCAAAGAAATGTAAAAGTTCTGGATGCTGAAGGTTGCGGCCAGCTATGGCCTCCAAAGCTGACAGCGAATCCGACAGAACCAGAAAGTCCCTCTTTGTAGATTGTGCGATTATCCTCAGAGCCAGAACCAGAGCAGTAAGTTCAGCAGAACAGACAGAGGCATCTGGAGGTATATGTTTTAACAGTATCTGAGAAGGAGCCCCAGGGCAATAGGCTGCACAGGCCACTCCATCCTCAGACTTGGAACCGTCAGTGAAAATTTTCTGATAAGACGGAAATTTTGAACAGAGGTCAGCATACAATGCCTTGTATGCCAGAGAGCTGGTAGACTCTTTACGAAAAGCTGCATGATCAAAACTAATCTCTGGTGTGGAAAAAAGTCCACGGAGGCTGATCCGGAAAGTTGGAAAAATCGGACACAACTCCTAGGTCTAGACCTGCATTTCGCACGTGCGGCTGCATACGAAGACCAAACGGCAGAATACAGCACGGGTTGTTTTCAAATTTGCTTTGAAATTGGGGGTCAAAGACACAGTCATAGGCAGGATTCTCTGGTTCCGAGAACAGTCTGATGTAGTAATTCAGAGACATTTTCAGCCTGCGGTTGGACAGTGAGGGTTCACCTGCCTCTGTGTACAGGCTGTACACAGGGGTGGTGCGGAATGCTCCAAGACAGAGACGAAGCCCTTGATGGTGGATAGGGTCCAAGAGTTTTAGGTAAGACGGTCTAGCAGAGCCGTACACAGCACAACCATAGTCCAGTTTGGAACGGACCAAGGCTCTGTAGAGGTGCAGCAAAGTTTTCTTATCAGCGCCCCAGTCAGTGTGCGCTACGACCCGCAGAATATTCAGAGCTTTCTGGCAAGAGGTTTTGAGGTTTTTAATGTGGCTGAGAAAGTTGAGTTTTTGATCAAAAATAACTCCTAGGAATTTGGCTTCTTTTACAGCTGGAATGGTGGACTTGTCCAGACGAATTTCAGGATCAGCAAAAAATTGACGAAAATTGTGAAAATGGATTGACTGAGTTTTGGTACGTGAGAAGGTAAACCCATTTTCCTCAGCCCACTGTTGGATCTTGTTGACACAAAGTTGGAGTCGATGCTGTACGCTGGCATAAGAAGCTCCAACTGCGTACAGCGCGAAGTCGTCAACGAACAGAGAGGACTCAGAACCCTGGCTTACCGATTTCACAATGTCTTTGATTTTAATGCTGAAAAGGGCAGGAGAAAGGATGCTCCCTTGAGGGACACCCAACTCCTGCCCATGGATGTCAGAGAGTGTGGTGCCAATACGCACCTGGAACTGTCGGTCAGCCAAAAAGATCTGAATAAACAGAGGCAGGTGACCACGAAAACCAGGTCTGTGCAGATCCATAAGAATTCCTGATTTCCACGTGGTGTCATACGCTTTTTCTAGGTCGAAAAAGATAGCGACCACATGCTGCTTATTGACAAAGGCGTTGCGGATGGTGGTTTCCAGACGTATCAAATGGTCAACTGTGGTTCGATGTTTGCGGAAACCACACTGTTCTTTCGCCAAAAGGCCATCGGTTTCGAGTTTCCACATGAGTCTAGCATTGACCATTTTCTCCATCAATTTACAGACACAGCTGATCAAAGCTATCGGACGATAGTTTGATGGGTTAGAAAGATCTTTTCCAGGTTTATGAATGGGAATAATGAGGGCTTTTCGCCAAGAAGGTGGAAAGAAACCAGTAGTCCATACATGGTTGTATACATGTAGAAGGATGTTCAGACCTTTTTGCGGAAGATGTTTCAAAAGTTTATAATGGATTTCATCTATACCTGGAGAGGAATCACTGCAGGAAAGTAAGGCAGATTTCAGTTCGTTTAAAGTGAAAGGAAGATTATAGTCTTCCATGTTGTCTGACGAAAAGTTGCAGGGTGATTTTTCTTTAAAGGCTTTGTTTTTGACAAAACTGGCTGATTTGTTAGAAGACGAGGAATTCTTTTCAATGGTTGAAGCCAGCAGATTAGCAACTGCTTTTTTCTCTGTTATTAAAGAGTCAGAAAACTTGAGATGGTTCACAGTGGGACAGGTGTTCTTCCCTTTGATTTTCTTGATGATTTTCCACACTTTTTTCTTCGATGTTTTGGATGTTAGACTTGAGCAAAACTGTCTCCAAGATAAACGTTTACTGGTCTTATAAATGTGTTTGGATTTGGCCCTCAGTCTCTGATGCGCTCGGACGTTGGGCATCGAAGGTCTGCAAGAGACCCGACGTTGAGCTCTTTTGCGGGTTTTGTTAATTTCCTTGCATTCAGAGTTGAACCAAGGAACTTTTGGCATTAGAGGCTTCTTGGAAGATGTGTGGATGGTTGACTTTGCGGAATTCAGTATGAAATCTGAAAGACTTCCTGCCGGATATTCACTTTGCAGGATCTTGTCCTCTTCCAGATCCATAAGAAACTTTGTGGCAAAGAGGTCCCAATCTGCTTTGTTGAAATTGAGGCGTTCTGGTAAAGACTCACTCTCTGCGTTCATATACCGAAGCAACACAGGAAAGTGGTCGCTACCATGCAGGTCCTCATCAACCTCCCAGACAAAATCCAAAAACAAAGATGGGTCACAGACAGAAAGATCCAGACAAGATGTGGTGCCATTAGCGGAGTGAAAGTAAGTTGGCGATTTCCCATTCAAGACACACAGATCCAGCTCAGAAAACACTTCCTCTAAAAGCAGACCCCTTGGTGATGGTCTCTCACTTCCCCATAGAGGAGAGTGGCCATTCAGATCCCCAACAGCAGGAAGGGTCTGGGAAGCTGCTCCAAGAGCGAAATGAGGTCCCGTTTGGTGATGCAGATATTTGGAGACAGATACAAACTACAGACAGTAACTGTTTTGTGAAGAGTAACCCGAGCTGCCACTGCCTGAAGCGGAGTCTGCAGAGCAACTGGGCTGTACAGAACAGAATTATGAATGAACAAGGCTACTCCACCAGAAACGCCATGTTCAACAGATTGTGCAGGTAGGTTTAGAGACCTGTAGCCAGAAAGTGAAAAAGTTTTGTCAGACTTCAGAAGAGTTTCTTGCTGTGAAACTAGCATGGGCCTAGCCTCACGGCACAACAGCTGCAATTCTTCGAAATTGGAAAACAGTCCCCTGATGTTCCATTGCAAGACTGTATCCATTGTGGATGAGGATCTTAATCATCCATGTCTATGTCCTCTTCCTCTTCGTCATATAGAGCATCAAATGTATTTTGTAATTTCAGCTCCGCTTTTTTCAGTCTGTCTGGTGGAATTTGATGTTTCTTCTTCCCTGAAGGGGAAGAACCCAATGGTTTTGATGTCGCTGGTGGAGGCCTTCCCCTGCACTCCACCAACGCCACCCTGCCTGAAGCCACTGTCGGGGCTCCTCCCTTGGAGGTCTCGGCTTGGGGGCCGTCTCGGGGCGACCCCCTTGCTGGGCAGCCCGCACAGCTGCAGGCTTAGAGGATGCACTGGAAGTGCATCCTTTGGTGGGTTTATGGCCCCCACCAACGGCCGTTTTGTCTTGCGATGTTCTTGAAGTCGGGAGACATTTCAGAGGTTCAAGACCACATGGGTCTGTCTGAATGCCTACTTCTACCTGAGGTACTTTGAACGATTGTTTGACCACTGTCGAGAAAAGGAGCGGGGTTCCCTTCTGCTCCTGCACCAGCTTTTTTGCTTCGAAGAACGAAATCTTTTTTTCTGTTTTAACTCGCTGGATTTCGCTTTCGATTCGCCAAACAGGGCAGTCTCTTGAAAAAGAAGGGTGGTCACCATCGCAGTTCACGCATTTCGCGGATTCGCATCCACCATCATGAACTGCTTTGCTGCAGGTGGCACACACCTCCTCTCCGGGCATCTCTCTTTGACATGTCCAAAGCGTTGACATTTGAAGCACCTCAGTGGGGATGGCACATACAGGGCTACTTTCACTCTCAGGTACCCCACCTTTATAGACTCTGGAAGAGTCGGTTTAGCAAAGGTGAGGAACAGAGTGTTGGTGGGTTTCCTCTCAGTACCTTTCCGAAAAGTCGCCCCCTGACCTCGACCACTCCTTGGTCAGCCAACTCAGCCTTTATCTCTCCCTCAGATATCCCGAACAACTCTCGGAAACGGATGACGCCTTTCGAGGAGTTGAGACTTTTGTGAGGGGACACCCGGATCGGGTAATTTACAAGGCTTTCAGATTTCAGTAAGTTGTCCGAGTGGACTTTTCGGTCGACCTGCACCAGCAAGGAACCATCCCTCAACCTCTTGACTGATTTCGGCTCTGCGCCTGCAAGACCTTTCAGCCCCTTTGCAACAGCAAAAGGACTCAACTTAGTAATGGGTCGCTCGCTATCCGCCGACTGGATAATCAGCCAAGAAGGCCATGCACCTATCCTATTCCGGACTTCAGTGTCAGAATCTGAGTCCGTATCCCTGGAAGGGTCGGAACCCAGTTTTCTTCTTTTCCCTGTTTTTATGTTTATTGAGAGTTGGTTCCAGAGGAGATGGGAGACTGGCGACGTCATGCTCGATGATGTACAGGCGATAAACGTTCAAATTAGCCGAGCTGCATAAAAAGGCGCCTTGCTGGAAAGCCACGACAGAGAGAGAGAGAGAGAGAGAGAGAGAGAGAGAGAGAGAGAGAGAGAGAGAGAGAGAGAGAGAGAAGGGGGCAGAGAGCGAGAGAAAAGAGAGAGAGAGAGAGAGAGAGAGAGAGAGGAGAGAGAGAGAGAGAGAGGAACGAGCCTTGCAAATTTTCTTTCAAAATCATTTTCATCTCTAAAATTATGTACCCAAAACGACCAGTAATTAAGGTTCCGAATCCTTTTTAGAGGCTCTACTCTCTCTCTCTCTCTTCTCTCTCTCTCTCTCTCTCTCTTCTCTCTCTCTGTTTTCCCATCCCGGTTTGGTGTCTGTCGTGGTGAAAAATAAGGTTTTGAATGCTCTCTCTCTCTCTCTCCTCTCTCTCTCTCTCTCTCTCTCTTCTCTGTTTTCCCATCCCGGTTTGGTGTCTGTCGTGGTGAAAAAAAGGTGTGAATGTATGTTGCCCGGCGGGCAAGTGAAGCTACGGTTACTGAAGCGTGTGTCTGTGTGTCTGTGTGTCTCTGTGTGTGTATGACAACTACACAAACTGGCTGTGCTGCGGGCACCTGCTGTCTCACCTCACACAGTTTGTGCTGATGGATCTGCTTGCCTGGCTCCGGGCCCTTCAGTTCCTCCAGGCTGCAGCGGAGATGGCCCCGAAGCTCGTACCACCACAAACGCATGTTGGAGTCACCCACGATGAAAACGCTGGTGTTTTGCAGGCACTGTTGCACGTGATCGTCGTCCACTTGGCGAGGCAGTGAGCAGGTCAGGGATCGCCAGCTGCCGTTGTCCATCCAGCCGTCGGAGACGGTTGCCAGTGGACTCGGAGCATGGCGCAGGTTGGACGCTCGGGTTTGACCTGCACGACAGTTCGGAGAGAGAGACGACGCGGGACGTGACAGCAGCCAGAAAGCACGAAGACGCGATACGCATGTCGAGATTACAAACGCAGGAGAGAGAGAGAGAGAGAGACGAGACAGACAGACAGACAGACAAACAGAAGACAGACAGACAGACAGACGCAGAAGCATTTCTTCGTAGATAAACAACAAACCGAGAGAGAGAGGAGAGAGAGAGAGAGACGAGAGAGAGAGAGAGATTTATTCGTAGATAAAAGGAGCAAACGGAGAGAGAGAGAGAGAGATATGAGATAGATGAGAAACCGAGAGAGAGAGAGAGAGAGAGAGAAGAGAGAGAGAGAGAGAGAGAGGCAGAAGAAAGAAGACAGATCTATTTCGTAGATAAAAACAAACCGGAGAGAGAGAGAGAGAGAGAGAGAGAGAGAGAGAGAGAGAGAGAGAGAGCTGATTGTTCTGTCGCTATTCAATGATGTTCCCTCCCTACAGTGACCGCTGTCACAGCTGATTGTTCTGTCGCTATTCAATGATATTCCCTCCCTACAGTGACCGCTGTCACAGCTGATTGTTCTGTCGCTATTCAGGGATGTTCTCTCCCTACAGTGACCGCTGTCACAGCTGACTGTTCTGTCGCTATTCAATGATGTTCCCTCCCTACAGTGACCGCTGTCACAGCTGATTGTTCTGTCGCTATTCTCCCTACAGTGACCGCTGTCACAGCTGATTGTTCTGTCGCTATTCAGGATGTTCTCTCCCTACAGTGACCGCTGTCACAGCTGATTGTTCTGTCGCTATTCAGGGATGTTCCCTCCCTACAGTGACCGCTGTCACAGCTGATTGTTCTGTCGCTATTCTCCCTACAGTGACCGCTGTCACAGCTGATTGTTCTGTCGCTATTCAGGGATGTTCTCTCCCTACAGTGACCGCTGTCACAGCTGATTGTTCTGTCGCTATTCAGGATGTTCCCTCCCTACAGTGACCGCTGTCACAGCTGATTGTTCTGTCGCTATTCAGGGATGTTCTCTCCCTACAGTGACCGCTGTCACAGCTGATTGTTCTGTCGCTATTCTCCCTACAGTGACCGCTGTCACAGCTGATTGTTCTGTCGCTATTCAGGATGTTCTCTCCCTACAGTGACCGCTGTCACAGCTGATTGTTCTGTCGCTATTCAGGGATGTTCCCTCCCTACAGTGACCGCTGTCACAGCTGATTGTTCTGTCGCTATTCAGGGATGTTCCCTCCCTACAGTGACCGCTGTCACAGCTGATTGTTCTGTCGCTATTCAGGGATGTTCTCTCCCTACAGTGACCGCTGTCACAGCTGATTGTTCTGTCGCTATTCTCCCTACAGTGACCGCTGTCACAGCTGATTGTTCTGTCGCTATTCAGGGATGTTCTCTCCCTACAGTGACCGCTGTCACAGCTGATTGTTCTGTCGCTATTCAGGGATGTTCCCTCCCTACAGTGACCGCTGTCACAGCTGATTGTTCTGTCGCTATTCTCCCTACAGAGACCGCTGACACAGCTGATTGTTCTGTCGCTTTTCAGGGATCTGCGGAAAGGAAACCTTGATCTACAGACAGAAGACAGTGGATAGAGTTCCTATCCCCCCCCCCCCCCCCTCGCCCACCCGACCCCTGCCCCTTCCACGTCCATCTCCCCTCACATTCAAAACGCAAAAGTTGGCTTTAAATCGGGGAGGCTGCTGCTTTTCACTTTCTATCCAACTGCAGGACAGTTGGGCTAACCAACCCTCCTGCCCACTTAGTGCACAACCGACCCCACCTCACCCTGCCCCATCCCACCCCACCCCACCCCCCAAGTTAGAAAAAAAGAAATAAGAAAAAAAGGGAAGCAAGTTTGGTGATGGAAGCGACTGGGATACTCTGGACACAAAGGTTCTGGAAGTGAAGGCCTCCACTGCTTTCTGGGGTGTGGTCGCCTATTCCAGTCCCGAGACGTGCTGGGAAGGTAAAATACAGAACACTAAAATGTACCTTGTTTGTATAAGATCCTTTCGAGAAGAAGAACACGACGTTACGACTCACAGAGCTTTCTTCACAGTGAACTGGTGATTAAAACGTCATTCTCAGGAAGTCACGGGTAAGAACGATGACATAAAACACTTAAATGACGTAAAGATGGGCGAAGACAAGAGAGGGTGGAGCAGAGAGGTAGCGAGAGAGGGGACTGGGGTGTCGTATATAGGAGAGGGGGGACAAAGAAAGAAAGAAAGGAAGAAAGAAAGGACGAAAAGGAAGAAAGAAGTCGGAAATAAAAATGGAAATGGAAATGAATGCATAAATAAATAACAAGGACGAAAAGGAAGAAAGAAGTCGGAAATAAAAATGGAAATGGAAATGAATGCATAAATAAATAAACAAATAAATATATGAATACAGAACATTAAAAGGTACCTTATTTGTAAAAGATCCTTTGGAGAAGAAAAAGGAATTAAATTGTATGCATAAAGAAAGAAAGAAATAGAGAACATTGAAAAGTACTTTGTTTGTGAAAGATCCTTTGGAGTAACAAACAAAGAAATGGAAAGGGGGGAGGAGGGGGGAACAGCAGAGACTAGTAGGACAAAGAAAGGGCCGGGGCACCGCTCAGTGTCGGCAGGTCTGGTGTTCAGGCCTGTCTGTTCCCAGTCAGTGGATGATACAGTTCTGGTGTTCTGGCCTACCTGTTCCCAGTCGGTGGGTGATACAGTTCTGGTGTTCAGGGCTGACTGTTCCCAGTCGGTGGATGATACAGTTCTGGTGTTCAGGCCTGACTGTTCCCAGTCAGTGGATAATACAGTTCTGGTGTTCAGGCCTGTCTGTTCCCAGTCAGTGGATAATACAGTTCTGGAGTTCAGGCCTGCCGGCTGACTGTTCCCAGTCAGCGGATGATACAGTTCTGGTGTTCAGGCCTGCCTGTTCCCAGTCAGTGGATGATACAGTTCTGGTGTTCAGGCCTGCCTGTTCCCAGTCAGTGGATGATACAGTTCTGGTGTTCAGGCCTGCCTGTTCCCAGTCAGTGGATAATACAGTTCTGGTGTTCAGGGCTGACTGTTCCCAGTCGGTGGGTGATACAGTTCTGGTGTTCTGGCCTGCCGGCTGACTGTTCCCAGTCAGTGGATGATACAGTTCTGGTGTTCAGGCCTGACTGTTCCCAGTCGGTGGGTGATACAGTTCTGGTGTTCAGGCCTGCCGCCTGACTGTTCCCAGTCAGTGGATGATACAGTTCTGGTGTTCTGGCCTGACTGTTCCCAGTCGGTGGATGATACAGTTCTTGTGTTCCGGCCTGCTGGCTGACTGTTCCCAGCCAGTGGATGATACAGTTCTGGTGTTCAGGCCTGACTGTTCCCAGTCAATGGATGATACAGTTCTGGTGTTCAGGCCTGCCGGCTGACTGTTCCCGGTCGGTGGATGATACAGTTCTGGTGTTCAGGCCTGACTGTTCCCAGTCGGTGGGTGATACAGTTCTGGTGTTCTGGCCTGCCGGCTGACTGTTCCCAGTCAGTGGATGATACAGTTCTGGTGTTCAGGCCTGACTGTTCCCAGTCGCTGGATGATGCAGTTCTGGTGTTCAGGCCTGACTGTTCCAAGTCGGTGGATGATAGAGTTCTGGTGTTCAGGCCTGTCTGTTCCCAGTCAGTGGATGCTACAGTTCTGGTGTTCAGGCCTGACTGTTCCCAGTCAATGGATGATACAGTTCTGGTGTTCAGGGCTGACTGTTCCCAGTCGGTGGGTGATACAGTTCTGGTGTTCAGGCCTGCCGGCTGACTGTTCCCAGTCAGTGGATGATACAGTTCTGGTGTTCAGGCCTGCCAGCTGACTGTTACCAGTCAGTGGATGATACAGTTCTGGTGTTCAGGCCTGCCGCCTGACTGTTCCCAGTCGTGGATGATACAGTTCTGGTGTTCAGGCCTGCCGGCTGACTGTTCCCAGTCAGTGGATGATACAGTTCTGGTGTTCAGTGCCCTGACTGTTCCCAGTCAGTGGATGATACAGTTCTGGTGTTCTACTCAGTGTTCGTTCTGCAGCTGCCGCTGACTGTTCCCAGTCGGTGGATGATACAGTTCTGGTGTTCAGGCCTGACTGTTCCCAGTCGGTGGGTGATACAGTTCTGGTGTTCAGGCCTGCCGGCTGACTGTTCCCAGTCAGTGGATGGTACAGTACTGGTGTTCAGGCCTGACTGTTCCCAGTTAATGGATGATACAGTTCTGGTGTTCAGGCCTGCCGGCTGACTGTTCCCAGTCAGTGGATGATACAGTTCTGGTGTTCTGGCCTGCCGGCTGACTGTTCCCAGTCAGTGGATGATACAGTTCTGGTGTTCAGGCCTGACTGTTCCCAGTCGGTGGATGATGCAGTTCTGGT
>CM065736.1:7274452-7281952 GCA_033310375.1 Conus canariensis | reverse complement strand
TGTATTATTCCTTTCCCCCTTTCTTTTCCCACCCCAACCCCTCTCCCCTCCGCCACCCCCCCTCCCCCATCCCTCCCCTTCCCCACCCCTCCCCTTCCCCCATCCCCTTCCCACCCTACCCTCGGCCCTCCCCCATTCCCCTGTCCCCTCCCCTTCCCCGTCACCCCTGAAATACCCCCACCCCACCCCCTCCAATCTCTTCTCGCCGACCGCCACTGACTGCCACCACCACCTCCCCTCAAGAGGCCAGGGGGGCCTCTAAACTCAGCCAGACACCCCCCTCCCCCTCCAACCCTCTACCTCAGCAGCTTGTTCCTCAGTTGTCGGTCTGGGGCGCTCTGTGGCAGGGAATTCAGGTTGGCCAGCTTCCTCAGGTGCCTCCTGTGTCCGCAGTTCAGCCGTCCGTCCGTGGGCTGGCCGCAGAAGTAGGACAGGCCGCCATTGAAGTCGGTCAGGTTGCACACAGACTCGTACCCAGGGATGGGCACAGAGGGGAGACAACCCGTCCTCTGTCGACACAGAACGAGTGATGACGGAATGGGGACCACAGGACTTGAAGGGCGACAGGCTGGTTGGATAACACCCCCACTCCGCTCATTCCGACCACCCCCCCCCCCCCCCCCCCCCCCCGTCCCCCGGCCATTGCCAGGTTTCTTCTGTCGCGGCCTTAGCACCACAACGTACAGGGAGCAGCTGATATCACGTTGTCAGAAGACAGCCCCGTCAGAGGACACTGCTGCCAAGTCTATTTGCAAGCTTCAGTGATGCCTGTTCTGATCCAACATGCAGAACAACAACAGCAACTTTTAAACCCATTTCTGATGATCAGGCATTTTGCAGTTGTTAGTGCCATTTCTGATGATCAGGTATTTTGCAGTTGTTAGTGCCATTTCTGATGATCAGGCATTTTGCAGTTGTTAGTGCCATTTCTGATGATCAGGTATTTTGCAGTTGTTAGTGCCATTTCTGATGATCAGGTATTTTGCAGTTGTTAGTGCCATTTCTGATGATCAGGTATTTTGCAGTTGTTAGTGCCATTTCTGATGATCAGGCATTTTGCAGTTGTTAGTGCCATTTCTGATGATCAGGCATTTTGCAGTTGTTAGTGCCATTTCTGATGATCAGGCATTTTGCAGTTGTTAGTGCCATTTCTGATGATCAGGCATTTTGCAGTTGTTTGTGCCATTTCTAATGATCAGGCATTTTGCAGTTGTCAGTGTCATTTCTGATGATCAGGTATTTTGCAGTTGTTAGTGCCATAGATTCTGGGCTGGACGGTTCTAATGCCACCATAGGTTCATATTTGTGAGTTCTGTGACATGGGGCAGGGTTATTCCTCCTAAGGCATTCATAGGAAATGGGCACACACCGTCCTACCAGCAACCGAGGGCTATATGGTGTCCCACTGTAGTGTGGGCCACTCAGGGCTATATGGATGCCCCGGTGTATGGTGGGACACTCAGGGCTATATGGATGTCCTGCTGTAGTGTGGGCTCACTCGGGGCTATATGGATGTCCAACTGTAGGGTGGGCCACTCAGGGCTATATGGATGTCCCGCTGTAGTGTGGGCCACTCAGGGCTATATGGATGTCCCGCTGTAGGGTGGGCCACTCAGGGCTATATGGATGTCCCGCTGTAGTGTGGGCCACTCAGGGCTATATGGATGTCCCGCTGTAGGGTGGGCCACTCAGGGCTATATGGATGTCCCGCTGTAGTGTGGGCCACTCAGGGCTATATGGATGTCCCGCTGTAGGGTGGGACACTCAGGGCTATATGGATGTCCCGCTGTAGTGTGGGCCACTCAGGGCTACATGGATGTCCTGCTGTAGTGTGGGCCACTCAGGGCTATATGGATGTCCTGCTGTAGTGTGGGTCACTCAGGGCTATATGGATGTCCCGCTGTAGTGTGGGCCACTCAGGGCTATATGGATGTCCCGCTGTAGTGTGGGCCACTCAGGGCTATATGGATGTCCTGCTGTAGTGTGGGCCACTTGGTGCTATATGGATGTCCTGCTGTAGTGTGGGCCACTCAGGGCTATATGGATGTCCTGCTGTAGTGTGGGCCACTCAGGGCTATATGGATGTCCTGCTGTAGGGTGGGCCACTCAGGGCTATGGATGTCCTGCTGTAGTGTGGGCCACTCAGGGCTATATGGATGTCCCACTGCAGTGTGGGCCACTCAGAGCTATATGGATGTCCTGCTGTAGTGTGGGCCACTCAGGCCTATGGATGTCCCACTGTAGTGTGGGCCACTCAGGGCTATATGGATGTCCCGCTGTAGTGTGGGCCACTCAGGGCTATGGATGTCCCGCTGTAGTGTGGGCCACTCAGGGCTATATGGATGTCCTGCTGTAGTGTGGGCCACTCAGGGTTATATGGATGTCCTGCTGTAGTGTGGGCCACACGGGGCTATATGGATGTCCCACTATAGTGTGGGCCACTCAGGGCTATGGATGTCCCGCTGTAGTGTGGGCCACTCAGGGCTATATGGATGTCCTGCTGTAGTGTGGGCCACTCAGGGCTATATGGATGTCCTGCTGTAGTGTGGGCCACTCAGGGCTATATGCATGTCCCGCTGTAGTGTGGGTCACTCAGGGCTATGGATGTCCTGCTGTAGTGTGGGCCACTCAGGGCTATATGGATGTCCTGCTTTAGGGTGGGCCACTCAGGGCTATATGGATAAATAATAATAATAATGGTTTCTTATATAGCGCTTAATCAAACGAATTTCTCTAAGCGCTTTACAAAGTCATACTACATTCACCCTCCTCATATACAATAATACACCTTACACCCAACTGCAAACACTATTACTACAATAACTAACAAATCCTAATCCTACCAATGTGACATTCACTTATTCTTCAAATATCACTACAAAAACTTAATCCTATAACGTTCAATCATACAACAAATACATATAATAGAGAACATACACATACGCTACATTTGAAAAGGCCCAGACGGCTATGAGTTAGGTTGTACCCCCCCCCCCCCTCCCCTCTCCCCACAGCATTGACTAATTATGAGAAAATAGATGGGTTTTAAGTTTAGACTTGAAAGAAGAGATAGAATCTGAATGTCTGAGAGAGTCTGGCAGTCTGTTCCACGTCGCTGGAGCTTGGAAAGAGAAAGATCTTTCACCAGTAGTAGTCCTGAAGCGAGTCATTCGCAGAAGGCGGTCGTCAGCACAAGAGCGTAGTTGTCGAGAGGGGGTGTAGATTTTAAGGAGATCTGAGAGATAAGAAGGTCCATTTTCAAAGAGAGCAGAGAAAGTGAGAGTTGAGATTTTGTACGAGATACGGTTTGAGACAGATAGCCAGTGAAGAGAGTGGAGTAGAGGCGAAATGTGATCATATTTTCCTGCTCTACAGACGACTCGGGCTGCATGATTTTGGATTCGCTGTAATCTTTCTATCAGGTATTTTGGAAGGCCGGCCAAAAGTGAGTTGCAGTAATCTATTCTAGATAAGACAAATGCACAAATGAGAGTTTTTGTAGCATCTGTAGAGAGAAGGTGACGTACAGAGCTGATTCTTCTTAGTTCTAAATAGGCAATCTTGCAAATATTTGAAACCTGTTTCTCAAAGGAGAGGGATTGGTCAAGTATGACCCCTAGACTGCGGACAGAGGTGGAGACAGAGACAGCACAGTCATTGATAGTAACAGTTGAAGGCAGAGAAGGATGGTTAGGCTGTTTAGTCACGAACATGAGTTCCGTCTTGTCGTCGTTTAGTTGTAGTTTGTTGGTTGTCATCCAGTCCTTCAGGTCTGCAATGCAGCCCCGCGTCCGAGAAATCAGTGAGTCATTTCAGCAATGGGAGCCGACTGATGAAGCTGAGTATCGTCAGCAAAGCTCTCATGCGACATGGCGTGACCACTGATGACGTCAGACACAGGACTAGCATACAGCACAAAAAGGACTGGCCCCAGTACAGAACCCTGAGGCACACCGTACCTAAGAGGAGAACTGTCTGAGTATCTTCCCTGTACACACACTGTCTGAGTCCGTCCAGTCAAGTAAGAGATAATCCAGTCGAGAGCTGTGTCTTTGAATCCAAAGGAAGTTTGAAGCCGTGAGAACAAAATATTATGATCGATCGTGTCAAATGCTGCGGAGAGGTCTAACATCGCTAATAAAGAAACATTCCCATCGTCAAGCTGTAGTGTGGGCCACTCAGGGCTATATGGATGTCCCGCTGTAGTGTGGGCCACTCAGGCTTATGGTTCCTGCGTATGTGGGCACTCAGGGCTATGGATGTCCTGCTGTAGTGTGGGCCACTCAGGGCTATATGGATGTCCCGCTGTCGTGTGGGCCACTCAGGGCTATATGGATGTCCCGATGTAGTGTGGGTCACTCAGGGCTATATGGATGTCCCGCTGTAGTGTGGGCCACTCGGGGCTATATGGATGTCCCGCTGTAGTGTGGGCCACTCAGGGCTATATGGATGTCCCACTGTAGTGTGGGCCACTCGGGGCTATATGGATGTCCTGCTGTAGTGTGGGCCACTCAGGACTATATGGATGTCCCGCTGTAGTGTGGGCCACTCAGGGCTATATGGATGTCCTGCTGTAGTGTGGGTCACTCAGGGCTATATGGCTGCAGTGTGGGTGTGTATGTGTGTTTGACTCTCTGTGTGTGCGCGCGCGTGCGCGCGCGCGCGCGCGCCTGTGTGTATGTTGTGTGTGTGTGTGTGTGTGTGTGTGTTTGTGTGTGTGTGTGACTCTGTATGTGTGTGTGCGTGACTGTGTGTGTGTGACTCTGTGTGTGTGTGTGTGTGTGTGTGTGTGTGTGTGTGTGTGTGTGCGTCTGTGTGTGTGTGTGTGTGTGTGTGTGTGTGTGTGTGTGTGTGTGTGTGACTCTATATATTGTGTGTGTGTGTGTGTGTGTGTATGTGTGTGTGCGTCTGTGTGTGTGTGTGTGCGTGTGTGTGTGTGTGTGTGTGTGTGTGTGTGTGTGTGTGTGTGTGACTGTGTGTGTGACTCTGTGTGTGTGTGTGTGTGTGTGTGTGTGTGTGCTCATCTTGAAAGCTTTCCCAGGCCTGCCTACCACCGCAGCAAAGTGGCGTCGATGAAGGTCAGCCAACGAAGGCCTCCCAGAACCACGAAGTTCACACGCACGTGTTTTACGTGGAGTGTGAGCACTCTGAGCTTTTCTCAACCAAAACTTGCACAAGAACTGACGGGAGAAAAAAAATACTTTTGACCGAACGCTCTTGCTATACGAAAATTCGGCTCACTCTTCCAAGCAGGCAAGAAAGAAGAACATAACCGAACGTCACACTCCAACTTGATCCCTTGAAGTATACTACGGGCTAAAATTGGGAAGACTGAAACCACGCAGTCAAGCTTCTCAAGCGTTCCTGACAATGTCGTTCAAATTTCCTGATCAACACTGCAGGTGTCTGCATGTCTCGGGCCTGGATGACGCTGGGACATCAAAAGAGGCTAGAACACTGTCCTGTTGCGTTCTCTCAGACAAGAACGGAGTATTACGCCTTTGTCGTCGTCACCTTGACAGGGCATGATAGAAAGCTTCAAACGACGTCGCCCTCCATTCCATGCTCTTTTGGTGACCTCACTGCTGGTTCTTTTTCAGTATCTAACAGGTGAAGTGATCCTGCAGCCATGGGGCGTATCCTGTTGTGGGCTGCTGTGTACCACCTAATACAGGATCTGAACCACGTGCCAAGTGTCCAGTTTAGGCCTAAAGCATGCGAGAAACATATCATACTCATTTCCCTAAGATACTGAGCTTCTGAGGACTTGTCCATAACTTATGAAACTGCACTTCAAATCCTCTTGAGGCAAACATTCAATGCCATTCTAACTTTCAAAAAAAAAATAAGGGGGGGGGGGGGGGGGGAACGGGACCGTGAATCTTGGGAGACACAACCAAGAGATGATAATGTCTATACAGGCTGAAGATTCAAGCATCATTTTACAGCTGTCATTTATATCTGTTTATGTCTCCTTCCTTCACCAACCCCAAGCTCACCTTGTGAAAAAGAGAGACGATTCTTTCCACACACACACACACACACACACACACAAGAGAGAGAGAGAGAGAGAGAGAGAGAGAGAGAGAGAGAGAGAGAGAATACCATGCGAAAGAAAAAAACAGATTGTGGGCTCGTGATTATAATACCGTTCAGTATTGTCAAGTTCATACCACGGTCCATCTCTCTCTCTCTCTCTCTCTCTCTCTCTATATATATATATATATATATATAGAGAGAGAGAGAGAGAGAGAGAGAGTAGATAGATAGATAGATAGATAGATAGATAGATAGATGTGCGTGTGTCACACACACACACACACACACACACACACACACACACACACACACACACAACCACAACAGAAAGAGAGCAGACAGACAGATAGACAGACACAGAGTGAAAGACAGAGACAGACAACCAGACAGACAGACAGACAGAAAGACAGAACCCTTTGAACTGAGGTTTTAAACCGAGGTTCCACGATTGTGTGAACGCACGCATAACATCTTGCACACAGGTAAAATCTCATCACCGACATTCGGGAAAAAAGGCCAGTTTGGCCGTGGGTATGGATGACACGTTACATACACACAAAGAGCAGCCTGTGTGAGAAGAGAGTGGCTGCCGTCGGCTGACTACAACGCCAGAGGGGACGCTCTCCGGTCGGCTCTACCCACGGAGGTACCCCGCTGTGTGTGAACGAGACCGTGAATTGTGAAGTGGTTTTTTTGGGTGTTTTTTTTTTTTTTTTTTTTTTTTTGGCTTGGCTCTGAAAGAGGATAAGCGCTATATAAATACTCTAAATAGTAATGGTAATAATAAAGAAGAGAGAGAGAGAGAGAGAGAGAGAGGGACAGACAGACAGAAAGACGGACATGAAAGAGACAGAAAAAGAGAGACAGACAGACAGGCAGACAGACACACAGGCAGACAGACAGACAGGCAGACAGACGCACAGACAGACACACAGACAGACAGACAAAGGTTAACCAAAAAAAAAAAAAAAGAAAACCACCTCCATTATCTCCCCTTTCTGATAACTGGCGACTATCCACCTCATGGACAGCAGCGTCAGTCGCAGACGAACGGCCTGGCGGAGGAATTCTCTGGGGTAGAGCACCGAGACCTGCACCACCGCCGTGCCAATCCACGGCAGCAACGTAGTCCCCAGGTAACTCCCATTGCGCAGGTCTACCACGTCAGCAGCAATGGAAGTATTTCCGGATCCGGAAACCAGTCTCATCCGGATGTCATCCCCGCCCGTGGTGCGAGGATTTCCGAAGCCATCGAAAAGGTCCGCTCGAACCTGGACACGTTCTCCTTTGTGGTAGTGTGGTTTGGGAGAAACCACGTAAACCTGTCAAATTACAAGGGGGGGGGGGGGGGGGGGGGGGGGGGGGTTATTAACAAAGAAGGGTGATATGCCGCGCCAACAACTCACTTTTCTACACGTAGTATGTTTTCTTGTCAAAGAATGTACGGTTTTGATTCATCTA
>CM065736.1:7269452-7271952 GCA_033310375.1 Conus canariensis | reverse complement strand
ACCCAGGCCTGTGTCGAAGACCTCTGGCAAGAGGACTGGAACTCGCAGACGGATAACAAACTTATTTAAAATCCGTCCAAACCTGAAAGAGTTTTTACCATGTTCCCGAGGCGGCCGTAAAGAGGAAACAGTTTTGTGCCGTTTGCATACAGGACACTCCTTTTACACCCATTGTTATCTTTTAAAAGGTGAAGAAGATCCGTGGTGCATTCCATGTCATGTTCCACCACAGTGAAACATGCTTTTAGAGAGTTGGGACTTGCATGATGTCAGACATAAACACTTTACAGCAGACTCCATGAAAACCTTGTTCAGGGATGTCCCACCTGATGTTATCTTTGAATTTCTGAAGGAGATTAACATTTTTCATCTGATCTGAGATTTTACGGAGGAAAGATCTTTAACAAAATTTCTGGTGTGGTTTTACAAGGTGAGTTTTAAAGACTTGTGTGAACATGATTTTTTTTTTTAAATGACTTGTGAGTTAACTTCAACGTGGTGACAGCTCTGATTATGGCCCTTTGCGGTCGGCTGGGCTATAAACAACACTAACAGTTAACAGTTAACCCTTTACTCGCCGCAAATAGTTCTCTGCTTGTTTGTAAATTGTTCCCTTGGCACTAAGGCTGTGAAAAGCTAATGTAAAAAAAAATGTCTGTGTCAGTGTCAGTCTCTCTCCTCTCTCTCTCTCTCTCTCTCTCTCTCTCTCTCTCTCTGCTGTCTGGTTCTCTCTCTCTCTCTCTTCTCTCTCTCTCTCTCTCTGTTTATGGCTGTCTGGATCTCTCTCTCTCTCTCTCTCTCTCTCTCTCTCTCTCTCTCTCTCTCTCTCTCTCTCTCTTTCTGTCTGTTTCTGGCTGTCTGGTGCTCTCTCTTCTTCTTCTTCTTCTTCTTCTTCTTCTTCTTCTCTCTCTCTCTCTCTCTCTCTCTCTCTCTCTCTCTCTCTCTCTCTCTCTCTCTCTGAGATTACACAAACTGTCGAAGTCCACTATATCAACGACTTCCCAGATATTTGAGCTGCTGCTTTTCTTTAAAGAAAAGAAAAGGGGGGGGGGGGGGGGGGTAAAGAATTTTTTTCTTTTATTCAGGAAGGAGGTCATCAAGAACAATACGTGAGCGCTCAGCGCGTGCTTTCTTTCCTTCTAGACACTTTTGGCACGAAAAGAGACCATCGTTTAGACTATGGTCTACATTGCATCATCTCTTCCATCTACTAGGCGCCGGGCACAGACCGAGCGCCATGGAAAGTGCCGCAGACTTGTGAACAAGCGAAGTGTTCAATGCTGATCGATCCATCTGTTTCTGGTAGCTTTCAATGCTGATCGATCCATCTGTTTCTGGTAGCGTTCAATGCTGATCGATCCATCTGTTTCTAGCGAATGCGCTCATTTCTTCACAGCTGGTGACGAGCAATAAGGCGGATTTTTCGCTCGGAGTTGACATTGGTTCTGACTCCATTTCCCATACAGTCCTTCGAATGAGACTATAAACCGAGGTTCCGTGTGTGAACGCACGCATAACATCTTGCACACATGTAAAATCCCGTCACCAACTTTCGGAAGAGAAGTCTAGTTTGACCGTTGGTATGGATGACATGCTATACATAGCATGCACCCTGCGTGAGAAATGGAAAGAATGAAGGAAGTAAGGAACTGAGTGAACGATATTGAGCGATATTGACTGGATGACACGGGAAACAACTGAATGAAGCGCCAGCTGGCAGCTCTTCAGTGGGCACTTCCTAGGTAGGCAGCCCGTTGTGTAAACGAGTGTGGGTTGTAAAGCGCTTAGAGCTTGGTCTCTAGCCGAGAATAGGTGTTATATAAGTATTCATTATAATAACAACAACAACAACAACAACAAACATGTGAGTCCAAGTTTGTTGCAAAGTGAGGTGTCTGCAGGTGTAAATCTAAACAAATAGGAGCCATCGTATTGTTCTATTGTTACGATTATTGTTAGTATTATTATCATTTATACCAGTGGTATTATTGATACCACCATCGTTACCATTATCATCACCATCATCATCACCACGAACACTCTTTGCCACGACAACCATGCTGTTCAACAATCCTCTACCCCTCTCCTTTCTCCCATACTACAACTGCTATTGCCATAATATCACCAAAAGTGGTAGTAATCCTCTCTTTATTATTTTTCCCAAATTTTCATCACCATTATTACTGTGATTGATATCAGTATTATCATTTTCATCATTACTAATTCAATTCGCATTGTCTCCTTCCTGGCGGGCTCATTGTCATTCAACGCCCATCTTGCGGGCCAAATTTGACCAAGATAAGTGATTCCTCGTTCTTCCTTTTCCTGGTCCTAGCTGTTGTTTCCCTCGCCTGAAGAAGACCTAAGAGGTCGAAACGCGCAGTCTTTTTGTCTTGTGATTCATTAGTTCGTGTTCGACGTATGTAGTACTTAAACTTTTCAAGATGTGGGTCAAAACGAACTTTTGACCTCAACTCATGTAGTGGTTATACAAGGTTCA
>CM065736.1:7189452-7264452 GCA_033310375.1 Conus canariensis | reverse complement strand
GTTTTACCTCTTGATAAAATTAGAAAGATGACATCAGCAAAGTATGTAACAAGAGCAAACACCATTGAAAATTCACTTCGAATAGAGATAGACATAAGATCTGATATTGATTATTCAAAGGAAGCAAGGAATAAAATAAGTTACAGACTATAGCAGATTATGTCTGAATTATTTGAAGACTCCAATATCACACCCAAAAGTGTTGCTCCCATGATGAATGTCACGCCTATTCCTCCTTGGGAATTAACGAAAGGTAGTTTTGACTTTGATTACACAGATATACGAAAAGATGATGACAATACAAATATTTTAAGTACAACTGTTAAAACATATGTATCTGAAACTTATTCTGATCATCTTAAGGTTTGTACTGACGGTTCTGTGCTAGAAGATCATCATGCGGGTTCTGGCTTTGTTCTTCCATCTTTAAAAGTTGAAAAGTCTTATCATCTCGGCACAGACATTTCGATTGTTATGGCAGAACTGATAGCTATTCGTATCGCTCTGTCATATTTGATTAATCTACCACTAAATCTGTTAAATGTTCTTTTCGTGTAGATTCTAAATCAGTTTTGCAATCTCTTGCTTCATCATTTAATGACAAGAATAACGTTATCTTTGAAATCAAATATTTCATTCATTGCGTTCAATTGAAAGGGTCCAACGTTGACTTTTCTTGGACACCATCCCATTGTGGAATTTACTACAATGAATATGTTGACCATCTCGCAAAAAAATGAGGTGAGAAACACTTTGAATGCTATTGAACTGCCTTGCACTTTATCTTCAGTAGAAATGTGCAATATAATAGAAAATAAAACGATACGACGTTTTTTCTCTTCTGGGACAAAGTATTTTTCATTTTTCATTATTGAATGCTCCATGTGCAAGTAGATCAATTGTTACCTTGTCATTTTGTTAAATGCTTTAACGACAAAGTACTGTAAAGACATTAAGTGTGTCTGCTCTGCAGAACTGACAATTGAGCACATACTGGTAAAATGTGCTTCAATGAAAACTTCCTACCTTCGGAAGTAGTAGAATGTATTTTGCCTGTTTCTAATGTTAAGTCATTTTGGGATCAGTTTAATCTTTTCAACCTTTCAATATTCAGATTAGCTAGTTATTTTTTTTTCTTTTTTCTTCCTTCTCTCTCTCTCTCTCTCTCTCTCTCTCTCTCTCTCTCTCTCTCTCTCTCTCTCTCTTCTTGTGGGGGTGTGGGTGGATGTGGGGGGTGGGGGAGGGGGTGGGGGTAGATGGGTGTTGGGGTGGGTGGATGGTGGTGGTGGTGGTGTGTTGTGAAGTGCGCTCACGCGCTTGGGTAGGGGGAAGAAGAGGGAGACGGGCAATAGGGACCAACGACATCCTTTCAGGCATGTGTGTATACAGAATTGGTTGCTTATGCATAGTTTTTGCTTTGGTATCGTGTCGTGTATTTAACAGGTTTCTACCATTGTTAGCATATTTGAGAGAGAGGGGGGAGGGGGAGGGGGGGAGTGAGAGTATGTGTGCGGGTGTATGTGTAAAACAAAATGAAAAACTAAAAATAATTAAGTCCTTTGTTTCATCTATGTTGGTTCCGTTTCCGTATAATGCAACACATTATCAGAGTGAGTGTGCCAGTACACCACACATTAGTACATTAACAAACCCAGACACTTTGTATCAATTGCCAAAACACTAAAATCCACAAAAATATGTCCATTTGTAAGGGAACATACAGACTATGCATGGTGTGTAAGAGAACATACAGACTATGCATGGTGTGTAAGAGAACATACAGACTATGCATGGTGTGTAAGAGAACATACAGACTATGCATGGTGTGTAAGAGAACATACAGACTATGCATGGTGTGTAAGAGATTGGCTGGGAAAGAAAAGAAGAAAAAAAAAAGAGAGAAAAAAAAACCTGGTAGTGGAAATTGTTTTTTTTTTTTTCCGCTTTTTGTTTTTTTGGCAGATGAAGAGGACAGTGTGATGCACCAAAAAATGAAGAGGTGGATTTTGGCCTTAGGGAAGAAAAAAAGAAAAAAAATTTAAAAAAAGAAAGAAAAAAAAAAAGAAAAAACATCACCACCTTAGGCGCTCCATTGATCCGAGAACTGATGCCACAAAAAAAAAAAAAAAAAAAAAATTAGCTAGTTATTTGTTATGTAGTCCTATTGCACGTTTCTTGTAACTCCCTCTCTCTCTCTCTCTCTCTCTCTCTCTCTCTCTCTCTCTCTCTCTCTCTCTCTCTCTCTCTCTCTCCCCCTCTTTGTCTCTCTGTCTCTCTCTCTCTCTCTTCCCTTGTTAATTTTTTTTTGGATGATGTAAAAAATTTAAGTTTTGCTGTTTTTGATGCTAGAGTCTAAAATCATCGACATGATAAAAAGACTTTGAATAAAATAACACACACACACACACACACACACACACACACACACACACACACACACACACACACACACACACGTTCACCTACCCCGAGTTCCAATTAGTCCATGCAAGTATCCAGAGAAATGACAGTACACAGAGCGCGGACAAATAAACAAATTGCTTCCTGCTGATACAGCATGGGTGACCAGCCATCTTGAATAATTCCATGCGTCCACACCAAGCTCCTCCGAACGAAACCTTACTTTAAAACGCTTCAGATGAATCTGCAGAAGATACCACCGGATGAACTTGTCACCAGAGAAAGCCCTGGGAAAATGTCGCTAAAGCTGCGCGGCCGATGTACCTCACTGATTTCCCTGTCCGCTTGCGATACGTGTGTCTCCTGCTGCTGAATAAACGACATGAAAGCGTGGCAGTGGGGGGGTAGGCGGGTGTGTCTACTGGCGGATCGGGTGTGTAGGTCATACACCAGAAATTCTTCTCCCAAGGCTGTGAGTGACGTTTGAAGTATATATAATTATGAGAGAGAACTCCGAACTCTCAGAACTCAAATGGTTTACTTCATATAAAGGCCATTGCCCCTTATCAAGGGATGGGGGGGGGGGGGGGGGGGGGGGGGGGGGTATGGAGAACATAACAACGATATGAAAATTTTAAGAATATAAGAGAGAGAGAGAGAGAGAGAGAGAGAGAGAGAGAGAGAGAGAGAGAGAGAGAGAAGAGAGAGAGAGAATCTGAAATCTGAAATCTTTAATGAGGATAACTGAATAAGCATTTCCATACTTTTTTTCATCAGGTCCTCAAAAACAAAGCAAACCACATCACAAATTAAACAAAGGCCAAGAAAGAGCAGTAAGAGTAACAATAATAACAATAATATCAGCAATGACAATACAATAAATAATATTAATAAAGAAAGGATCGGGATGCAATAAACAAAATAAAACAAAGGGGGCAGAGTACATTATATAAATAAAGACATAATATATATACATACACGTATACATGTACACTTACCTACTTGTACATATAAGTACAACTGAAAGAGAGAGAGAGAGAGAGAGAGAGAGAGAGAGAGAGAGAGAGACAGAGACAGAGAAAGAGGGAGAGAGAGAGGGAGAGAGAGAGAGAGAGAGAGAGAGAGAGAGAGAGAGAGAGAGAGAGAGAAAGAGAAAGAGAGATGAGAGAGAGAGAGGGGTCATCATCTGGGTAACTGAATACATTGCAGATATATGTCATTTACATGAACAATAAGCAAATGGAATTATTATTATAATAGCTTAAATAAGTAATCTTGGTAGCAGCTTTTGAATGATGCCAAGGAATTCTTTGTTTTAATGCCATCAGGAATTTCGTTCCATTGTTTACCGCCTGAATATATAAGAGAAGTCATATACAGATCAGTTCTAGGACGGGGAAGTTGTATTCTCTCTTTGTCTCGTAGTTTAGTCTTTTGGAGTTTTTCGTAGAGATATGATGGAGCAAGTCCATTAACTATTTTGTAGAAAAATACTGCTTTATTGAATTGACATCTCAATTGAAACAGAAGAATATGTAATGTTTTGTAGTCATGAATTAGTAGGGAAGATGATTTTAGAAGTATAAGTTTGATAGAACGCCTGTAAATGCTTTCTAAGGGTTTAAGACAGTTTTTACTAGCCATATCCCATATTGTAGATGCATAGTCGAAATCTGGTTGTAAATATGCATGGAAAAATAATTTTCTAGTGTGTTGATCGAGAAAGTGTTTTATTCTGTTAAACTGAAATAATTTCTTAGAAAGTTTACGCGTGAGTGCAGAAATGTGTACTGACCAGGAAAGATTGTTGTCAATTGTTAGACCAAGCAGTTTGTGACAGTTAACCTCTTCTATAACACTGTCGTTTATTTTTATTTTGCTTAAGTCAGTTTTGAAGTTTTGGCGTTTTTGTCTAGTGGTAATTATCATTAACTTAGATTTCTTAGGATGTAGAGCCATATGATTTAGTTTACTCCATGTTTCCAGTTTTATAAGGTCGTTTTGTATATCTGCAAGCACTGAGTCTGTGTTTTTGTTTTTGTTATGCATTGTACTATCATCTGCAAATAGTTCACAGTCAGATGAGACGTTTAACGGAAGATCGTTTATATAGACAGAAAATAAAACTGGTCCTAGGACTGAACATTGGGGGACACCATAGTTTACAGGTTGAAAAGATGATATTTTACAATCCTGGAAAACTAATTGTTGTCTGTTGGTTAGAAAGGATGAAATCAGATTTATTGCATCTTGTGATAAACAATATAATTCCAGTTTTTTTTATAAGGAGATTGTGGTCAATGGTATCAAATGCCTTAGCAAAGTCAACAAATACTGCCCCAGTAACAAGGTCGTTATTAATATTTATGTGCCATTGTTCTACTAGGTTTGAGAGTGCAGTGTGACAAGAATGATTTTTCCTGAAACCACTTTGGTTTGGATGAAACAAATTATATTCATCAAAATGGGACTGAATCATTTTCTTTAAATGCTTTTCTAACGGTTTTGACAGAACAGATAAAATTGATATGGGCCTGTAGTTTGAAGCATCATTTGGGTCACCAGATTTAAAGAGAGGAATTACCTTGGCATCCTTAAAAGCTTGAGGAAAATGACATTTTTCAATACACAAATTATAAATATAGGTTAAATGTTCCGCAATGATTGGTGCTGCCGTTTTAAGTATTTGATTGTCCAAATCATCCAATCCGCGAGATTTAGACTGACTTAAGGAACATAATTCATGGTATACTTCATGAACACTTATGAATTTAAACTTAAGAAAAGATTTTACATTTTTCAACGCACAAAAATCTTTAAGTAACAGCAAGTCATTCTGATGAGTGTAGTCTTCCTTGACAATCGAATCAGAAACTGCTGAGAAGTGATGGTTCAATTCGTCGTTTGATAGGTTTGTAGATGGAGTGTTTGAAGATGCTTTATTTTTTCCTGATAGTTGATTTACTGCTTTCCATATAGATTTAGTGTTAGATTTAGAAGCGATTAATTCGTTAAAGTATTTCTTTTCAGCAGCTCTTTTCATTGAGTTTACTTTATTCCGCTGTTTCTTGAAGTTTTCATCATTTCCTGTTTGCTGAAGTAAATATTCACGGTTATTTCTAGCTGCGTTAATTTCTTCATTTAACCATGGAGGTTTTTCTGTGAGTTTTACTCTTTTCTTTTTGCATGGAGCATGCTTATTGAATACCGCACGAAATGCATCATACCATGTATTCAGAGCTCCGTCAGGATCCCTATGCTGATATACTTCTGAAAAGTTTGTGTTAATTAGATCGAACAAAAAGAGATCTGGATTGAAGTTTTTGTAACTTCTGTAAATTATATATTTATGGTAGGATCTAGGAATTTTCACGCCTTTCTTACACCAGGTTAAACAAACTGGAAAGTGATCACTCAATCCAAAAATAGGTACAGATGTTTCTACAATATTAGAAGAATTTGTAACATAGATATGGTCAATCAATGTTTCTGTTTTCAATGTTTTGCGCGTAGGGGAATTTATTAGTTGGGTTAAGTTGTATGTATCAATAATCTTTTTCCATGTATTGTATGGTTTTAATAAGTCGATGTTGAAATCACCGAGTAGTATTATTTCACTGGAATGGTCTAATACTTCTTCTATCATTGACTCAAAACGGTCAAACCAATCAGCACGTTCATCAGGGTTTCTGTACAATATACCTATTAACATTGGTCTATTTCCCTTTAGACACACTTCTATCCATATACATTCCACAGAGTGTTTATCAAACACATTAAGTTGCTTATACTTCACTGATTGATGGATATACGCCACTAATCCCGTTTCTAGTTTATTTGAACGTGATGCATCTTTACGTATAAGATTATAGCCTGGAATAGTAACTAAATGGTCGGAAACAATATCAGTTAACCTAGTTTCAGAAAAACCAAAAACATGAAAACAATCATCTGAATTCGACAAAATAGAAAGAACATCTGATATCTTGTTTAAAATATGGCAAGCATTTAGATATCCTACTTTAAAACCTTTTTTTGTTAACCACTTGAGATTTGTTGGCTTCTGCGACATGATGATTGAAGATGACACCTAACAGAAATTTTCTAGTAAAGCGAAAAAGTATAGTTTATATTTTGAGACAACAGCAACACAACAAGAATTAAATAATACCAAAACGGTTGTCATTCAAAATCAGTAAAGGTCCAAAAAATTCAAAACGATGTCAAGTACTAGGCACATAAGCCCGCAAAATAAAAAGCTAACATACACGACAGAAACAACGTAAGAAGAGTCTGAAGCTTAAGCAAATCGTCTAAGCCAAAGCAATTGCAAATTTCCAGGTATCCCAGGTCCAAAGTACAAGCATAATATGGCCAATGAAATGAACATGAAAAACATATTCTTATGGGAACAGAATAGTTTCATGTAAGTTCATGGGGATGACATGGCGCGCGCCACACACACACACACACACACACACACACACACACACACACACACACACACACACCACTGAATAATTGAAAAATGATATAAATAATCGCATGCAATATTAGAAGATATTTCTGGTATTATGCTAAGATGAAAGCATACTCTCCACAAAACTTTTCTTTCTCAAATAATTGAACTGCATATAGAACAGCATGAACAAAATCAAATCAGAAATTGACACACACATTACTAGTTGCCATTAGGCCTCTGGCACCCTTGCTGTGACATCAACTGTGCAGCCAGGGACATAAGTTGCTGAGCACACTCCCCTGCTGAGGCAGGTTGTGGCCAGCTACGAGAATTTGGGTTTTGGCCCTGTGGCACGAGATTAAGAGCCGGGGAACCTGACCCAAGAGGAAACCGTCCTGTTCTCTGAGCAGTGTCTCCACTCTGTTGGGGCACATGAGGGGGGTAGGTGCATGGAATTTGGCCTCTAGGATAGGATTTGGGATCTGCGTACCTTGGATAAGGGAAAGGAAATGGGTACAATGGATATTTAGGGATAGAAGTAAAGGGAGGGCGTGCATTATCGCCAGCCTGTGGCTGACCATATTGAGGGGGCTGTGGCACAACGCCACTGGTATAGTTTAAGGCATAAGGTTGCCTTACAGCAGAGACACCCTCCTCGTGGTGACCCATGCTGACCAGTCCAGGCTGACTGGCATCTGAAAATAATGGGAGAAAATCTGCTGTGGACAATAACTGGGGAATGGCTACAGATTCAGGGCCATTCTTACGCATACTGGAGGTTCTACCCAGAAAGTTGAAATCACTCTGTGCATTCCTTGAGTTTTTTGCATTCTGGTGATTATAGATTAAGTTAGGCAATGAATTGTTATGGTCTGCATGGTTGTTTCTTCTTGGTGGGTGGGTTTGAGGAAGCACTTCTTTGAATTTCATTGCAAGACAGACAGTTCCCCTCGCGCTAGGGTGAATAGCATCTTTGTACAGTGCTTTACGTGGGAACCCTTTTGGGGTTACGAAAGAATCAAAGTTATCTACCATATCCACTTGTAAGGTGGTACAGCAGTCGTATAAATTTCGGTTCGAAGGGGCGATTGAATTATTCAGCTGATGACGCCCAAAAGCCGGCACAATGGAGCTTATAGCTACATAAGCGGAGGGAAATCTTTTTTTACACATGGTGATGAGGTCTTTCCAAGTTTGGGAGGAGATGGGTCCTGCTGGACAGTCATTGACTCCGACATGAACAATCAATGTTTTCACGTGTGACTGAGTTTCTAAATGGTTTAACCATTGGATGACATCTGCCACTGTTAGTCCTGGGGCACATATTTTGAACATGGGATCTGTCTGTGACCCTAATCTCTTTGGAGTTATATACCTTATTGTAGAATCTCCTACAAGGACTGATGCTGTTTCTCTAGGAATGCGTAAGTCACCTAAAATCTGTTGTGGCGTACGCTTGATTTCCCTTTCAGAGTAAAATTTGGATTTGGATTTGAAACCCTCATCAACATGATTAGTGTTTGCGTTTACATGCTGTGGATTCTGTTGTTCCCCTTCAAGGACATTTTGTTCCTGATCAATGCGGGAGAGTACGTCATAACGGTTATGAAGGGGCACAGTGGGGCTGTGAGGGAAGTTACTTCCCTTTAGTGATGGGCACTGTGCAGTGTTTTCAGCAGAACCATCACTTTTCTCCGGGCAGTGAGGCTGGACAGAATCAGAAAGACCAGAGCCGAAAGTGGAGGTGACAGCTGAAGTAGGGGAGGGAAGATGTACCGGAGAAGGGGACAGAGAGGGCGAGGCATTATCTCTCATCTTTTTGTTCTCATGCCCCGAGGGGAGATCAGATTGTAAAAAAACAGTTTGAACATCTTCATGGCTAACGAAAAAATCACACTGCATGGAGTTATCGCATCTAGTGGGATAATCACATTGTGTCGAGACGGACTGCACAAAAGAAGGCTGCTTTTTAAACTGTTTTAGGTCAGACTGAATTGTGCCTAAGCAGGTTTTGAGAGAATGATTTTCCTTTAGCAGATTATTTACAGAAGAGTCCAGTTTGGTCATCATTGCCTTTACATTATCAATGGAAGCATGAATTGTATCAATCTTATGATTGATATGCTGTTTTAAATCGTTCTTGATAGCCACCTTAGAATCCTCTAACTTGGAGACAACTTTTGATTCCTGGTCAAGAATGATATCAAGACTGTCTTCAATGTTGATCAATTTTGTAATAAGTGCCTTTTCGGAATGTAGTGATGGGCATAATGTACGCCTACGATATTTCTTGGTTTTTCTGTAGATTTTTGGCGTCGGTCTGTATTTGTTATGAGATAACGTGGCAGTGGTTGGAGTCACATGCTCTTCTGTATCTTCCTCAACCTCATCAACAGAGACAAGGGCAGTACCTTCAGCACTGTCTGACACAGGGGAAACAATCGACAGGTTACTGAGACTGCTTGCAAGCACAGACACATCACACTGTACATCATTCTGATTAATCAAGGGTGTGGGGGGGAAATGGGAATAGGAAGATGGATTTTCTTCGTCTGTGGTTTGATCCTTTTGAGGGAAACACAGTTTTAGTGCTTGATTTTCTGCCGCAAGAAAGGTCAAGGGTACAGAGAGCAAATCCTTTTGAAGGGTGTGTACATCACCATCCTCACACAGTTTACAAACAATGTCTTTCAGCATCTCACACTCCTCTTCATCCCACTTGATGCAGTCGGCTCCCTGACACAGGAATGACCCTGTGCCTTGCCTAGTGGTGTATAACGTCAGCGTTATTCGTTTTGACTGGCCGCGAAACACACGCAGTACTGTCTTGGTTAGGTTGGGGGGCGGTGACCCACTGATCCAGGACGGGAGGGAGAAGGGCTGTTTGTTGGTATCAAAGTCATTCTTTTCAACGCGAATTGAGTCATCGGAAATAGCCGAATACCGAAAAAGTAGACAATTTCGCCATACACACAGTTCTTTGACGGAACATGTAAATGTTTTCTGTATTATATCCAACGTGGGTTGTAGTTTATTTTCATCTCCTGCGGAATTGTTCTCCATGTCGAGTTAGCAACACAACAAATCAAAACAAACCCGTGGTTGCCGGTGTCATAGTTCACAGTTCACGCATGCCTGGACCTGGGACACTGGTTGACTTGCCTATTCTTGCATGTCGTCAACACGACACGACGTTGACCCGAATTACTAGAAGCACGGGCAAAACGACACCGAAGTCAAATAGGCGTGCTTGGTTGTGAACGTTGTGAACGTTTTTCACCGCCGATTTCTCCTTCTTGGATCTTGTAATTATTAAAACGTTAATCAACCACAATATCTTGATGACACCATCACAAAAATTACACCATTACAGGCACTGGCCACTTGCGAATTTGACTGCAAAAAATTGTGGAGATTGGTGCACTATATCCTGAACAAAATCACATGGATAACAGGAGCAAAGCAAGCACGACTTCACGCCTTCACGGCTTCACGAAAGACCAGAGAGAGAGAGAGAGAGAGCCAGAGAGAGAGAGAGAGAGAGAGGAAATTCTTTATTTACGAGGATAATAGCACTGACGTACTTTTTTTTACATCTAGTCTTCGCTCTGTGTAGGGACTACACCAGGCAGCAAAATGAAATAATGTATTAAAGCAAACAAACAAACAAACAGAAAACGGTCATGCAATTATAATGGAACATCAAATGACAAGAACAGAGAAATGAACGAAAAAAGCAATGAAGGGAAGAAGAGGAGCGGGGGTGGGGTGGGGGAGCATATAGAAATGTAATGTAATGGACAACAATTAGCATGTATAAAAACAGACAATAAAATGAATATGACATAGTCGCACAGAATTTAGAAAACAGACAGACAGCAGATAATGTATGACAAATTAGCATGTATAAAAACAGACAATAAATGATATGACATAGTACACAGAATTAGGAACAGACAGACAGCAGACAGAATGTAATTAATGCAACACAGATGTATAAGTACACAATAAAATGGATATGACAAAGCACGCAGAATTTGGAACAGAGAGACAGACAGACAGACAGAAAGAGAAAGGAAAGTAAGGGAGCGGCGGGGGGGGGGGGGGGGGGGGGCATGAAAAATGGGAAGAAGGCAGTAGCAAAGCCCAATTTTTGATGAGAAATGGGAAGAAGTGACAATGTACAACATGTGATCATTTTTCACAAGGCATGAAAATGCGTAGAAGGTACGTCACATAGTGACATGCAGTTAAGAGAGAGAGAGAGAGAGAAGAGAGAGAGAGAGAGATCGCTGGTCATAGTGAGTTCACTGTAATTTTCATAAATTCTGTGCCAGGTATCTCAGCCCGGGACGCTTGTGTTCGAAGGTCGTCGTGCCCCACTAAGGAATGTCGTTGCTCCACTGCTCTCTCTGTCTACTTATTCCGATTCATTCACTGATGATGTCAGTACTTGCTTCTTGGTAGTGGTTTTTATTGCTTGTTTGTTTGTTTGGCTTGATGTTGTTTGTTTGTATCATCAGGTTTTGATGCATACATTGTATCATTTAGTACTAGCTTCGTGGAACAGTAACGGCAAGCATGAAAAATGGCTAACGAAGCCAATACTTTTACCGTCATGAAATAAAGATATTCACTGTTCATTGTCTCATTTGTCATCTTGTCGTTGTCGTTGCTCCGTCTCTTCTTGCCCTGCGCTGTTACTCAGGACGATAGATAGATACATAGATAGACAGACAGATAGACAGACAGATAGATAGACAGATAGATAGAGAGACAGACAGATAGACACAGATAGAGAGATAGACAGATAGATGGATAGACAGACAGATAGATAGATAGACAGACAGAAAGATAGATAGATAGACAGACAGATAGATATATAGATAGGCAGACAGACAGACAGACAGATAGATAGATAGATAGATAGATAGATAGATAGATAGACAAACAGATAGTAGATAGATAGATAGATAGATAGACAGGCAGACATATAGACAGGCAGACTGCTAGACAGATAGATAGACAGACAGACAGACAGACGGATGGATGGATGGATGGGTGGATAGAAGATAGATAGATAGATAGATAGATATAGATAGATAGATAGATAGATAGATATGTAGATAGATAGATAGATAGATAGATAGATAGATAGATAGAGACAGGGAGATAATGGATATAGATATATGGATAGATAGAGATCGATAGATAGATAGATAAATAATGATAATAATGAATGCTTATATAGCGCCTATTCTCGGCTAGAGACCAAGCTCTAAGCGCTTTACAATCAACACTCGCTTACACAACGGGCTGCCTACCTGGGTAGTGCCGACTGAAGAGCTGCCAGCTGGCGCTTCATTCAGTCGTTTCCCGTGTCATCCAGTCAATATCGTTCAATATCGTTCACTCAGTTTCTTTACTTCCTTCATTCTTTCCATTTCTTACGCAGGGTGCATGCTGTGTGTAACGTGTCATCCATACCAACGGCCAAACTGGCCTACTCTTCCGAAAGTTGGTGATGGGATTTTACGTGTGTGCAAGATGTTATGCGTGCGTTCACACACGGAACCTCGGTTTATAGTCTCATTCGAAGGACTGTATGGGAAACAGATAGATAGATAGATAGATAGATAGATAGATAGATAGATAGATAGATAGATAGATAGATAGATGATGGATGGATGGATGGATGGATGGATGGACAGATAGCTAAATGGATGGATAGAGAGATAGCTTTTTTTTCATCCTGCCCTCACAAAAAAGAATATCAAGTACAATAATGCTGGAAAATAAAAGAAAACGAAACGCGAAGCAATGCTTACTAGAAATCCAAAAAATGTACAGTGTGATGAAAACAATGAAACATCTAACGACTATCACAATCAATATTTTGATGAACATTTGACAACATATCAGACTTAGGTACATTAGGACATTTGAAAGAGAGAGAGAGAGAGAGAGAGAGAGAGAGAGAGAGAGAGAGAGAGAGAGAGAGAGGGGGGGGGGAGACAGACAGACAGACAGACAGACAAACAGACTGAGATGACAGACAGACAGACAGAAGACAGACAGAAGACAGGCAGAGAGACAGACAAATTGACAGAGAGAGAGAGAGAGAGAGAGGAGAGAGAGAGAGAGAGAGAGAGAGAGAGAGAGAGATTCCGAGTGATGTTATCAGAAGACATTCTTAAAGAGGGATAGAACTGATTGGAGGGAAGGGATGGGGATGCTGTAAGAGCCGATGTTTGGTTTTATTCTGGTTTTGGTTCTAAAATTAGGTTGTACCTTTCTGGATTATACAGCGGTAGCGGTTGACCGTTTATTCCTAACTGTGGTGTGGGACCTGTAACAGTCATCACCGATGTGCGGAAGTACACATGAAGATTTTCTGCTGTAGGTGTTTATCGATGTGAAGCACCATGTATTTGTTTGAATCATTTATTTATCTATCTATTTCACAAACCTTATTACTGACTGGAATCCCACTTTAAAACCCTTACTATGATTGTCGTTTCCATGGTTTTCAAGTGTGTTGTTTCCATAGTTTTCAAAGTGTGTGTGTGTGTGTGTGTGTGTGTGTGCGTGTGTGTGTGTGTGTGTGTGTGTGTGTGTGTGTGTGTGTGTGTGTGTGTGTGTGTGTGTGTGTGAACTATAGAGAGAGAGACGCTTTGACGATTTATTACCTTCAGCTTAGCAAGCCATTAAGACAACGGGGTATACACACGACTTGGCACATTGCATCATTGAAGTTTAAGGGACATAAATAATCATCAAATTAACAAAACTATCACGACGTAATGGATTAAAGTATCGCTCACCTTGTAAGAAGGTACACATATTTTAACATAGAGACAGACAGACAGACAGACAGAGACACAGCCCGCCAGACAGACGGACGGACAGACGAAGAGAGAGAGGGAGGGAAAGAGAGAGAGGTAGGTTTCCAGTCATGCTAAAGATGTTGCTACAAGAGTGATCCGTCTCATAAGCTGAGTACGGCCCCAGGCTCGCGTGCGTGCGTGCGTGCGTGCGTGCGTGCGTGCGTGTGTGTGTGTGTGTGTGTGTGTGTGTGGTGTGTATGTGTGTGGTCGTGTGTGTGTGGTGTATGTGTGTGTGTGTGTGTGTGTGTGTGTGTGTGTGTGTGTGTGGTTGTGTGTGTGTGTGTGTGTGTGTATGTATGTGTATGTCGGTACCTATGTGTGTGTGTGCGTGCGTGCGAGCGTGCGTGCGTGCGTGTGTTGTGTGTGTGTGTGTGTGTGTGTGTGTTGTGTGTGGTATGTATGGTGTATGTCGGTCCTAGTGCGTGTGTGCGTGCGTGCGTGCGCGCGTGCGTGGTGTGTGCGTGGTGCGTGTGTGTGTGTGTGTGTGTGTGTGTGTGGATGTGTGTGTGTGTGTGTGTGAGTGTGTATGTATGTCGCTACCTGTGTGTGTGTGTGTGTGTGTGTGTGTGTGTGTGTGTGTGTGTGTGTGTGTGTGTGTGTGTGTGTGTGTCTGTGTGTGATTTCACTGAAGTTTAATGCCATTAAAACTAATAACAGGTCAGCGATGAAAACGGAACGTCTTGTTCAATATTTTTTTCGAATATTGAAACCTGGAATAACAAAAACACAAAACAGGCCCTGCTGCTGATCAAGGATCCGTCTGTCAGCATTGCAAGATGATGCTGACAAGTTGTGTCTATAACCTCAATCACACCAGAAGCACACACATTTGTTTGTTGTTTTTTCTGTCAAATTTTCATATGAATAAACAAAGTAAGCTAGAGACTGAATTCAGTGAATTATTGTTGAGGTTATACCCTTCTTACCTTAACTCCTTAACAGTCCGAAAAATGCATTTTATGGGTTCATAGTAAACTTAACCCAAACCCCAAACAGGAAGTCAACCTATGATCTGGAAACAAGTGCAAATGCTTGTGAAACTTACAGAGTCAACATTGTATTTTTGCATGAGAAAACAAGTCACTTGATAGCAACAGAAATGTTGCTTTTCACAGACATTGTTTTGATGTGAAAACATTTGCGTGTTCGCGCGCTCTATGTGTGTGGTGTGTGTGTGTGTGTGTGTGAGAGAGAGGAGGAGAGAGAGAGAGAGAGAGAGAGAGAGAGAGAGTGAGTGAGTGAGTGAGTGAATGCGTGCATATGTTTATGACTCGTGAACGCAGTGAGTGAGTGTGTGTGTGTGTGTGTGTGTGTGTGTGTGTGTGTGTGTGTGTGTGTGTGTGTATGCTGCGTATATTTTAGATGTTGATTTGTTAAACCTTGCAAAGCGCCCTGTCACCCACCTTGTAAGGACGGGCGCTATAGAAATTGTCCTCATTATTATCATAAATGAGATATCACATACCCTGGTCTTTTTCGTCGCAATCACTCGCTCATTTATACTAAGTTCACACGAGGTAGGACTTTGTACGACTTTGTGCGACTTTTTGTAAATATTTACTGTCTTGTGCAGACGGCGACTAAAAAAGTCCGAAGCCGTGTGAACGCACGAATGCGACTGAGTGAGACTTTTCGACTCCTCCCCTCCTTTCCCTTTTTTGGTCACAGGCGCTGGCTGTGCCGCTCGCTCGCAGACAGTCTGTTGTTGTTGTGTCGCAGTGGTATTTGAGCGAGACTCGGTCAGACTTTTGAAAGTCCTGTTTGGTCTCAGTGGGCCAACTCGACGTTTTCGTTTCTTGGTGCCTAAATTCTTGTGCAGAGCGACGTGGGTTCCCCAGGCAAGGCAAAAGAAGTACTGTGCACACGGCGACTGAGAAAGCACTCAGACTTCAACTCGACCAAACTGGACCAAGTGAGACTAGTACAGCAGTCGAATTCAGTCCAACAAAGTCCAACTCAGTCCTACTTGGTCTCACTCGATGGCGTCAGCAAAAAAAGCCCACGCTATTCACGAGAAAAGGGGAGGAGCGTAAGCCAGTTTGGCGCGAAACATATGCGGTATGAGACTAGACCAGACAATGTGAACGCAAACTGGACTCGACTCGACCAGGGACCGTACAGCCATTAAGGTCTCTGCACGGTCTCTGACTCGACCAAGTAGGACCGTCCACCGCGCTGCGTGCGTGCGAGGTTTGTGCCGCGTGGCTAGAAAGTCTGATCAAGTCGCATCTGAATATGTCTTTTGGGTGATAACTTTTGAGAGCGTTGCGACTGGGCCAGACTTTTTTCGGAAAAATCCGATCGACTAAGACCTAGTCCTACTGAGTCGAGTTGGAACTCGACTTGTATGAGACTCGGGACTTAGCCATTTTTTTGGTCAAAAAGGCAAAGTCGCACGAAGTCGCATTGAAGTCTTACTCTCGTGTGAACGAAGTATTAGCGTGCCCTCCGTAGAGAAGACACTGTGAAAGCCTGTGTCTCTGTGTGTGCGACAGATCCATACCAGCTTGCACACAGCCACAAGTCAGGAATCGGAATGCTTTATTTTATTACGAAAAAGGACGGTAACGCCTGCTCCCGCGATGAGATGTAAGGGCCCTTAACTCCAAACGAATGCTGCTTATGACTCCACTCGCCTAACTTTAATGTCAACACAGAGCAACCAGAACAGACAAGAAGACATACGTCATCCCCTTCCTTTCCCCTTCCCGTCAAATGTTTCAAGCTCGCCGATATACCCCGTGCCCGACACATGCACACAGCTACAAACAACGGGAGAAATTAACAAATACAAAGCAACATTCATTCAAGATTGGCTCAACCTTTTTTTCATCTTGAGTATTGTCAAACAGAACATACAGCAGAATAGACGTGCAAAATACAGATAACTTGTTCTTTTTCTTTTCCGCGTACGCAGGTTGATACTCCTGCGAACACTCCTTGTATAGACAGGCAAGGATTAATCCCGTCTACCCAACAAAGGGAGTGGAGTTTTGTGTGTATGAGCTTTTTTTTTTTAATCCCTCCAGCTTCGGGAAAGGTGCATGCTATGTGTAACGTACCAACAGCCAAACTGGCCTTCTCTTCCGAAAGTTGGTGATGGGATTTTACGTGTGTGCAAGATGTTATGCGTGCGTTCACACACAGGACCTTAGTTTACAGTCTCATTCGAATGTATGCATGGGAAATGGGGTCAGAACAAATGCTAACTCCGTGGGAGGGAGGTTCACAATCAGTCATCGAATCCATGGTGTGGGCCACTCCCCAGTGTGCCAGAGTTTTCTGCAGATGTCAGTCAGGATGTCAATTTCTGCATCTCCGCCATGTTTCTAGAGTTCCTCAGGGATATGGTCGCCCTGCCCGCAGCCATCCCACATTTCAGCCATTTCGCTGCAGCGATGTCTTCTTCACGGAATACTGGACAGTCGTCCTCATCAGATGCATCCTGTGCTGTCAGCACATTTGGATCTCCTGTGTTCTGTCTGTTGCAGACTTCAGACCAATATTCACCCCACTTTTTCATGTCTCCTTCCTGTGTGAGACAGTTATCATGTTTGTCCTGAACGGTGCTGACCTCACATCAGTTTGGTCAGGTCCTTCACCATCCTCACAGTTTTCTCCGTGTATTGTTGTCTATTTTCCCCACTGATGTCCTCACACTGTTGTTTGATCCAATTTTCTTTCTCGTTCTTAATGTCTATTTTTTTTAAAAGAAAGATTACTACTTCTGCAGGACAATCCATACAAACAGAAAACAGGACAAAAAAAAGCGATACATTTCGACCTCTTGGGTCTTCTTCAGCCAAACAAACAACGTTTAGGGCAACAAAGGCGAAGAATGAGCAACTGTTTATCTTCTCATATTCGGTGCAAAATGGCCCGTATTTACTGTCTATGTTGATTATCATGTTTATGGCACAGCATTTTCCCCCCTTTGTGTTTTTGGCACAGCATTTCCCCCTTTGTGTTTATGGCACAGCATTTCCCCCTTTGTGTTTATGGCACAGCATTTCCCCCTTTGTGTTTATGGCACAGCATTTCCCCCTTTGTGTTTATGGCACAGCATTTCCCCCCTTTGTGTTTATGGACAGCATCCCCTGGTTATGCACAGCATTTCCCCCTTTGTGTTTATGGCACAGCATTTCCCCCTTTGTGTTTATGGCACAGCATTTCCCCTTTGTGTTTATGGCACAGCATTTCCCCCTTTGTGTTTATGGCACAGCATTTCCCCCTTTGTGTTTATGGCACAGCATTTCCCCCTTGTGTGTTTATGGCCAGCATTTTCCCCCTTTGTGTTCATGGAGTCCATTTCCACCCTAAGGTTCATGGCACCATTTCACACTTCTAGTGTTCATGGCCCAAGGCATCCCCCGTGTTCACAGCATTGTTATGGCACAGATTTCCCCCTGTGCACAGCATCCCATAGCGTTGTCTTTTAGTGTCACACACCTCAAAGACGTTCCATGAGATCCATAGTGTCACACACCTCAAAGACGTTCCATGAGATCCATAGTGTCACACACCTCAAAGACGTTCCACGAGATCCATAGTGTCACACACCTCAAAGACGTTCCACTGAGATCCATAGTGTCACACACCTCAAAGACGTTCCATGAGATCCATAGTGTCACACACCTCAAAGACGTTCCATGAGATCCATAGTGTCACACACCTCAAAGACGTTCCATGAGATCCATAGTGTCACACACCTCAAAGACGTTCCATGAGATCCATAGTGTCACACACTCAAAGACGTTCCATGAGATCCATAGTGTCACACACCTCAAAGACGTTGCCTGAGATCCATAGTGTCACACACCTCAAAGACGTTCCATGAGATCCATAGTGTCACACACCTCAAAGACGTTCCATGAGATCCATAGTGTCACACACCTCAAAGACGTTCCATGAGATCCATAGTGTCACACACCTCAAAGACGTTCCATGAGATCCATAGTGTCACACACTTCAAAGACGTTCCATGAGATCCATAGTGTCACACACCTCAAAGACGTTCCATGAGATCCATAGTGTCACACACCTCAAAGACGTTCCATGAGATCCATAGTGTCACACACCTCAAAGACGTTCCACGAGATCCATAGTGTCACACACCTCAAAGACGTTCCACGAGATCCATAGTGTCACACACCTCAAAGACGTTCCACGAGATCCATAGTGTCACACACCTCAAAGACGTTCCAGAGATCCATAGTGTCACACACCTCAAAGACGTTCCACGAGATCCATAGTGTCACACACCTCAAAGACGTTCCACGAGATCCATAGTGTCACACACCTCAAAGACGTTCCATGAGATCCATAGTGTCACACACCTCAAAGACGTTCCATGAGATCCATAGTGTCACACACCTCAAAGACGTTCCACGAGATCCATAGTGTCACACACCTCAAAGACGTTCCATGAGATCCATAGTGTCACACACCTCAAAGACGTTCCATGAGATCCAATAGTGTCACACACCTCAAAGACGTTCCATGAGATCCATAGTGTCACACACCTCAAAGACGTTCCATGAGATCCATAGTGTCACACACCTCAAAGACGTTGCCTGAGATCCATAGTGTCACACACCTCAAAGACGTTCCATGAGATCCATAGTGTCACACACCTCAAAGACGTTCCATGAGATCCATAGTGTCACACACCTCAAAGACGTTCCATGAGATCCATAGTGTCACACACCTCAAAGACGTTCCATGAGATCCATAGTGTCACACACCTCAAAGACGTTCCTGAGATCCATAGTGTCACACACCTCAAAGACGTTCCATGAGATCCATAGTGTCACACACCTCAAAGACGTTCCACGAGATCCATAGTGTCACACACCTCAAAGACGTTCCACGAGATCCATAGTGTCACACACCTCAAAGACGTTCCTGAGATCCATAGTGTCACACACCTCAAAGACGTTCCATGAGATCCATAGTGTCACACACCTCAAAGACGTTCCATGAGATCCATAGTGTCACACACCTCAAAGACGTTGCCATGAGATCCATAGTGTCACACACCTCAAAGACGTTCCATGAGATCCATAGTGTCACACACCTCAAAGACGTTCCATGAGATCCATAGTGTCACACACCTCAAAGACGTTCCATGAGATCCATAGTGTCACACACCTCAAAGACGTTGCCTGAGATCCATAGTGTCACACACCTCAAAGACGTTGCCTGAGATCCATAGTGTCACACACCTCAAAGACGTTGCCTGAGATCCATAGTGTCACACACCTCAAAGACGTTGCCTGAGATCCATAGTGTCACACACCTCAAAGACGTTCCATGAGATCCATAGTGTCATACACCTCAAAGACGTTGCCTGAGATCCATAGTGTCACAAACCTCAAAGACGTTGCCTGAGATCCATGGTGTCACACACCTCAAAGACGTTCCACGAGATCCATAGTGTCACACACCTCAAAGACGTTGCCTGAGATCCATAGTGTCACACACCTCAAAGACGTTGCCTGAGATCCATAGCATCGCACACACCTCAAAGACGTTGCCTGAGATTCATAGCATCACACACACCTCAAAGACTTTGCCTGAGATCCATAGCATCACACACTCCTCAAAGACGTTGCCTGAGATCCATAGCATCACACACACCTCAAAGACGTTGCCTGAGATCCATAGCATCATACACACCTCAAAGACGTTGCCTGAGATCCATAGCATCACACACACCTCAAAGACTTTGCCTGAGATCCATAGCATCACACACACCTCACAAATACCATTTGCTGGGACGACGGGAACAGGTCAAGATCTTCCGCCTGAGGACTGGACACAATCGCCTGCTCCACCACATGCACACAAAATTTGGCATTGGACAGAGTGGAGAGTGCCCTTGTGGTGAGGGTCTAATGATAACGGACCACATCCTTCAAGGCTGTATGACGCATGCAGCATCCAGAAGGAAGTACTGGCCAACACCGACAGCAGTGGAAGCCAAGTTGTACGGCACCCTGGAGGAGCTGCGGTGGACGGCAGCCTTCATCCAGGACACCAGGCTGCTCATCTAACGGGAGGCGAACGAGGAAGAAGAAGAACACACACCTCAAAGACGTTGCCCGAGATCCATAGTGTCACACACACCTCAAAGACGTTGCTTACCACATATTTATATTTACCCTCTTGTCAAATTCAGATGTTCTAATCATAAATTTCCAATTGAAGTAGATCGTCGATTTGCTAGTCCAAAAAGAAGAAAGGTTATGTAATAAATGTGACATGTCTGCAATAGGTGATGAACTTCATTTCATGGAATGTTCATCATACGTTGATTTGCGCAACACCTACCTGCCAAAAAGAGTTCTCTCCCCAAAATCTGTCTTCAATTTTTTTTCAAATGATGTCTTCTACTAATGGAAAACAAATGCTTCCATTGCCAAAGTATATTAGATTATCTCAAGTGTTGTAAATGGTTGGTCTAAGTCAGCAATGACTAGCAGTTCAACTTCTATTTTGGCTTGTTCGTTTTCCTTTTTCCTGCTATTCCTTTAAACCCACCCACTCTCCATAGCTTGTTTTCCTTTTCCTGCTGTTCCTTTAAACCCACCCACTCTCCATACCCCACAAGGGGCCAAAGGAATCAATATTGTTCTTGCGTCGGACATCACGTGGTTGATATCATTTGGGGGGGGGGGGGGGGGGGGGGAGAAGAAGTATGCTAAATGTTCCTCCTACGCCTGCCTGGCATTGTTCAGCGATGTCAGCATCCTTCACTTTGTCGAGACTGAATTTCAGGCAGCTGCTCTTTTTTGTTTGTTTTTTTCCTTTTGTGTTCACTGTCCTCTTGTTCTACAAACGTATTTTAAAACTTCATTCTGACAAGGTCGTGATCACTACCAACATCAACTTTTGGAAATGTCCCTGTTTCAAGTATACTCATGCCAGACCCGTACCGGTTGTTCACAAGGATAAATTAGTCTCTCTGCCCGTGGTACTGACCGATTGGGAAGAGTCATTTCCGTCGTCGGAATGCTTTATGCTCACCAAGAGTGATGGCAAGAACCAAGTCAGTATCACTGACAAATTCTGGCAGGCGCAGTTCTCAGTAATTGGTGGTCTCATCACGATAAGGGCCGCAGACATTCATGGGCATCTGCACCAACTGTGGCATTCTGGTCAACCTGAACACTGAGGATGTCTTTCTTGTCAACGTGGAGGGAAAATCAGACCTGAGATCCTCATCATAGTAGGGTATGAAGGGGCCCTAGAATTTTGAGACTTTTTTCCTCTGTGCTTGATGATGATGATGATACTATAGAGTTCCAGTCCGGTCTGACACCACACGACAATACTGTACTCCATGCCTGCTCTCCTAATATATCCCGAGTCAACCAGCCCCTAAAATACACACACCTGAAGCTTTGGACAGGAAATCTGAGCACCACTCCGGAGAAATTCATTCTTCAAGTGGATAAATCTCGACTGAGTGATTCCAGTATTCTCGACTGAGGCCATACCAAACTCGACTCTGGGTAGAAGCTAGTCGTGTGTTGAAAAATCTCACAAATAGAAATGACTGGTGGGAATCAAACCTACGACCTCCCAGCCGGGAAGCTGCAATACTAACCACTTGGCCATGGTAGCATTTGTATCACTGAAGTCAATTTGTGTGTGTGTGTGTGTGTGTGTGTGTGTGTGTGTGGTGTGTGGTGTGTGTGTATGTGGTGTGTGTGTGTGGTTTTGTGTGTGTGGTGTGTGTGTGTGTGTGTGTGTGTGTGTGTGTGTGTGTAAGTGTGTGTGTGTAAGTGTGTGTGTGTGTGTGTGTGTGAGTGTGTGTTGTGTGTGTGTGTGTGTCATACTGAGGGGTGTTTTTTTTTCAGCTGATAGGAGAAAACTGCTACCTGACATAAAATTGCCAACAGTTTTCATATATCCTGAAACTGCTCGATGAACATTTCTTTTATTTTTTTTATTTGTAAAATTGCTCTTAAGATATTTACACAGAGAAATATCACCAGTTCACAAAACTACAGTAATACCTTTTGCATCATCAAGTTTGAGATCATACAGTATCATATTGAACAGGACTGGAGTGATGACTACAGCACACCCATATCCGAAGGATCAAAGTTTTAACAATCAGTATTTTCTTCTTGTACTGAAAATTGTCTTGACGCTGAACTTTAGACAACACAAACACCACAGCCAGCATTTATAAGACATGTTTATTCAGCAATTCGTAATCTGTTCAACAGGCAGCACCAAAGGCCATGTATGTGATGAGTTGTCCTTGTTCCTGCACAGTTCAGTAGTGCACAAAACTTGAATGTAATGTGAGTCCTTGTTTAAGGCAAAGTTTAAGCCTAGTGTTTGATTCACTGCCTTCAGAATAAAATCCATTCAGTCCCCATATATCTTCGGAAATGAATGTGTGTTGTTTTTTCCCCCACTATTAGATTGTTCGTCTATGAATTTGTCTGACTTTATTCAAGTTTAAAAGGCTGTGCCAGTCTTGAATAAAAGTTACTCTGTGTCAAGTTTTCTTATGGCAGCAAAAAATACCCCACTTGTTTACTGTTTACCCCATATATCTTGTTTTTGTTGACATGGATTTAAAACGAAGGGAGCTGAGTCAGAGACTGAGTTACCTACATTCTGTCTTCTCAAGCTCAAGTACGATGCAACATTCTGCGCAGTACAAGCTCTGTGCAAGAACGAAGACGAAATGTCACAAACATATAAAGAAAACCTTGCAACGCAATCATCAATAACGGTCTCCTCTTCAAAACAAGGACTAACCCACATATCGCATACCATCCGACACAATTTTCCAGACGTCCCAAAGATTGATGATGACAGCCCTTGGCAAAGGCACTCCAACGTTTAACCAAATCAATGTAGCCCTGTCAGTTACTTCTTTTGAGCCTGAGGGGGAATCTAAGATGACTCCACGTGGCAGAAGATGGCAGTTCACTGGAACACTCTGGGTGCTGCTCCTTGCTGGCCAGTGTTCCAAGATCCCTACTGGACTGATCCACAGGAATGTCAACCCATGCCTGGATTCACACCAAACTCAAACCGAACACAAAAAAAGAAAGAAAATGGAAAACAGGTCTCAAAGCAGGCTTAACTTTTAAGCAGAGTATCGATGCCATTCAATTTCCGTTCTTCTTCACTTCCCAGTTTGGAAACATATACTTCTGTGTACCTTTCCCACACACAAGCATATTTCAACCACAATATCAAAGTGCATTTAGCTGCAGAAATATTACTGAAAATACACTAAAAAAAAAATCCTAAGCTGAAGGGAAATTATAATGCCATAAGATTTCAGTAAAGTGAACTGGTTTTTTTGGGTTTTTTTTTAGTTTTTCTTTTTTTTAGAGTCAACTTATATCGTGCCTATCCTCAGCCAGAGACCAAGCTCTAAGTGCTTTACAATCCGCATTCTCGTTTACACAACGGACTGCCTACCTGGGTAGAGCCGACTGAAGAGCTGCCAGCTGGCGCTTCATTCAGTCGTTTCCCGTGTCATTCAGTCAATATCGTTCATTCAGTTTAACAACTCTTTCATTTTTTTCATTTGTTACACAGAGTGCATGCTGTGTGTAATGTGTCATCCATATTTAGTGGAAGGAAGTTGATTCAGTGGGGATATAAATGGAAATCTTTTCCACAATTTAAATACTGACAGTAGGTACAAAGGTCAATGACAGATACAAATTTTCCAGACATTCATTCTCAATCTACACAAGACTTGGAACGAATTTGAGAAAGATGCATACCTAAGCTTGAAGAATAGTGCGGTGGATTTGAAATGGGCATGTCATCAAGGCCCTGTTGGTCAGGCATTGACAGTCAGGGAAGACTGCACTGTCTCTAACTGGAACGCTCTCAAGACTGCCCAAGAAGCCACATACGCAACTGAAGTGCGGGCACAGTGAACTTTTCTTTCACTTCAGTTGGCCAGGTGCTAAACATGATTGCTCAAACAGAGTAAGAACGGTTGATTCTCACGCTGACTGCTGTCAGGGGTGTACTGTTTCGTGCATTCTTTTTTCTATTAGTAACGTCTGAAGATGATATATTTGTCAAAGATTTACCTGTCCGTTTCGTATTGTACATAAAATCTGCATAACTCCACAATTTGTTTTGTGTGTTTATTTTCATCATGGCTGGCCGGCTCAAAGTTTGTGACAAAGCTGTATCCATTCAAGATAAAGACTCAGGACTCAACTGAACTTGGTACAGAAATTCTTTTTTTTTTGACATGTGCATGATTAAAATACAAATAAACGAACAGAGTAAGATAAGAAAGTATGTACACAAGGAATGATCTGAAACCTCACAGGCGCTATTCCTCATCATTCCCATCTCTGGTCACAATGGCACCAATATCTTTTGATCCTCTCTCTCAGTGCCACCACCCCCCCCCCCCCCCCCCCGGCCACACTTCCTGTTCCCCTCCCCTACCTTTCTTCATGCTCTTCTTCCCCTTTTCCCTACCTCCACCCCTTCCTTCTCACTCTCCTCTTCTTCCCCCACCCCCACCCCTCCATTCTTCCACAGACACACAGTTAAGCTTACCTCTTAATAAGAACATTAAAGTCAAAAATTCTGTAGAGCAACACACTTACAGTATGAGCCTTACATAAAAATTCTGTATGAACAGCACGCTCAAGGTATGAACCTTTAAAATTCTGTATGAACAACACATTTGAAGTATGAGGCTTACATAAAAATTCTGTTTGAACAACACACTCACAGTATGAGCTTTACACAAAAATTCTGTGTGAACAACTCACTCAAAGTATGAGCCATACATAAAAATTCTGTAAGAACAACACACTCGAAGTATGAGCATTACATCAAAATTCTCTTTGAACAACACACTCAAAGTATGAGCTTTACATTAAAATTCTGCATGAACAGCACGCTCGAAGTATGAGCCTTACATAAAAATTCTGTTTCAACAACACACTCGAAGTATGAGCATTACATAAAAATTCTGTTTGAACAACACACTCGAAGTGTGTGCATTACATAAAAATTCTGTTTGGATGGCACATTCACAGGATGAGCATCACATAAAAATTCTATAGATCAACGCACTTGTAGCATGGGTATTACACATAAATGGAAGAACATAAAAGCCAAAAATTCTGTAGATCAAAATAATCGCAGTACGCAACATCACACATCAATGATAAGTAGCCTAAGAGCACTTTCACACATATCTTACAAACACTCCCAACCTCTACCCCATGCCGCACAAACTAAAACAGACAATTCATCCAACACACACTCCAAAATCACTGTTGCTTGAGTGTGTAAAATTCTAGACCAATATAGATTTCTTTGAAAATACTGAAAAGGGCAAAATTATCATGTTTGATTAATCATTTCAGACTGAAATTTGATAATTGTCTGCAGTTATTTTGGATGCTAAACAGTGATGACTTAAGTGAGTTTTAAATTATGGTGCTGAATCTAGATCCATTACTGAATGCCTTTACAAATTCAAAATAGAAAAGGCAAGTGAACTTTGAAAATCACTTTAGATATAGATTTTGTTTGATTCGAGATATTCTATTTAATTTATTTCTGTGTTAGATCTTAAAAACTAATTTAGAATGAAAAGAGTCAACAATAAATTTTCTTTGATTAAAGACACTCTATTTAATTAATTTAAGTGTTAGATCTGAAATTAATTGAGAATGAAAAACGTCAACAATACACGTGATGGCAGTAATGATGGACCAGTTTCGGTGCAATGACAATGTTGTTGTTGATCAAATCAACTTGTAGCAATAATAAGCCTGTAATATGTATTTATTTCACTCTTTTCAAATATTTGTTTGGAAAAAAATCTTTTTGTGTGTGTATTTGTTTACATAAGTCCAGTAGTCTGTGTTAAAAAATGCCAGTATGTAAACCTACAGTATGTAAACCTACACAGCATTCGGGAAGAGCACGTACGTACATCCCATAGGTATGTAAACCTACACAGCATTCGGGAAAAGCATGTACGTACATCCCACAGGTGCCTTTATTCAAAAGAGAAGCACAAGTGGCATTCTCATCATGCACTTAGCTAACTACATCACTTGAACCAGTGATGATTCAATAACATTTCAATAAGAAGCTGCCGAGATTCAGAGCAAAAATAGATTTGATTGGACGTTTCTTTGTTGTTGTTTTGTTTTCCGCAAAGAAACCAGATTGGTGACTGCAAATTGTAGATGCCGAAGTTTTGTCAAGTCTAACAGCAGCAGTACCAGTGTGAATTTCACAGAAGTAGTTGACACACAACCAGCAACAATGCGATCAGTGCATTTCATGATCATTTTCTCTTTTCAGTTTATGTACTGGAATCTTCCATTAAAAGAACGAAGATGATCTGTGAACAGAGAAAGTAATCAACAAAAACTTAGATTCAAAGAATGAAGACAGATAACAAAAACAGGAAACAAAAAAAAATGAGGCCCATGACACAGAACCAGAGGCATGGAACTGAACTAACTCAAGTACCAACAGCATCTATAAGACCCACAACATCAGGAACGTGGCCTGCTTCAACAGGCATGGGCCTGCGAGACCCACAAAATAAGGGTGGGGACTTGCTGTTGAACTACTTCTTCAACAGGAACGGGCCTGTGAGACCCACAAAATAAGGGTGGGGACTTGCTGTCAAACTACTTCTTCATCAGCCATGGGCCTGCGAGACCCACAAAATAAGGGTGGGGACTTGCTGTCAAACTACTTCTTCATCAGCCATGGGCCTGCGAGACCCACAAAATAAGGGTGGGGACTTGCTGTTAAACTACTTCTTCACAGCATGGGCTGCGAGACCCAAAATAAGGTGGGACTTGCTGTAACTCTCACAGCAGGCTGCGAGACCCACAAAATAAGGGGGGGACTTGCTGTTAAACTACTTCTTCAGCAGCCATGGGCTGCGAGACCACAAATAAGAGGGGACTGCTGATAACTACTTCTTCGCAGGAATGGGTGGGTGGCTCTGAAATAGCAACGGGATACAATTGAGATGGTAGGTTACAAGGTATGGATCACTCTCATTATGAATCAGTTTCAAGTCCACGCCCCCATGTAGAGTCTATAATACACAGTTATATAGGACCTAGACTAATGAAGCATAACAGCAGTGTCATCAGAAAGACAGTGTAAAGAAGAACGACCAAAGAAAAAAGAAATAAAACGCAGGGACTGATGCAGCAGGATGAAAAAAAAAAACTATTTTGAAGGAAGAAAAGTCACTAACTGCATACATGCAATACAAATTGGAGGGGGGTGGGGGTGGAAATCATAATGTCATGCAAGACACAATATCACAGCAGAAAAATCATTGCAGAATCAATAACAATTTCTGATTCGATCGAGTGGAACACACAGATATTGAAAGCACGGGTAAGTGGGTAAAAGAGAGAGAAGATGGAGATGGACACAGGAGGGGAGGAAGGTTGAAAGAGAGAGAGAGAGAGAGAGAGAGAGAGAGAGAGAGAAGTCAGAGAGAAAAGCACAATGCACAGAATGCAATCTGATGTAAAAAGTGATACTTTGGAAGCTCATGGTGAAGAGATTAACATGGCAGATGTAATGAAGAAAGACTGAAAGCCATGTATGGTATGATATCAGAAGTTAATAACATGGCACATATGATGAAACAAGACTGAAATTTGTGTATGGTACGACAGCAGAAGTTAATAACATGGCACATATCATGAAGGTAGACTGAAAGGTATGTGTGGTACAACAGCAGAAGTTAATAACATGGCACATATAATGAAGAAAGACCGAACGCCATGTATGGTATGACAGCAGAAGTTAATAACATGGCACATATGATGAAGAAAGACCGAACGCCATGTATGGTATGACAGCAGAAGTGAATAACATGGCACATATGATGAAACAAGACTGAACGCCATGTATGGTACGATAGCAGAAGTTAATAACATGGCACATATAATGAAGAAAGACCGAACGCCATGTATGGTATGACAGCAGAAGTGAATAACATGGCACATATGATGAAACAAGACTGAACGCCATGTATGGTACGATAGCAGAAGTTAATAACATGGCACATATAATGAAGAAAGACTGAACGCCATGTATGGTATGCAAGCAGACGTTAACATCAAATTCTTCTTCATTCAAGTGAGATATATATAAGAAAGACTGAACGCCATGTATGGTATGCAAGCAGACATTAACATCAAATTCTTCTTCATTCAAGTAAGATATATATAAGAAAGACTGAACGCCATGTATGGTATGTAAGCAGACGTTAACATCAAATTCTTCATCATTCAAGTGAGATATATATATAAACAGAAACTCAAAGCATGAAGAATGAGACAGCCAGACTGACCGAGATAGAGGCAAAGAGACAGCAAGAAAAGAACACAGTAATATATGAAGCAGACATCTTGGTTTTGGACAGAAGAAGCGAAAATAAAATGAACTAAAATACAAACGGAGATGAACATGTCATATGGCACAAAAGGAGAGCTATGTCTAGGAAAAGGCAAAAGGTTACAACAGACGAAGGGATAACACTTAGGTGTGTGTGTGTGTGTATGTGTGTGTGTGTGTGTGTGTGTGTGTGTGTGTGTGTGTGTGTGTGTGTGTGTGTGTGTGTGTGTGCACGACCGCGTGTGTGCGTGCATGTGTGTGTATGTGTGCATGCGCGCATGAGTGTGTGTGTGTGTGTGTGTGTGTGTGTGTGTGTGTGTGTGTGTGTGTGTGTGTGTGTGTGCATGTGTGCGTACATGCATACATGTGTGTGTGTGTGTGTGTGTGTGTGTGTGTGTGTGTGTGTGTGTGTGTGTGTGTGGCAGTCCGTGTGTGCGTGCATGCAGGCGTATGTGTGTGTGTGACTACTTGAAAAATTAGAGAGAGAAAGCCTTAACACCAACAGGTCAAACAGCCGCCAGCTAAATGGTCACTGGCTTCCTGGTCACCACAGTGGACACACCACCAAGACATGCTGGGTCCTGCCTGGTCAGTCAGACGGCCTCTCCCCCACTGACCAGGTAAAAAGGTCCACCATGGTAATAACCCCTGTGGACACACCAAGACATGCTGGTTCCTGCCTGGTCAGTCAGATGGCCTCTCCCCCACTGACCAGGTAAAAAGATCCACCATGATAATAACCCCTGTGGATACACCACCAAGACATGCTGGTTCCTGCCTGGTCAGTCAGACGGCCTCTCTCCCACTGACCAGGTAAAAAGGTCCACCATGATAATAACCCCTGTGGACACACCACCAAGACATGCTGGTTCCTGCCTGGTCAGTCAGACAGCCTCTCCCCCACTGACCAGGTAAAAAGGTCCACCATGATAATAACCCTGTGGACACACCAAGACATGCTGGTTCCTGCCTGGTCAGTCAGACGGCCTCTCCCCCACTGACCAGGTAAAAAGGTCCACCATGATAATAACCCTGTGGACACACCACCAAGACATGCTGGTTCCTGCCTGGTCAGTCAGACGGCCTCTCCTCCACTGACCAGGTAAAAAGGTCCACCATGATAATAACCCTGTGGACACACCACCAAGACATGCTGGTTCTTGCACGAAGGTGATTGGTCTGCCTCTCCCCCACTGACCAGGTAAAAAGGTCCACCATGATATCAACCACTGGTGGACGTCCAATGTCACTGGCTTCACTTCTCCTCTCAGCACTCTCAGACGGTCAGATGTATCCCTCCTCTGCACACACACATGCACAGAAATTGGTGGTTTGTCGACAGAAGATGAAGAGCTTGCAGAAAAGAATCCTGGGCAAGCTTTCTTAGTATTTTCATAACTGAACTAAACCCACTGCATCCAGTGAAGTACCTGCACGCAGTCAGAGAAAATTTGCCATTGATGCCCGCTGCTCGCTTATGCACCCCACTGTGGCCTAAGCTTTTTATACACCCCACTATGGCCTAAGCTTTTTATACACCCGACTGTGGCCTGACCTTTTTATACACCCCAATGTAGCTTAAGCTTTTTATACACCCCACTGTGGCCTTAGCTTTTTATACACCCCACTGTGGCCTAAGCTTCTTATACACCCCAATGTGGCCTAAGCTTCTTATACACCCCAATGTGGCCTGAGCTTTTTATAGACCCCACTGTGGCCTAAGCTTCTTATGCACCCCACTGTGGCCTAAGCTTTTTCTAAGAGCATCATCAATCAAGGTTTGATATGTAATTTGTGGACGGATGCTGGTCACAGGCAGGAGTTACGACCAGGTTCCCCATCTCCTGTAGGGAAATCTGCAGGGTGTATGTAGCCTGGATCCTCTACGTCAAGGCCATCAGCTGGCTCACCTTCGTGCTCCGGTGACAACCAACTCATCAGACACGACCTCCACATCGTTAAAAGGACACCATGAATAGCAGCCCACTGAACGCAGTCTTGGAAGAAAAGCTGACCAACACCAGAATGGTGAGGGGGGAAGTTCATGCAGCCTTCAACACCAGAATGGTGAGGGGGGAAGTTTATGCAGCCCTCAACACCAGAATGGTGAGGGGGGAGGTTTACGCAGCCCTCAACACCAGAATGGTGAGGGGGGAGGTTTACGCAGCCCTCAACACCAGAATGGTGAGGGGGGAGGTTTACGCAGCCCTCAACACCAGAATGGTGAGGGGGGAGGTTTACGCAGCCCTCAACACCAGAATGGTGAGGGGGGAGGTTTACGCAGCCCTCAACACCAGAATGGTGAGGGGGGAAGTTTACGCAGCCCTCAACACCAGAATGGTGAGGGGGAAGTTTACGCAGCCCTCAACACCAGAATGGTGAGGGGGGAAGTTTACGCAGCCCTTTTGTTCACCCGCAACTTAACAGCCTTCCACTTTCCCTTGACAAGTCACAATCTGTCATGTGACAACCTGCCTGAAGAGTGAAGAACAATGTTGTCCTGTCACACCATGACCTTTCACCTTGATAACCTTCAAGACGGAACAGCCATTTTGTCTTGGCACATCTCAATCTGCTCCATCTCAATCTGCCACTTGAGTTGAAAAGATGCTGGAAAAAAAAAAAAACTGTTTTCTTTTTCTTGTCCAGTGGCAACAGATCCTCAGAGGACCATGATGGAGGACAAACCATATCACTGTTGTTGTCATGGTAACAGATCCAGTGACACTGCACTCTGTCCTCAGTCGTGTAAAGCAGGGAGAGAGGAGATGGGCACCACCAAGTGCTCCCATCTTATCCACTAGTTTTACACACCATAATGGATACTCTGTCACCTACAACAGGGCGAGAGAAGATGTGCTCTGTTAAATATCTCCCCCCCCCCCCTCCCTTCACCAATCAAATGTTTTCATGGACACTGTCAAGTACAACACAGAGAGAGGAGATGGGCACAGCTAAGTATTGCCCCCCATTACCCACTGATATGACAGACACTGTAAAATGCACCAGGGAGAGGAGATGGGCACAGCTAAGTATTGCCCCCCATTACCCATTGATATGATACATACTGTAAAATGCTACACAGGGAGAGGAGATGGGCACAGCTAAGTATCCCCCCCCCCCCCCCCACTGCCCATTAATATGACAGACACTGTAAAATGCACCAGGGAGAGAGCAGATGACGGTGCTAAGTATTCCCTCCTTCCCCTTCGGTATGATAGACACTGTTAAATGCTACACATAGAGAGAGGAGATGGGCACAGCTAAGTATTCCCCCCTTACCCACTGACTGTAATGGAAGTAATGCCCTGACGATCTGACATCAGGTTGCTGCTGGCAGACACTAAATCAAGCCACCAGGATCATAAAGGTTAAGCGTCTGACCCCTGACGAAGGCTTCTCTGAACAAACAATGCCAAGACAACCTGTGATCATGTGAACATCGGCAGACTGCAGGATCATAAAGAGTAACACACAATGCCAAGACAACTTGTGATCATGTGAATGTCGGCAGACTGCAGGATCATAGAGAATAACACACAATGCCAAGACAACCTGTGATCATGTGAATGTTGGCAGACTGTAGGATCATAAAGAGTAACACACAATGCCAAGACAACCTGTGAACATCGGCAGACTGCAGGATCATAAAGAGTAACACACAATGCCAAGACAACCTGTGAACATCGGCAGACTGCAGGATCATAAAGAGTAACACACAATGCCAAGACAACCTGTGATCATGTGAACATCGGCAGACTGCAGGATCATAAAGAGTAACACACAATGCCAAGACAACCTGTGATCATGTGAACGTCGGCAGACTGCAGGATCATAAAGAGTAACACACAAAACAGCAGAGAAAAGTTCCTATACACTGGATACCTATCAACCTCTGAACAGGTTAATGTTGCCAGACACCAGTGAGACAGCACAAACACTGAGACCAGTCAGACAGCACAAACACTAAGACCAGTCAGACAGCACAAACACCAAGACCAGTCAGACAGCACAAACACTAAGACCAGTCAGACAGCACAAACACCAAGACCAGTCAGACACAAACACTAAGACCAGTCAGACAGCACAAACACCAAGACCAGTCAGACAGCACAAACACCAAGACCAGTCAGACTGCACAAACACCAAGACCAGTCAGACAGCACAAACACCACGACCAGTCAGACACAAACACTAAGACCAGTCAGACAGCACAAACACTGAGACCAGTCAGACACAAACACTAAGACCAGTCAGACACAAACACTGAGACCAGTCAGACAGCACAAACACTGAGACCAGTCAGACAGCACAAACACTGAGACCAGTCAGACAGCACAAACACCAAGACCAGTCAGACAGCACAAACACTGAGACCAGTCAGACAGCACAAACACCAAGACCAGTCAGACAGCACAAACACAGAGACCAGTCAGACAGCACAAACACCAAGACCAGTCAGACAGCACAAACACTGAGACCAGTCAGACAGCACAAACACTGAGACCAGTCAGACAGCACAAACACGAGACCAGTCAGACAGCACAAACACTGAGACCAGTCAGACAGCACAATCACTGAGACCAGTCAGACAGCACAATCACTGAGACCAGTCCAACAGCACAAACCCTGAGACCAGTCCGACAGCACAATCACTGAGACCAGTCAGACAGCACAAACACTAAGACCAGTCAGACAGCACAATCACTGAGACCAGTCCGACAGCACAAACCCTGAGACCAGTCCGACAGCACAATCACTGAGACCAGTCAGACAGCACAAACACCAAGACCAGTCAGACAGCACAAACACCACGACCAGTCAGAACACAAACACTAAGACCAGTCAGACAGCACAAACACTGAGACCAGTCAGACACAAACACTAAGACCAGTCAGACAGCACAAACACTGAGACCAGTCAGACACAAACACTAAGACCAGTCAGACAGCACAAACACTGAGACCAGTCAGACAGCACAAACACTGAGACCAGTCAGACAGCACAAACACTGAGACCAGTCAGACAGCACAAACACCAAGACCAGTCAGACAGCACAATCACTGAGACCAGTCGCCGACCAGTCGACAGCACAAACCCTGAGACCAGTCCGACAGCACAATCACTGAGACCAGTCAGACAGCACAATCACTGAGACCAGTCCGACAGCACAAACCCTGAGACCAGTCCGACAGCACAATCACAGAGACCAGTCCGACAGCACAATCACAGAGACCAGTCCGACAGCACAATCACAGAGACCAGTCAGACAGCACAAACACTGAGACCAGTCAGACAGCACAATCACAGAGACCAGTCAGACAGCACAATCACAGAGACCAGTCAGACAGCACAATCACAGAGACCAGTCAGACAGCACAAATCACAGAGACCAGTCAGACAGCACAAACACAAGACCAGTCAGACAGCACAAACATGAGACCAGTCAGACAGCACAAACACAGAGACCAGTCAGACAGCACAAACACAGAGACCAGTCAGACAGCACAAACCTGAGACCAGTCAGACAGCACTACCCTGAGACCAGTCAGACAGCACAAACACAAGACCAGTCAGACAGCACAACACATGAGACCAGTCAGACAGCACAATCACTGAGACCAGTCAGACAGCACAACACCGAGACCAGTCAGACAGCACAAACACAGAGACCAGTCAGACAGCACAAACACAGATACCAGTCAGACAGCACAAACACTGAGACCAGTCAGACAGCACAAACACCAAGCCTAGTCAGACAGCACAAACACCAAGACCAGTAGACAGCACAAACACCAAGACCAGTCAGACAGCACAAACACCAAGACCAGTCAGACAGCACAAACACAGAGACCAGTCGGACAGCAAACCATCAAGACCAGTCAGACAGCACAAACACCAACACCAGTCAGACAGCACAAAACCTACACCAGTCAGACAGCACAAACACCAAGACTAGTCAGACAGCACAAATACCAAGACCAGTCAGACAGCACAAAACCATGACCAGTCAGACAGCACAAAACCATGACCAGTCAGACAGCACAAACACCAAGACCAGTCAGACAGCACAAACAACCATGACCAGTCAGACAGCACAAACACCAAGACCAGTCAGACAGCACAAACACCAACACCAGTCAGACAGCACAAACACGAGACCAGCCAGACAGCACAAACACAAGACCAGTCAGACAGCACAAACACTAAGACCAGTCAGACAGCACAACAACACACAAGACCAGTCAGACAGCACAACACTGAGACCAGTCAGACAGCACAAACACCAAGACCAGTCAGACAGCACAAACACCAACACCAGTCAGACAGCACAAACACAGAGACCAGTCAGACAGCACAAACACCAACACCAGTCAGACAGCACAAACACAAGACAGTCAGACAGCACAAACACCAAGACCAGTCAGACACCACAAACACTGAGCGCAACGCTTCATTCCATATCATAGCACATAACCTGGCATGCAAGCTGATCCAAATGCATATCAACCCACACACACATCTACACACACTTTCCATCGCACTACATACATTCTGGGAGAACATTACCAGATACGCTGAGGAACGTCAGCCTCAACATGCACTTGTATTGTGATTTGTCATCTTGTACAAAGCCCCTTGCTGGATCCAGCATTTTCTGAAACATGTATACCCAGCCTGTTAGCAATCCTTGTGGACAGTCCAATCTTTTGTCAGGTCACTCAGTAAAGTATACCCAGCCTGTTAGCAATCCTTGTGGACAGTCCAATCTTTTGTCAGGTCACTCAGTAAAGTATACCCAGCCTGTTAGCAATCCTTGTGGAAAGTTCACTCTTTTGTCAGGTCACTCAGTAAAGTATACCCAGCCTGTTAGCAATCCTTGTGGAAAGTTCAATCTTTTGTCAGGTCACTTAGTAAAGTATACCCAGCCTGTTAGCAATCCTTGTGGAAAGTTCAATCTTTTTTCATCAGGTCACTCAGTAAAATATACCCAGCCTGTTAGCAATCCTTGTGGAAAGTTCAATCTTTTGTCAGGTCACTCAGTAAAGTATACCCAGCCTGTTAGCAATCCTTGTGGAAAGTTAAATTTTTTTTGTCAGGTCACTCAGTAAAGTATACCCAGCCTGTTAGCAATCCTTGTGGAAAGTTCAATCTTTTGTCAGGTCACTCAGTAAAGTATACCCAGCCTGTTAGCAATCCTTGTGGAAAGTTCAATCTTTTTTTGTTCAGGTCACTCAGTAAAGTATACCCAGCCTGTCAGCAATCCTTGTGGAAAGTTCAATCTTTTGTCAGGTCACTTAGTAAAGTATACCCAGCCTGTTAGCAATCCTTGTGGAAAGTTCAATCTTTTGTCAGGTCACTTAGTAAAGTATACCCAGCCTGTTAGCAATCCTTGTGGAAAGTTCAATCTTTTGTCAGGTCACTCAGTAAAGTATACCCAACCTGTTTTCAATCCTTGTGGAAAGTTCAATATTTTGTCAGGTCACTCAGTAAAGTATACCCAACCTGTTAGCAATCCTTGTGGAAAGTTCAATCTTTTTTGTCAGGTCACTCAGTAAAGTATACCCAGCCTGTTAGCAATCCTTGTGGAAAGTTCAATCTTGCTTGGTCAGGTCACTCAGTAAAGTATACCCAGCCTGTTAACAATCCTTGTGGAAAGTTCAATCTTTTTTTCATCAGGTCACTCAGTAAAGTATACCCATCCTGTTAGCAATCCTTGTGGAAAGTTCAATCTTTTGTCAGGTCACTGAGTAACTTGTACTGATATTCCTTAGCATAAAATGAGGTCATTGTCTTTCCATGACTAAACACGAAAATTTGTCCTTTGCATGTACGTTTCTCTGCTTTGGGTGCTACAAAGGCATACTGACAGAATTTATTATCTTGTGTGTGTGTGTGTGTGTGTGTGTGTGTGTGTGTGTGTGTGTGTATGTGTGTGTGTATGTGTGTGTGTGTGTGTGTGTGTGTGTGTGTGTGTGTGTGTGTGTGTGTGTGTGTGTTTGTGTGTCTGTCTGTCTCTCTGTCTGTCTGTGTGCGTGCGTATGTTTGATGATGATGATGATGATGACGACAACAGGCAACGACGATGATGATGATGACAATGATAATGATGATGATGATGATGAGAAGAACATCTTAAATACTTGTTACACCATTTCATACATGTCTCCTGGTTGTAACCAGTTTTTTTGCTTATGCCTTTTGCGGCAACATATTATATTTTTCAGAAAAGGAAAACTCTCACACAAACTTCCCCAAGTAAAAGTACACCGTCTCGCATCAATTACATGTAAACAAATTGGCCATCATTGTTCACTGTCTGACAACAATTAACTCTGCTGCACTAACAACAAAATGCGGCAAAACACATAATACATGCATCAGGCACACCAACTTCTTGAAGATTCAATACAAAATTATGACTGTGGTAGGTAGGAGAGGAAAATGTGAAGAACAATTTTTTTTAAAGTGTTTGTTAAAACCTGGGCAGAGCTGTAAAGCACCTGTTTCACACAGCAAAATAACAGCTTTGCTGCTCTCAAATATGTTTTCAACAAGTTTTCGTTCAGATTATGTATCATAGGTGGGAAAACACCTGTTTCACACAGCAAAATAACAGCTTTGCTGCTCTCAAATACGTTTTCAACAAGTTTTCGTTCACATTATGTATCATAGGTGGAAAAACACACACCTGTTTCACACAGCAAAATGACAGCTTTGCTGCTCTCAAATATGTTTTCAACAAGTTTTCGTTCAGATTATGTATCATAGGTGGAAAAACACACACCTGTTTCACACAGCAAAATGACAGCTTTGCTGCTCTCAAATACGTTTTCAACAAGTTTTCGTTCACATTATGTATCATAGGTGGAAAAACACCTGTTTCACACAGCAAAATGACAGCTTTGCTGCTCTCAAATATGTTTTCAACAAGGTTTCAATCAGATTATGTATCATAGGTGGGAAAACACCTGTTTCACATAGCAAAATAACAGCTTTCCTGCTCTCAAATATGTTTTCAACAAGGTTTCAATCAGATTATGTATAATAGATGGAAAAACACCTGTTTCACATAGCAAAATGACAGCTTTGCTGCTCTCAAATATGTTTTCAACAAGTTTTCAATCAGATTATGTATCATAGGTTGAAAAACACCTGTTTCACATAGCAAAATGACAGCTTTGCTGCTCTCAAATATGTTTTCAACAAGTTTTCAGATTATGTATCAGAGGATGAAAAAAAATGCAGGAGTGGAAGTGGCATTTCACAGCTTTGCTGCAGCAAAAAAAAAAAAAAAAAAAAAAAAAGAGGATATCAGCTGAAAAGAGGACAACCGCTACGCCTGATAAACTCACTGTTTTACAGAAACACATTACCATTACACTTACACACCGTTTCCATTAAACTCCCCCCCCCCCCCACCCCCCAACCTATTTCATCAAATGACCCCCAACAACATGGTCAAGGACATATATCAGTTCTCAGGCTTCAGCTGAATCACTTTAAGCTCTGAACAGCAAGGAAGCCATGTGTCTCAGCAACCATCACAAAGGTCACAAAGGGACCTTACACCCAAACTGGCACAGTTCAGAAACACCTACTTTTCAGTTTAAGATCAAAAGTTGTCTGACTACTCTATGTTTTCTTATTTCACGTGATGCTCTGTGTTACCATTTCTTTTCCTTTTTTTCAGCTCTCGCAGGCTTCTGTATAGGGATGATTCTCCAATTAATCACATGATTGTATGACACATGGAAGCAAGCAGCAAGCAGAGAGAATTTAAGAGAAGTGAGAGTGAGAAATAATCAGTTTCAGGATAAAAACGTTGTGTTTCAGGCTGTCATTTAGCAAGCCCATGGTTTTTTATGCTTGATAAAGGTTTTATAGATGAACCGAAAATTTGCAATATGCTTATTGCGGGTTAGTGGTTTTTACTATTCAATAAGACTGAAAGTTGGGTACATTCTGAATTTGCTTACGTATGTATGGCTGCAGCTGGCAGAAAAGAAATATGCTTAAAAAGAGAAAACTTTCCATTTTCTGCAGACTTTTTGATATGATATACCAAGCTGTTGTACAGCTTCTCCAATTAATCACATGATTGTATGACACATGGAAGCAAGCAGCTCTGAGCATATTCAATGATAACATAACGTTCCTCATGGGGCGCTGACTGCAAAAACATCGAACTGCAAAGTGAGGCAACTACAGGTGGAAATCAATGAGATAAGTGATTGATAGTTCTTCATTTTCATTGACCTGAGTGCCGTTTATCTTGCCTGAAGAAGAACTAAGAGGTCAAAACTTGTCTGTGTCTTGTGACTAATTTGTTCATGTTTGGCAAATACAGTACTTAATTTTCTTAAAGATTTGCAAAACCATCTATTTTTTTTCAAAACTGCAGGAACATCTGAAGACTGGAAACCCACAGCCACACTTGCCTGCTGGACACACTGACCACAGCCACACCTGCCTGCTGGACTGGACACACTGACCACAGCCACACCTGCCTGCTGGACACACTGACCACAGCCACACCTGCCTGCTGGACACACTGACCATAGCCACACCTGCCTGCTGGACACACTGACCACAGCCACACCTGCCTGCTGGACACACTGACCATAGCCACACCTGCCTGCTGGACACACTGACCACAGCCACACCTGCCTGCTGAACACACTGACCACAGCCACACCTGTCTGCTAGACACACTGACCACAGCAACACCTGCCTGCTGGACACACTGACCACAGCCACACCTGCCTGCTAGACACACTGACCACAGCCACACCTGCCTGCTGGACACACTGACCACAGCCACACCTGCCTGCTGGACACACTGACCATAGCCACACCTGCCTGCTGGACTGGACACACTGACCACAGCCACACCTGCCTGCTGGATGGGACACACTGACCACAGCCACACCTACCTGCTGAACACACTGACCACAGCCACACCTGCCTGCTGGACGGGACACACTGACCACAGCCACACCTGCCTGCTGAACACACTGACCACAGCCACACCTGCCTGCTGGACACACTGACCACAGCCACACCTGCCTGCTGGACACATTGACCACAGCCACACCTGCCTTTTGGACTGGACACAGTAACCACAGCCACACCTGCCTGCTGGACTGGACACACTGACCACAGCCACACCTGCCTGCTGGACTGGACACACTGACCACAGCCACACCTGCCTGCAGGACACACTGACCACAGCCACACCTGCCTGCGGGACACACTGACCACAGCCACACCTGCCTGCGGGACACACTGACCACAGCCACACCTGCCTGCCAGATACACTGACCACAGCCACACCTGCCTGCTAGACACACTGACCACAGCCACACCTGCCTGCTAGACACACTGACCACAGCCACACCTGCCTACTGGACTGGACACACTGACCACAGCCACACCTGCCTGCCAGATACACTGACCATAGCCACACCTGCCTGCTGGACACACTGACCACAGCCACACCTGCCTGCTGGACTGGACACACTGACCACAGCCACACCTGCCTGCTGGAATGGACACACTGACCACAGCCACACCTGCCTGTGGGACACACTGACCATAGCCACACCTGCCTGCTGGACACACTGACCACAGCCACACCTGCCTGCTGGACTGGACACACTGACCACAGCCACACCTGCCTGCTGGACACACTGACCACAGCAACACCTGTCTGCTGGACACACTGACCACAGCCACACCTGCCTGCTGGACTGGACACAGTGACCACAGTCACACCTGTCTGCTGGACACACTGACCACAGCCACACCTGACTGCTAGACAGTGATCCACCCAAAACATGATGTCCCTTGTCAAACAGCATCACTGGGTCAGACTATGGACCAGCATGTCTCAGTCACTCAGTTTTTTCTATTCACTCGTGTGATTTTTACATAGACAATGCATGCTATGTGTATACATGTCAGCCTTAGCAACCGCCAAACTGGCCTCCTCTTTAAAAAAGTCCATGATGGGATATCATGTGCTTGTAATGTGCCATGCTCATGTTTTTGCAAGGTGTCGCATGCATGTTCACACATAAAACCTTGGTTTATAGTCTCTTTCAAAAGACTTTTGGCAAACTGGTTTCACAAGCAATGTTAACTCTGAGGGAAAAAATCCCCCTGTAATGATGCGGCCTGGTGGAGATTCAAGCCCACAATCCCAGGGTCACCAGTCTGGCACTCTACCCACTGAGCTACTGTGGCCCACGGCTGATAAAAAAAAAAAAATCTCTGACACTGTGGGAAAATAATGACATCACTTGTTTGCAAAATAGAAAAAACAAAACGTTTAGCTTGTTTAAAAACTTTCTTGAAGACTTAGTCAGGTCCTACTCCTTGAAATTTAATTGCCACTGAACATAAGTCTATAGACTAACAGCTGTTCAGTTCTTCTAGGAAAACCTTTTCCTGGAAAAACTCATCAAATGAAAGTGTGGAATAGGAATGAAGCTTTCATTTTCAGCTTTGTTTTTTCATTCACTTTAGCTAAAGACAAAGAAAACAGAAACAACAACAGAGTGACAATAAAACAAAAATCATTCCCTCGAATACACCAAAAATAAAACTGAAAAACTGTTGGTACAAAAGCAAGGACAGAAAAGACAGAAAAAGTCCGGAGACAGGGACGAGAAGAATGAGGGAACACAGAAGAGAACTAAGAGACAGAAAAGACAGAAAAAGTCAGGAGACAGGGACGAGAAGAATGAGGGAACACAGAAGAGAACTAAGAGACAGAAAAGACAGAAAAAGTCCGGAGACAGGGACAAGAAGAATGAGGGAACACAGAAGAGAACTAAGAGACAGAAAAGACAGAAAAAGTCAGGAGACAGGGACAAGAAGAATGAGGGAACACAGAAGAGAACTAAGAGACAGAAAAGACAGAAAAAGTCAGGAGACAGGACGAGAAGAATGAGGGAACACAGAAGAGAACTAAGAGACAGAAAAGACAGACAAAGTCAGGAGACAGGGACGAGAAGAATGAGGGAACACAGAAGAGAACTAAGAGACAGAAAAGACAGACAAAGTCAGGAACAGGGACGAGAAGAATGAGGGAACACAGAAGAGAACTAAGAGACAGAAAAGACAGACAAAGTCAGGAGACAGGGACGAGAAGAATGAGGGAACACAGAAGAGAACTAAGAGACAGAAAAGACAGACAAAGTCAGGAGACAGGGACGAGAAGAATGAGGGAACACAGAAGAGAACTAAGAGACAGAAAAGACAGACAAAGTCAGGAGACAGGGACGAGAAGAATGAGGGAACACAGAAGAGAACTAAGAGACAGAAAAGACAGACAAAGTCAGGAGACAGGGACGAGAAGAATGAGGGAACACAGAAGAGAACTAAGAGTCAGGAAAAAAAAGGGGGGAAACTGAACAAAGACTCACATCCCATGGGAAAAAATCACTGAGCCCCAAGAGATGGTTCTTGCTGCTGAATGAAAGCTGTAATTCTGGAATAATCATGCGATAGAATCAACAACGCCAGTCACATGTGTTTACAACTAAAAAAAACTAACTGAACATTAATGATAATTCTCCATTCACACATTACTCTGTGGGATCTATACCATGCAACATCTATCTATACATGCTTATGTTTGTGACACTTTTTTGTGACTGTTTATCTTTTTTTCCATGTTTCATTTTCCACTCACGGTAAAACATGTTCTTTTCTATAACAAAATTTTCAGTGTGTTTTAAACAGGAGTGTGAATGAGGATTTCTTTTTTGTTTTGTTTGTTTTTTTCAATGACTTGTGAGTTGACTTCAACACGCTGACAGCCCTGATGTGGCCCTTTGCAGTCGGCTGGGCTATAAGCAACATTACCTTACCTTACCTGACTCTGGGGCAGACTATCACAATCACAATGTTAACCAGCTGCAATATGTATCTATCTATACATGTTCAATTTTTGTGACTCTGATCTAAGATTTTACAGAAGAAAGATTTTTAACAAAATTTCCAGTGTGTTTTTAGGTGTATTTTAAAGGGTTGTGTGAAAAATTTCTTTTTTTTTTTCTTATCGACTTGTGAGTTGACTTCAACGCAGTGACAGCCCTGATATGGACCTTTGCGGTCGGATGGGCTATAAGTAACATTACCTGACCTTACCTGACTCTGGAGCAGATGGATTATAATCAACATTACCTGACCTTACCTGACTCTGGGGCAGATGGGCTATAAGCAACATTACCTGACCTTACCTGACTCTGGGGCACACATTACCTGACCTCACCTGACTCTGGGGCAGATAGGCTATAAGCAACATTACCTGACCTTACCTGACTCTGGGGCACACATTACCTTACCTTACCTGACTCTGGGACAGATGGGCTATAAGCAACATTACCTGACTTTACCTGACTCTGGGGCACACATTACCTGACCTTACCTGACTCTGGGCAGATGGGCTATAAGCAACATTACCTGACCTTACCTGACTCTGGGGCAGATAGGCTATAAGCAACATTACCTGACCTTACCTGACTCTGGGGCAGATAGGCTATCAGCAACATTACCTTACCTTACCTGACTCTGGGGCACACATTACCTTACCTTACATGTCTCTGGGACAGATGGGCAAAAAGCAACATTACCTTACCGTACCTGACTCTGGGGCAGATGGGCAAAAAGCAACATTACCTGACCTTACCTGACTCTGGGGCAGACTCTATGTTTCATCTTCCCTGCCCCTTCAGTGGCACTACTGATTCCCCTGCTGCTCCCATAGACACATCCACACCCACATTCATCTGGTTAGCACCCCAGCACTTCAGTATGAAGGGAGCCATCAACATCATGTCATCATGAGGTAACCCACCGGAGGAGACACTGCACTGCAGTCAGGTCGTTTAAGTGGTGTTCAGTGAAGCCTGTTCCATATTGTACATGACATCACCTACTAAGCCCCCCCCCCCCCCCCCCCCCCCCTCACCGCTATAACTGTTTAGTTGCAGTTAACTGCAGAGTTGCACTGGATAACGGTCCTCCATCACAGGTCACAACCATCCCATGAAGCTTCCACACTGACTTGCTAACACGTATGACACAAACTCAACTTGCTAAACACATATGACACAAACTCAACTTGCTAACACGTATGACACAAACTCAACTTGCTAACACGTATGACACAAACTCAACTTGCTAACACGTATGACACAAACTCAACTTGCTAACACGTATGACACAAACTCAACTTGCTAACACATATGACACAAACTCAACTTGCTAACACGTATGACACAAACTCAACTTGCTAACACGTATGACACAAACTCAACTTGCTAACACGTATGACACAAACTCAACTTGCTAACACGTATGACACAAACTCAACTTGCTAATATGTATGACACAAACTCAACTTGCTAATACGTATGACTCAAACTCAACAAGGGCACATACGTGCAGAGGAAACTAAAACCATGGTACAATGAGAGCAGAATAATGAACAGCCAATGGATTGGAGAGACTGGTCAATGAAGAATGGTCAATGAAGATCAGGGTGATTAAGATGGTGTTATGGAGGTCTATGCTGGTCAGTGAAGAATGGTCAATGAAGATCAGGGTGATTAAGATGATGTCATGGAGGTCCATGCTGGTCAGTGAAGAATGGTCAATGAAGAATGGTCAATGAAGAATGGTCAATGAAGATCAGGGTGATTAAGATGATGTCATGGAGGTCTATGCTGGTCAGTGAAGAATGGTCAATGAAGATCAGGGTGATTAAGATGATGTCATGGAGGTCCATGCTGGTCAGGTGATGTGAGCGTCACTCCAGACCACACATCCATTGGGTGGATGAAGCTTGACCAAGTGGTTCCTGTCTCTCTTCCTGAGGACTTCACACACTCAACTAAGGCCCAGCCCAGGGCGAGACATCCCTCAAACAAATGCATTTTGTCAGACTGGAGCCTCAGACTTCCCACCCCACCTGCCAGCAACGCTAGCCACAGCACCAACACACCTGGTGTGGGCCCAGTTAATGATGACATGAACATCATAAACAGAGTTTATTCCTCAACTAGCATTTCAACCCGGCTTCACACGATTCATTACTCCCACTTCCCACTCAATCCTACCATTTGTAAAAGAGTGTTGATTACACAGTGGCTAATTCATCAGTTCACCTGTTGTTGTGTGCATGAGTATTTGTGTGTGCCAAAAATGTGTGACACACTGGTCCCATTGGGTACAGAATGGTTCTAGAGTTGGCTGTCAACATCACATTGAGCACCGTGTGCAGGTAAACTATAAACTCTGCATGAAGTTAAGACAGTGCAGCATAAGAAGCAGAGCCAGAGTGTACACAAATAGTTCAGGTCCCAGTCTTTCTGAAAATGTTGTCCACAGTTGCCCAGTGGTTTGAGTCTAATAGATCAAAGCTAAGTCTTCTAATGTGGAGAGTGCTCATGGTGGAAAGTTCAAGTCTGACATAGATCGGGTGTCAAAGATCACGTGTTCATAATCACAGGCCAGTGTGTATAACTGTTTAGATGTGATGGCACAAAATTCCCCCAATATACACACGCTCCTCAAAATAATGACCTTTACAGGTAAAATGAAAATGCATACTTCTGAAAGTGTATGACTTCATTCATACATTCCTGCCAATGACGTACTTTGTTCATGTATACATCCACACAAACTGGACAATGACTTTGTTCATATATTGCTGCCAATAAAATACTTTGTTAATGTATACATCTACACAAACTGGACAAACTTTCACAAACCCTGGCATGCCAATTATGGTACAAAACACTCACAATGTCCCAACACATGCTGTTCATACTCACTGCTAATCACTGCAGGAAACACCGACAATGTCCCAACACACGCTGTCCATACTCACTGCTAATCACTGCAAGAAACGCCGACAATGTCCCAACACACGCTGTTCATACTCACTGTCAATCACAGTAGGAAACACCAACAATGTCCCAACACACACTGTTCATACTCACTGCTAATCACTGCAAGAAACACTGACAATGTCCCAACACACGCTGTCCATACTCACTGTCAATCACAGTAGGAAACACCAACAATGTCCCAACACACGCTGTCCATACTCACTGTCAATCACAGTAGGAAACACTCACAATGTCCCAATACACACTGTCCATACTCACTGTCAATCACAGTAGGAAACACTCACAATGTCCCCATACACGCTGTTCATACTCACTGCTAATCACCACAGGAAACACCAACAATGTCCCAACACACGCTGTCCATACTCATTGCTGATCACGGCAGGAAACAACAACAATGTCCCAACACATGCTGTCCATACTCATTGCTAATCACCACAGGAAACACCGACAATGTCCCAACACACGCCGTCCATACTCACTGCTAATCACTGCAAGAAACACCGACAATGTCCCAACACACGCTGTTCATACTCACTGCTAATCACGGCAGGAAACACCAACAATGTCCCAACACACGCTGTCCATACTCATTGCTAATCACTGCAGGAAACACCAACAATGTCCCAACACATGCTGTTCATACTCATGCTAATCACGCAGGAAACACTAACAATGTCCCAACACATGCTGTTCATACTCAGCCAATCACGCAGGAAACACCAACAATGTCCCAACACATGCTGTTCATACTACAGCCAATCACGGCAGGAAACACCAACAATGTCCCAACACATGCTGTTTCATACTACAGCAGCAGTAGGCCCACAATGTCCGAACACAACGCTGTCTCTACTACATGAACCAGTCATGGCGCCAAATAGACCATGAACCAGCAGTCAGCAGTCTGCCTGGCAAAAAACACTAAGAAGATTCGTAATGACCATTCAGCCATCAAAACTACCTCAACAGTCCTAAATAAATTTAATCTTTCTTTTGACCCAACATTTCCAATAAATTTACTTCTTTTTTTTTGCCCATTTCATGGTCAAAAAGTACATTGCTCAGGTAAAAAAAAAATCCGAATGAAATAAAAAATAAAAAAAACAAATCATCCGGAATGAAAATATAAATAAACAAAACCAGTTAACATAAAATAACAAACAGGATGTAACATTCCAAGGTCATGTCAGTGAGATGTGAGCTCCCATTCCCTGCCTCTCTTCGCCTGACCTTTCACCCCTCCTCAGTCTCTTCGCCTGACCTTTCACCCTTCCACAGACTCTAGGTAACTGAGAGTAATTTTCTGTGAACAAACACTCAATACATGACAGCTAGTGACAATACACAACAGCGTAACTGAGGGTAATTTCCTGTGAAGAAACACTCAATACATGACAGCTAGTAACAATACTTAACAGCGTAACTGAGAGTAATTTCCTGTGAAGAAACACTCAATACATGACAGCTAGTAACAATACTTAACAGCGTGACTGAGGGTAATTTCCTGTGAAGAAACACTCAATACATGACAGCTAGTAACAATACACAACAGCGTGACTGAGAGTAATTCCCTGTGAAGAAACACTCAATACATGACAGCCAGTAACAATACACAAGAGCGTGACTGAGAGTAATTCCCTGTGAAGAAACACTCAATACATGACAGCCAGTAACAATACACAAGAGCGTGACTGAGAGTAATTCCCTGTGAAGAAACACTCAATACATGACAGCCAGTAACAATACACAAGAGCGTGACTGAAGGTAATTTCCTGTGAAGAAACACTCAATACACTGTGAAGAAACACTCAATACATGACAGCTAGTAACAATACACAACAGCGTAACTGAGGGTAATTTCCTGTGAAGAAACACTCAATACATGACAGCTAGTAACAATACACAACAGCGTAACTGAGGGTAATTTCCTGTGAAGAAACACTCAATACATGACAGCTAGTAACAATACACAACAGCGTAACTGAGGGTAATTTCCTGTGAAGAAACACTCAATACATGACAGTTAGGAAACACTCAATACATGACAGCTAGTAACAATACACAACAGCCTAACTGAGAGTAATTTCCTGTGAAGAAACACTCAATACATGACAGCTAGTAACAATACACAACAGCATAACTGAGAGTAATTTCCTGTGAAGAAACACTCAATACATGACAGCCAGTAACAATACACAACAGCATAACTGAGAGTAATTTCCTGTGAAGAAACACTCAATACATGACAGCCAGTAACAATACACAACAGCATAACTGAGAGTAATTTCCTGTGAAGAAACACTCAATACATGACAGCCAGTAACAATACACAACAGCCTAACTGAGAGTAATTTCCTGTGAAGAAACACTCAATACATGACAGCTAGTAACAATACATAACAGCGTGACTGAGGGTAATTTCCTGTGAAGAAACACTCAATACATGACAGCTAGTAACAAACACTCAATACATGACAACATGGAATAATACAAGACAGCATCTCTAAATCCCATGTCTAACTGTGTGGAGGGGTGAAAAATGACACACAAGATGGCATCTCTAAACTCCATGTCTAACTGTGTGGAGGGGTGAAAAATGACACACAAGATGGCATCTCTAAACCCCATGTCTAACTGTGTGGAGTGGTGAAAAATGACACACAAGATGGCATCTCTAAACACCATGTCTAACTGTGTGGAGGGGTGAAAAATGACACACAAGATGGCATCTCTAAACCCCATGTCTAACTGTGTGGAGGGGTGAAAAATGACACACAAGATGGCATCTCTAAACACCATGTTTAACTGTGTGGAGGGGTGAAAAATGACACACAAGATGGCATCTCTAAACCCCATGTCTAACTGTGTGGAGTGGCGAAAAATGAGATGCCTGAGTACACATCAATGACAAATAAAACACATGGACTTCTGATGGCTTTTGCCGCAATTACCGACTGCAGTTTGCCGCATGCATTTCTACTTTCTGACTGGAGACCACCCATCAGCCTTTTATGTCTTGGGTTTTCTTTTCAGCAAGAGAAACTTGTGAATGCACTAGTTCAATATATAATGCCTATTCATGCATAACAAATATTGTGACATCAGTTCAATAATGCCTATTCATGCATAACAAATATTGTGACATCAGTTCAATAATGCCTATTCATGCATAACAAATACTGTGAAATCACTTCAATAATGCCTATTCATGCAAAACAAATACTGTGAAATCACTTCAATAATGCCTATTCATGCATAACAAATACTGTGAAATCACTTCAATAATGCCTATTCATGCATAACAAATACTGTGAAATCACTTCATAATGCCTATCCATGCGTAACAAATACTGTGAAATCACTTCAATAATGCCTATTCATGCATAACAAATACTGTGAAATCACTCCAATAATGCCTATTCATGCATAACAAATACTGTGAAATCACTCCAATAATGCCTATTCATGCATAACAAATACTGTGAAATCACTCCAATAATGCCTATTCATGCATAACAAATACTGTGAAATCACTCCAATAATGCCTATTCATGCATAACAAATACTGTGAAATCAGTTCAATGCCTATTCATGCATAACAAATACTGTGAAATCAGTGGAAATGCAAAGGGACACCAGCCAACAATGCCATTATTTCCATGATGATGTGTTCAATCATACAATCTCCTACTCTATGTCAACCTTTAAACTGTTCACGTGAACACAGGTCTCTTCACTGAGCGTGCATATAGCTCAAAACACCCATGTATATTATCATATATATTATTCTACAGAATGTTGGTATGCCTAATGAAATCAATGTCCTAGGCCTTTACAATCAACAACCATACATGTTAAACTTCAGAACAAACAAACAAACAGCAATGCATAAAACGCACGCTGAAGTCACATATTCACAGGCCATCCAAGCAGACATCATTTGGCTCGGCCTTCTACACACCCTCGTCCCCCCACCTATCAACCAAAAGTAATCACACACTGATCTGAAAATACTGACATGCAAACACATATTCCACTCTCAAACGACACAGTTATATATAAAGCACATCTATCAGAAGGAAAAAGAAATGTTTTCAGGCTTCATTTCAAAGTGGACAGAGAGGCAGAGTATGTAAGTTCATATGGGATTTGATTTCAAATGAAAGGGATGTGACAGACAAAAGTGTGTTGACCAAATTTTTCCAGAAAAAAGGGCATTAGGTCTGAGATAAAGAATTGACTTTACATGACAAACTATACAGGTGCAACGGGTCAGTCAGACATTGAAGACAGGAGGACTCTAGGGATTTATTGCAGACAGATGCAGTTTTGTGAAATATTCTCTGCTGACTTGATTGATATTCAGGTATGAAAGATGAAGCAGTCAGCATTTTCTTTATTTTTTCTTTTTTCAAATTTATTTACAAGACGAAAAAAAGCATTACAGCAATCAAGACTACAGACTTTAAATGTGCAATGTTCATTCCCAAAGTCACACAATTAGAGAGTTTTAATGTGTAATGATCAATCTCAGAGTCACACAACTAGAGAGTTTAAATGCGCAATGTTCAAATCTCAGAGTCACACAACTACAGACTCTAAATATGCCATGTTCAACCTCTCTAAGTCACATACATCTGCAAAGGCTGGGGGGGGGGGGGGGGGGAGGGGGGGGGCCTCTTCGCCACCCCACTATTGCATCAGTCCTGCTGCTCCCCACTGAAGGCAGAGTGCCATCATCTTCCAATGTTTGTTTCACTGTGTCGTCAGCCGGTGGGTGCCAGGTCCACCCTTCAGGCACCAGCCTGGGCTGCGGATGCCAGACACTCTGTTTGACTTTTCACCCCAACTTTATATGCATGAAATAAAATCAAAAACATTTAAATGTGACAACAACAACAAAAAAAGGAAGCTATAAGGGTAGACAGACATTGCTGAATGGGCAGTATGTGTTCTCTCCGAACAGTGGGTACAGTTGCAATGCCTGGACACCAGAATATAACCAAAAAATGAATGGTAACAAGACTCAGACAGTGCAAGACTTTCTACAACGACAACAGGAGAATGGGCCAGAAAGCTAGAAAAGAGCAAAACTGTGACTGGCTGTAAAAAGCAAAAGAAATAAGAAAAGAAAGAAAAAGAAAGGGGAAAAAGATGAAAATGAAAAGAAAGAAAAAGAAAGGGGAAAAAGATGAAAATGAAAAGAAAGAAAAAGAAAGGGGAAAAAGATGAAAATGAAAAGAAAGAAGAGGTGAACATGCAACAGGACAGAGGAAATGATGATAAAAGATGCAAACTGTTCTTAAAGACTGCCCAGCATACCAGTGGGGGCGTTCAATTCCCTGAACGTATCACACACACAAGTACATAAATTTACACACACATTTCAAATGACACTTCACAAATTCTAAAAACTTCGACTGTAATCAAGACTTAAGAGACAGATAATGCTATGTGAATATAGTTCATATTCAGAACAGATCATCCAGAATCATTTTTTCTTGTCTCACCTTGTAAAATCGAAACATTTTGACTTTCACCAAGACATGAGATCAAGGTAACACTGTGTGAATATGAATCACATTTAGAACAGATAATCCAGAATTTTTTTCTTGCTGTCCCACCTGATAAATTCTAAATATTTTGACTTTCACCAAGACTTAAGATCAAGATGATAGTAAATAAATATAATTCCTATTTCGAATAGATATTCCAGAATTTTTTTCTTATAAGTACCCTCTCCCCTTCCTGCTCTTAGTCCCCTTCCATTGGAATTACTCCCACATTTCTCTGTCTGGTCACTCCATACAAAGCCACACCCAGGCCATCTTGCCACTGTCTCACTATCAGCAGTCTATCGGGTACTCTTTCTGGTCAGTCCATACAAAGCCACACCCAGGTCATCTTGCCACTGTCTCACTATCAGCAGTCTATCGGGTGCTCTTTCTGGTCAGTCCATACAAAGCCACACCCAAATCCATCTTGCCGCTGTCTCACTATCAGCAGTCTATCGGGTGCTCTTTCTGGTCAGTCCATACAAAGCCACACCCACATCCATCTTGCCGCTGTCTCACTATCAGCAGTCTATCGGGTACTCTTTCTGGTCAGTCCATACAAAGCCACACCCACATCCATCTTGCCGCTGTCTCACTATCAGCAGTCTATCGGGTGCTCTTTCTGGTCACTCCATACAAAGCCACACCCACATCCATCTTGCCGCTGTCTCACTATCAGCAGTCTATCGGGTGCTCTTTCTGGTCACTCCATACAAAGCCACACCCAAATCCATCTTGCCGCTGTCTCACTATCAGCAGTCTATCGGGTGCTCTTTCTGGTCAGTCCATACAAAGCCACACCCAAATCAATCTTGCCGCTGTCTCACTATCAGCAGTCTATCGGGTGCTCTTTCTGGTCACTCCATACAAAGCCACACCCAAATCCATCTTGCCGCTGTCTCACTATCAGCAGTCTATCGGGTGCTCTTTCTGGTCAGTCCATACAAAGCCACACCCAAATCCATCTTGCCGCTGTCTCACTATCAGCAGTCTATCGGGTGCTCTTTCTGGTCAGTCCATACAAAGCCACACCCAAATCCATCTTGCCGCTGTCTCACTATCAGCAGTCTATCGGGTGCTCTTTCTGGTCAGTCCATACAAAGCCACACCCAAATCCATCTTGCCGCTGTCTCACTATCAGCAGTCTATCGGGTGCTCTTTCTGGTCAGTCCATACAAAGCCACACCCACATCCATCTTGCCGCTGTCTCACTATCAGCAGTCTATCGGGTGCTCTTTCTGGTCAGTCCATACAAAGCCACACCCACATCCATCTTGCCACTGTCTCACTATCAGCAGTCTATCGGGTGCTCTTTCTGGTCAGTCCATACAAAGCCACACCCACATCCATCTTGCCGCTGTCTCACTATCAGCAGTCTATCGGGTGCTCTTTCTGGTCACTCCATACAAAGCCACACCCAAATCAATCTTGCCGCTGTCTCACTATCAGCAGTCTATCGGTGCTCTTTCTAGTCACTTCATACAGCCACACCCAGGTCATCTTGCCGCTGTCTCACTATCAGCAGTCTATCGGGTGCTCTTTCTGGTCAGTCCATACAAAGCCACACCCACATCCATCTTGCCACTGTCTCACTATCAGCAGTCTATCGGGTACTCTTTCTAGTCACTTCATACAGCCACACCCAGGTCATCTTGCTGCTGTCTCACTATCAGCAGTCTATCGGGTGCTCTTTCTGGTCAGTCCATACAAAGCCACACCCACATCCATCTTGCCACTGTCTCACTATCAGCAGTCTATCGGGTGCTCTTTCTGGTCAGTCCATACAAAGCCACACCACATCCATCTTGCCGCTGTCTCACTATCAGCAGTCTATCGGGTGCAATCAACAACCAGTCATCAAGATGCAACCCATCTGAGAAGACACTGCGCTGATGGCTAAAGTCGTTTAGGTATGGCCAGGGAATGCCTGCTCTCTTCTTCCTTGCACAGAACACTTCCTGTTAATCCCCTGACTGAAGATGATAGCTGTAAGATCACAGGGCCAGAATGGGTGATCATTCCCCCTCAAAGAGCATCACCATATTTATCCAATGACAATCCCCATGACCTTTGCAGACAGCGACAACTTTGACACAACCCGTGCCATGGTCATGGACACAGACAGGAAATAAAAACTGAGGTCATCATTGCAGCAGAGTATGAAGAGCTACACAGTGTGATCTTTTTTTAATCACGCTACAGACTTCCATTCTGATCCAAGACTACATGCTAAGATGTACTCTACCCTTCCTGTCACAATATATATCCTGTTTCAACCCATGAGACCCACACGTCCTTAGTGTTGGTCAGGAAATAGGAACATTATTCCAGAAACAAACTCAAAGTGGATGAAACTCAAATGTGAGGTGCCAGTTTTCCCATGGGAGTCCAGAGCACATGTAGTTCTGGGAAGGAACTGGCAAGAGCAGGAAAATCCCAGAAATAGAACTAACCTTAAAAAGTATTTAAAATCAACTCTGCCCAGCAACATGCACAAACGAATCACAAGACAAAACATCATGTTTCAATTTTAAACACTTTTTAAGATTTGTTCAGATTTCCGCCTGCAGTCGCCTTACTTTGCAACCAACTCCAGAAATTAAAGTTTGTGATGGGACTTGATCCTCCCAGCCTAACTACTGCCGCTGGGGGGATTCAAAACTTGATCACACTCAAACATCAGAAGAGGCACTCACTGAGACTCAAATTGTGCACCGCACTGCAAGTAGACACCAAGGGTCTTCTGATGCTTTCCATTCTGCTTTGGCATTACCAGGATTTTCCTGAAAAAGGTTTGTACATTTGTACACCTGTATTAATGATTTTTACAAGATGGTGGTGTTTAAAAAGCGGTCAAGAACACAGTATACGAGAAAAGTAACAGTACAATATAATATCAAATGGTTTACAGGCAGCATGGAAAATGGAACAGACAAAACTCAAATATGTATACAAATTAAGTGATACAGTAGTCAAGAAAAGGACAATAAACATATGAATTAAAGCAGAAACATAATATTGTGTGAACATAATAATAACAAACAAATGAACTAACTGACAAGGTAGAACGCACCAGGATCCTCTAGGACTCGCTGGCTAATAAACATTTCACACGTTCAAATTTTTTGTTGTTGTTGACAATATGAAATGAGTAAATCTAACTAACTCTAGAGATGTTGATGTTGTGTGCTTCTGAGCAGCTACTACAGCAGCTACAGCAACAAGTGACAACTGCAATTATAATAAAATCAGTTCTAGGAGGAATGGCTACAGATTCCGACTCCTGGTTCTGCTCAATGGTGTCACCCGATGCTGAGAATGTGAAACTATGGATAAGGCTGGGGCACACAACTGACTTCTCATACGTTCACATCATGACAGGCAGCACACACAGTGTTAGAAAAACCAGATGAAATTTTTCCAAGGCCTGAATGGAACAGTACAAAATTTCCCTCAGCCGTAAAGACTGCTTTCATGTTGTTGTTTTTTATCAGGTGGATATGAGGCCTGAGCCTGAAAAGCAACCGTTGTAAATATATTTCATACTTTTCTGTTGTCCTCATCTTCAAAGTTTGAGAGCTTTGATCCTCAAGTGACAACTTGCACAGGGATGGCTGGAAAGGTTAATTCACTATCTGTAACTGCACAAAGTCTGGTTCAGCTAGACACTGTAATTCCCCACAAAATGTGAATAAACACTGACTTTAGGTTACACACACACATACACACACAAACTTCCCCCAATCCTCCAATACATGTAAACATACTCCATGCAGAAACAGAGGCAACCAAAGCAAGGTGAGTACAAAGACTCGTTTAGTTTATCAACTGATTAAAACATCATGGTAATAGGTAAAAGCAGAAACAGACAGACAGAAAGCGATTCCATACTGACCAAGGGAGAGTTCTAATCACGCAGGGTGGACTCATAGCACTTTTCTTCAGTGTGCTGATTTGTTCAAAACAATACTGAAACGTCCCCGATGAGGGTAACCTAAAACAAAGAAAAAAGAAAAATCACAGTCAGTAACAGAATGTTTGTTTTCTATTGCAGTCAATAATTTGACTCATATAATGACTTAAATCCATCATGATGTCATGGAACTGATGTACCGAAAAGTTGTCACAAGCAGCTGACACAAGCTTCTAGCACACATACATTTGGGGTCAACTGCGGCCAAAAATGTCACTGTAACCTTGCAGATGCAATCCTTGCTAACAACAGCAACAATAAAAATTCCTTTTCTTTTCTTTCTTAGCTTCTATCCCTTCTCATTGGCATTGATACCACATCACTCATTCTGGACAACCTATACACAGCTCCACCCAGACAGGTCCTGTCACAGACAAACAGGGAGCGTTCAACATCTGGTCATCAGGAGACACGCCATCTGATGAGACAATGCGCTACAGCTCAGTCACTTAAGTAGCATCCAATGGCGACTGTTATGATCCAGCATACTGAGGGGTCCAGCAACTAAGCCCCACACGATGACAAGAACTGCACAGCTGCACAGGACACCACAACATCCATTCAACGATGGTCCCAAAGAAACTTCTGACACCAATGGCCTTGACACAAAATCATTCAATTAAAAAAGGTAAGTGATTGCTCGTTCTTCATTTTTATTATCCTGAATGATGTTTATCTTGTCTGAAAAAGACCTAAGAGGCTGAAATGTGACGTGTTTTGTCTCATAATTTGTTTGTCCATGTTCACAGGCAGAGTCACTCAAAATTCCTTTTAAAATTTGCGAAGTTATTGGCATGGACGGGGGCCGGAATAGTTCAGTGATGGAGTGCTGGACTCGTAATCTTGGTAATCCTGGGGTTGCGTGTTCTAATCTCTGCCAGGCCGTTTTGGTACAGAGGAATTTTTCCCTCAGAGTTAAAATTGGTTCGGACTCGATTTCCCATACAGTCCTTCGAATAAGACTACAAACCGAGGTTCCGTGTGCGGACACACGCATATTATCTTGCACACACCTAAAATTTCATCACCAACTTTCGGACGAGAAGGCCAGTTTGGCTGTTGGTATGGATGACACGTTACACATAGCATGCACCTTCCCTGAAGTTGGAGTATGGCTGCCTTAATGGTGGGATAAAAAATGGTCATACACACAAAACTCCACTCCCTTTGTTGGGTAGATGGGATTAATCCTTGCCTGTCTATACAGGGAGTGTGTGCAGGAGTATCAACCTTCGTACGCAGAAAGAGAAAGAAAAAAAAATTGGCATGGATATGAAGACAACTGAGGTCACTAAGACTGCATGGCTTGAACGTCCATCTCACATACAACACATCAAGCATTTCAGCTATGGTTGAGAAACTGCAGTGGCCCTTCCTCTTGCATCGAGGTATGGCGTCCAGGCCAGCCACATTTTGCAAGATCATCAACAACCAGGCGGCTGGGAGCAAGTCCAACATCATCATTACTCCAAACTCGGCAGCATAGAAGCCACTTCCATCAGCAAAGCTGAACAAAATCACGGAAAGACTCCTTTCTTCCCACCACCATCAGTGACTGGAATGAGCTGCCAGAAACAGCTGTGTCAGCTGTCACTCTTCATTCCTTAAAGTCAAGGGTGCCACACACACCTAGATTAAAACCTAAATAAAGTGTAGCTGATTAGGGTACCTTACCATGTTATCCTTTTTTGTGAGAAGTTGTTGATTTGTTTGCTTTTTTTTCCCTGTCATGTGTTTGGACATGCCAGGATCACAGTCCCCTGGAGAAAAAAAATGAAAAGTAGTAGCAGCTTGCCTGCTGATAAGGTAGCATCAAGTAGGCTGAATATTAAATGGAATTCTCACTCCTTTATGCCTTTTTTCTTTCCCGTCAAGGTTTTCTATTCTGGCAATCCATGAAGCGGTGGAGTAGTCAATGTGTTGATTGTGGCCCTCAAGTGGATAAAGATGAAGATTAAGGGCCATTGACTTTGTGATATGTTTCATGACAAACAATGCGGATAAGGATGGCAAAGTCGATGTTCAGGAATTGCATCTTGGTCTGAGATCATGTGACAAGGGTGTACACTGTGCCTGCTTTCATAATTTATCCCAGCGTCACTGGCACCAGCCCCAGGAAATTCACACACCTGTCGTGCTGATCAGAAACCTTCACATGCATTGCTGCACTAAGTGGACAAAACACTTCTGTGTGGTTCTATTCTTCCTGCCCACAAGCAAATTGACTTTATTAATTAAAGTGTCAGCTGGGCTGCAAAATCCCCAAAATAAACCGCTCTGATTAAAGTCTCAGCCTCCAGTCCTAACCACAATTTTTACGCCATGATTTAAATTCACGACCAACTGATTAAAACCAACATGCTCTGACCAAATGACTCATTCCATCACTCATTCCATGTGTCCATTTTGTTTAAATGACCCATAAAAAAATCTGTGATGGTTCAGTTCTAGTAAGCTATGGTAATTTACAATGAATACGTTGTGTTTAACGGTCATACAATGACAAAACAAGAACAATTATCAGTACCGCGGCTTGTACGCTTTTAAATTCCATGCAAACAGGCAAACACACATGCACGCACAAACAAACAAACACACACACACACACACAGAGTCATTTTATCTCACACACACACACACACACACACACAACACACACACACACACACACACACACAGAGCCATTCCATTACACTCAAACACACAGAGAAACATTCTCTTGTATGCGAACACACATACACACTCACACACAAATGGAAAAAAGCACACACAATGCACTGCATGCAACACACACACACACACACACACAAAGCTATGCACTTATGCGCGCGCACACACACACACACACACACACACACACACACACACACATACACACACACACACGTACTCACATAAGACATACTTACTAAACAGAATAATATGTGCATTTCAAATACAAAACACTTTCTAAATAGACAGGTTTAAGCACCTGTGATACGAACCTTTAGGGTTCTTCTTCCAGTCCTTGCCTGCACACACATACACACACACACACCATAAGATGTACACTATCAGCTGTGCCTATACTGTGATGTCAGTGTATGGTAAGTCAAAGTACAACATCACATCCACAGCCTCTGACTCATGGCCCTCATCCCACCCGACCGACCAACTGACCTACCAACCTATTGACCTACCTATCCATCCATCTATCTGTCATACCATATTTGATTTTCAGAGGCAACTGAATGCAAGATACAAGAAATGTCACAACTATGCATGCAAAAGGTATATGCATGGCTGTCAAAATGACGATGTTAAGAAGTACTGGAAAACTGGGCACTTTTTTTCTCTGGTGTATGTGAAACTGGCAGTCAATAAAATAGATCATCAGCACAGAGTAACCAAATGACAATGAGGCTGAGAAGGGGGGTTATTTGAATGTACCAGCGAATTTTTACAAAATACACACATACACACACATACACACACACAAAAATGGTCTCCATAGGCTGCCAGTGAAGGATTTTACATTTATAACATATTTCCCTCACTTTTCATTCTGGTTTTCTTTAACCCCCCCCCCCCCCCCCTCACCTCCCTCCCCCCAACCTGTTTTTGTTTTCGTTGTTTTTTTCTCCTTCGAATCTTTACCAGGTCCTTAATATAAAGATGGAGGAATTGTTAAGCTGCACTTGTTTTCTCCAACTGCTAAAGTAACATATATATGTATACATACACATCTATATACTGAACCGTAATTCAATACAATAGATCTAGGCTTCCTTACCGAGCTCAATTATGTCCTCTTTCAGACGATTCAGCTTTTTCAAGTCCAAGGTGAACTCCGCAGGATCTGCAGCCTTGGTCCGCTCAGCCTGCTTTTCAAGGTGGTCCAGGCGCGCCATCAACGCCTCCTGCATCTGCAGCACAGATGCTCCTGAGGCAGACTGCACCAGATGACCCACGGTGGTGGCATTCTGGGTCAAGGCCCCCCGGGTCTTCTCCACAGCTGAAAGCGATGTTATGACGAAGTCCTCCTCCTCTTGTATGTCGCTGTTGAATTTATGGCGTTGTGTGTCCAACATCTGTTGAAGGTCATCGAATGTGTCCTTGACCTTCTTGCGCAGGGTTTTGAAGAGGTCTTTTGCATTTCTGACCTGAACAAGTCATGAAAAGGGTTGGGAAGGGGGGAGGGAAGGGTGGGGGAGATTAGCAGTTGCAAAACTTTTTATTCCAACCCTACTGCTTACAGCCTAGTTGACCTCAAACACCCTTATCAGGCTGTTACCTCATTGAAGTCAATTCTGTACATAGTTGTTTAAAAAAGAAACACACACACACACACACACACACACACACACACACACACACACACACACACACACACACACTCACACACATGACTCATTAAAAAGCATTTTCTAAAAATATGCTAAAATGTTTTTTAAATCTTTCTCCACAACATGTAAGATCACAAGAAAAAATGAAAAATCGCATAATGTGGAACATCTCTGAACAAGGTTTTCATGGAGTCTGCAGTAAACACATTGATGTCTGACAACATGTATGTCCCAACACTCTATAAGGACATGTTTCATAGTGACTGTTCATCAGATGGAGCTTCTTCACCTTTGAAAAGATACAAATGGGTATTAGAGGCCTGTGTGCAACTGGCAAAACCCTTTCTATTTTACAGCCAACAGTGGCGTTTTCTACCCCCCCCCCCCCCCACACCCCCACCCCCCCTCAAGATTTGGACAGATTAGAAAGAAGTCTTTTGCCTGTCTGCATGTTCCAGTTCTCTTGCCAGAGGCCTTTGACCCGAGTCTTTGCTTAAGGTTTCACGTTGGTGTTAAGGACAGAGAATTTCATCAACTTTGTACCTGTAACATTCTTAGTTTAGATGGCTTTTTTTCCTGACTGAAAGCAATTTTTGTTCTAAATTTCTAAATTGTAGTTCCATAGCCTGATGGTCGTATGAACAATGAACTGTTAGAGATTCTCCACGTCCACGTCCAAGGCACGGCATTATGGAAGCTGCAGCCCAACCCTCTCCTTCCACCACCTTAACCTTCCCTGGAATAAATCAGGCAACCATTCACTGCTGCTGGAGAGAGGTTTTCAAGCTGTGAAAATCCAACCCCACCATTCATTACAGCTCATGACTATTACCTCCACAGCAGAACACTCTAACCATTGGACTGTGAGCTCCCTGAAAGCAATAAATGACTTAATTAGGAATAAAACAGACTTGAATTAAGCAAATGCACGTGTAGTGGAGAAAAATTGGGATTTTTTGGATGAGTGCGTGGGCTAAATGAAGTTGTCTGTATACCACGCCACCCACTTGCACCAACGGCAGCTTTAAACAGATTCTGTCCCATGAGGTCAGGAACCAAGCTTGGGTTGGCTACATCAGCGTAATGAGGACAAGGTGGGGTCTCTCCAGCCTGGCTTTCCTAATCACCCTTTGGAACAGCAGGAAGAGGCGGGGCGGAGGAACGTGTAAATGACTGCCCCATCCACAGCAGGGATGAGGCATCAATTACCCAAGCTCCCTGATTGGTGTGATGTAGGTCGAGAGACGAATGTTGAAGTGAGCTGCTCAAAGGTTGATCATGGGTGTGAAACAGTGATCCCAGACTCGCTGAAGAGTATTCCCATTTCTGATTCATTCTGTCTGCAGGACAGTGGTGGACCAGCTCAGAGTTGGTCAGGATGTTCCCATTCTGCTGTTCCTCATCTTCATAGATGACATCGTCAGAGAACTGCCAAAAGGGGTCAGAGGAGCGATCTACGCAGATGACCTGGTGCTTTGGTGCTCTGAAGAGTACACCACCACAGCACAGGTACGCCTCCAGACTGCGCTCAACAAGATCAGCGACTGGACCAAGGAATGGCTTGTCTCTGTCAACTCAAGCAAAACAACCTACACAGTCTTCAGCCTATCCAGCAAGAAGCAAGAGGCGAAGCTGACACTGAACAACCAAAGGCTTGCAGAGGAACCCACACCTACCTACCTGGGAGTGACCTTTGACCGCAGGCTCACTTGGAAACAGCAGATCACCAGATGCTGTAGCAAGGCCAAGTTGAGACTGGCGATCATGAGGAAACTTGCGGGGACGGACTGGGGGGCCGACGAACGTATCCTGAAGAGACTCTATACAGGGAGAGTCCGACCTGTAGTTGAGTACGGGACGTCAGCATGGGCATCAGCTGCAAAGTCTAACCTCAACCACCTCAATAAGATACAGAACCAAGCTCAGCGTGTCATAATTGGCGCCATGAGATCCACCCCAATCCTGAAGATGGAAGAGACCACTGGGCTACAGTCATTGGAGGACAGAAGGGACACAAAGATCCTCATCCAAGCAGCAAAATTCAAACGCCTTGAAAACCATCCAATGAACAACAGAATGAGCAGACCCACCAAGAGCCGGTTGAAAAGAGGCAGCTTCATCTGCCAGTCAAGACGCCTTGAAAGACAAAGCCCAGTCTTGATGGAACACGAAGCAAAGCCTATCCCGGCAAATGTCACCCACCCATCTTGGAAGAGGCAGGTGTTCCCAACAGTCGTCACCAGCATTCCGGAGTGGAGAAGAGAGGAATACAGTCAGACACCCAAAGGAAGGCCCTGGCCATGGAGTACATCTGCAACCAATATCCCCAGGAAGACTGGACCCATGTCTTCACAGATGGCTCCGCCACAGAGGCAACGAAGGATGGTGGAGCTGGAATCTTCCTCCGATACAAAGACGGAGATGAAGAAATTGCAATTCCAACAGGAAAATACTCCACCAACTTCCGAGCTGAGCGAGAAGCCCTCTGTGAGGCAGCCACAACAGTCTTGCAGAACTCCAAAAGAACAACAGGGCAGGTGGTGGTCTTCTCTGACGCTCTCTCCGTGCTCCAAGCCCTCAAGAACTCCCGCTGCAAAGAACAGAACCATATCACTTCAGCCCTTGTTGCCCTGAGTGCCAGAGTGGAGAAAGTGGTGATACAATGGGTACCAGCACACTGTGGCATCAGAGGCAACGAAAAAGCGGACATTCTGGCAAAAGATGGTGCACAGAAGGAGCAGGCCAACAACCTGGTGTCATACGATGAAATTAAGACAATCATCAAGGCACAACAAGGAATAAAATGGCGCCTCCTGCATCCCAAATACAACCCAGAAGACACATACCATTTGCTGGGACGACGGGAACAGGTCAAGATCTACCGCCTGAGGACTGGACATAATCGCCTGCTCCACCACATGCACACAAAATTTGGCATTGGACAGAGTGGAGAGTGCCCTTGTAGTGAGGGACCAATGACAACTGACCACATCCTTCAAGTCTGTACGACGTATGCAGCATCCAGGAGAAAGTACTGGCCAACACCGACAGCAGTGGAAGCCAAGCTGTATGGCACCCTGGAGGAGCTGCGACGGACGGCAGCCTTCATCGAGGACACCGGGCTGCTCATCTAACGGGATGGCGAACGAGGAAGAAGAAGAAGAAGTTCCCATTCTCTGCTTTACGCCTGACCACAAAGGTGATCCTCATTGAAAGGCTTCTGCCCAAAAGGAGAGCTTGACAGAGCATGTCCCTTCCACCCCCCCCCCCCCCCCCCCAATACCCTATCCCCACCTCTCCTTTGCTCATGCATTGATACAACAAGCAACTGTACTGTTGCCAATGAAGAGATAGATATGCCTCCTTTGGGTTTACTCCTGGTAGAGGAGTAGGTTCATCCCAAAAACCTGCAAGCACCTGCAACCACTGTGTGAACCCTGTAAGAGCAACATGAGGAAGCACATGAACACGTGTGTTCACTAACCTCTTACGTGACTTCTTACCTGATTCTCCAATTCCTCTTCCTTCAGTTTCAGGTTCTGAACTCGACTGTCAAGTTCTCCCTTTATGTCTCTCTCCATGTCCACAACCATCTTCTTGTCAGTGCAGCATCCATGACTGGTGCTGCTACACAGAAAGCAGATGACCTCCTTGTGTTCGGGGCAGTACAGCTCAGCCAGTCTGTCAGGATGAGTCTTGCACATCATAGGCTGAGTCTCCACTAAAGCCTGACTGCTCAGACTGTCAAGGTCCTCCAGCAGGTGCGTTTTTGTTGCAGGAATCTTCTTGTGACTCTTCACACAATGTGCGCAGAGTTTCAGGCCACAGGGGATGCAGTACGACTCAGCAGTGGCGTCATTTTCACACAGGCCGCAGATGTGAGGTCCCCTCAAAACTCGGCTGGTCTCTACTACAGCTGCTGTGTGTAAATCTGTCGGCCAAGCGTCCACTTCAACAGTCGGATCTGCCGTGTCTGGCAGATCAGGGGAGAGGATGCAGGCGCGGCAGAGTGGGCAGGTGGCTTGTCTCCCCTCTACGTTCAGCCGGAGCAGCACACACTTCTGGCACACCAGGTGGCCACAGGGCAGGATTTTGGGGCGGACATAATCTTCATGGCACACTGGACACTCACAGACAGATGGAGCTTCTGGAAAAGATACATGAAAAAAACCTGTTCTGATAAGATGCTGGCTCTGGATTGTATTCCTGTCGTTTTCTTTTCCTGTACAATTGGCAATACTCCTCTTCTGCCCTCCTCCCACCATCTTCGAACATTCAAACTGAAGCATCCAGCCATTTATATCATCTTTTCTTCTTCATATTAGGGGGGAAATTCATAAGAACTAAAAACATTCAGCTGCAACCTGCCATCATGTAAAGGGTCAAACCATTATATGATACAATATACAACACTAAAGATGATAAGTTCATGCAGACATAATCATGACTACATGATATAGTAATCCTTTCTGGCATGTCCAGCTTTCATTAGCGGTGAGTCTGTATGGAAACTGGAACTGGTATTTCAACAGTCTTTGATGGTCAGTCCACACAAAATCAGCAGATGTGTGCAAATATTGTGACTGCTTATCAGCCTTACCAAACTAATAAACACAGCTTTAACCAATGACACCCTTTTATACACCGAGGATGGACACACATTGTACAATGTCTCCATACATCTGTTTGCTTCTTGCTTCAGCACTGTTGTCTCTGCAACACTTGGCACTATTGTGGTAGAGAATTATTCCTAGGTCAGCAAAAGTTTTTGGACAGCAGAAAAAATTTTAGAAAGCAAAAACATTTCTGGAATGGTAAAAAAGAAAAAAAGGAATGAACTGAAACTGACAACTGCAGTTGTTGTGTAATGTAAATGTTTGGGGTTTTTTTTTTATTGAAAGGCTGTTCAGAAAGTTCTCTGTCTTGTTTATAACTAAGAAATAGCATTAACAGAGTTTTGGAAATAAAACTATTATTTCTCTTTCATAAAAATTCCAAGTTAAAAAATAAGCGTTACTTGAATAGCATCACCTTAATTTCAATGACTGTCTGCGAGAAAACTCATTTTTTCTTTGTCTACATCAGTTTCCCAGTATACTTAGACCCATACCAATAAATAATACATACTTATTTATCTCCTATTAATATTTTCTAAGTACTGATTCATACTGCTAGTACTATCACAAGCCAGTATGTACAATCATTATATGCAAGTCATTGTAAAGTAATATATGCAAACAAAATGATGTGCAAATCATTCTCAACAAATAAAATCTGAATACACAGTTTATGTACATATAATGTGAGATCATGAGAGTGGGAACAGATTATTTTTCAAAGATTCCCTGTGAACGCATTATAGATTTTGTCGGCTTATACTAGTTATAGCCCAGCCGACCACAAAGGGCCATATCAGGGCAGTCACCGTGTTGAAGACAGCTCTCAAGTTATATCAAACAAAATGAAAAAAATAAAGAAATGACACACATCCAAACAACTCATTCAACACACTTTCCTAAAAGCACACCAGAAATCTCTTTTAAACTTTCTTCCTTAAAATCTTAAGATCAGATGAAAAACGTTGATCTCTTTCAGAAATTCTAAAATCACATCAAGTGGGACATCTCTGAAGAACCCAAAATATGTCGTTAGTAGTAGGTGTTCTGTGCACAAATATCAAAGAAAATGCAAATATTCAACATGAAGCAACAAGACAGACAACAAGTTTAGGTGGCAGTATAAATAAATAATAATAATAATGATTTCTTATATAGCGCTTAATCAAACGAATTTCTCTAAGCGCTTTACAAAGTCATACTACATTACCCTTCTCATATACAATAATACACCTTACACCCAACTACAAATACTATTACTACAATAACTAACAAATCCTAATCCTACCAATGTGACATTCACTTATTCTTCAAATACACTACAAAAACTTAATCCTATAACGTTCAATCATACAACAAATACATATAATAGAGAACATACACATACGCTACATTTGAAAAGGCCCAGACGGCTATGAGTTAGGTTGTACCCCCCCCCCCCCCCTCTCCCCACAGCATTGACTAATTATGAGAAAATGCTGGAAAGTGATGGCTTTAGCTTAAGGTCATGGCAATCTTCAGTGAAAAATTACTTTACTGACAGTGCAGTAGAAATCTTCCTTCCCATAAACTTCCTGTTATAAACTGACCTTTACAGTTGTCACTACTCAACCATACAGCAATACAGATTTTAAAAAATTCCAATTTAAGTTACCATCACCAATGGCAACCTCCTTCATAACAGGAATCTGGGCATTGCTTGCTTCTGACCCGTCAGCCAACTTCCAGTCTGCAAAAGACAGGTGGTCATTCACTCATTGTATTCTTCTTTGAATACTATTTATACATGTATAAATAACTGTACACATTATTTCACATTTCATATAAATGAACATACAACAACAAAAACAAAGCCAAGGCATAGCTGTTATCATCATGGATGGATGACTGGGAACAGCGGTTGATCCAAGGTTGGAAACCTTACCAGAACCTAATTATCAGTGGTGGATTGTTCAGGATCTACATGTCTAATATCCTTTCCTCAAAACACCTATACTCCCCATCCTCCATGTAAAATGTACAATGGGTTCAGACTGGATGACTGTTTGATCTCTTTAACCCTGATTAATACGGTCATGCATTATTCTCATTTTACATAGAACTAAATGTACAATGGGTTCAGACTGGATGACTGTTTGATCTCTTTAACCCTGATTAATACGGTCATGCATTATTCTCATTTTACATACAACTGTTCACTCTATGGCACCACTCTCATCAACATCACTGGAATCGTTTCAAGATACAAATGTCTGCAGTGAACCCCCATGCTGTGCTCTCGCAGCAGCGCCAGTCAAAATTGACCATCCATGTCTGAGTGTGTGTGTGTGTGTGTGTGTGTGTGTGTGTGTGTGTGTGTGTGTGTGTGTGTGTGTGTGTATGTGTGTGTGTGACAAAATCATGTCAGTTTCTTAATCTTTCACAAGTTCAAAAATCACACTGGGTGGAACATCTCTGAATAGGATTTTCATGGAATCTGCTGTGAAAGTGTTATTGCCTCACATCATGCAATTCCCAACACTCTAAAAGAACATGTTTCACTGTGAGTGGCTGATGACATGGAATGCACCAGGAATCTCTCTGCATTCTAAGTAATAAATAAACTACGAGGCTGAGGTGTGTGGTTTTGCAGACCAAAATGACACACACAGGCTTGCTTGGCATTAAAAAGCAGAAAAAAAAAAAGCAAATGCAACATTCTAGACATGTGTTCATTTAAAATTCTCTCCAACAGGCCAGGACAACAGTGGAAAATCTAATTCTTCTTGATCAGACTGATAATTGATGTGCTTCTTGATCAGACTAACATTGTGCTTCTTGATCAGACTGATAACCATTGTGCTTCTTGATCAGACTGATAACTGATGTGCTTCTTCAGTTCAAAACATGCAGCGAGGGGTGAACCTCTGTGCTCATAAAGACTACACAGACTGTCAGTCAAACGGTGGTGGATGAAAACTGTCAAATGTTATATTTAACATAGTGGCATTATGTATGGAAAGCCAGTAAGTCAAGTCATGAACCCAATCAATGATTTACTGCACCAGCTCTAAAACAGCATGCAAGGTTCCCTGGCATCTTATGTTTTGTTTCATCCTCAAGTGTTGATTTTCATTATGAATTACTGGGCAGTACTTCATTTCGAGTAAGAATATTTTCAAAAATTCAATATTGTGTCAGTGCGTGGCTCGTAATCTGTCATCTTTTCCATGATTTGAGGGGGATCAACAATCTTACTCTAATTTTGAGACAGAAAGCAGAAACTATTTTCAAAATGATAATAAAACACAAAAATGAAAATAATACATTTCCAATCAGAGAGTTTCATTTACCTTCAACACTTCATAAAATTTAAATTGTAAAAATATTATTAAAAGAATAAAGAAGTCAAAAGATAGAAGCGTAGTCTCTTACCTGTTCAACGAATTCTGGGATTATTTTTTCGTCACTTGTTTGACTTTCAGCCATGATTGTCTCCTACATTAATGAGATGGTGCTGGTCCCTCTTTCCTGTTGCAGCAGCACACACACACACACACACACACACACACACACACACACAGAGTCACACACACACACACACACACACACACACATCACACACACACACACACCACACACACCACATGACAACATGTTTATGGAAAAAAAACAAATAAGTGAAATGTGAACAGGCTTTGTTGTTGCTGCTGTTTTAGTATGTGATTTATTTCAAACCATCCAACCAGGCACTCACAAGAATTATTTCCATCATATCATTAAAATCAGCTACAAGGACTCTAAAGCAGAAACTATAATGAAAGCAGTCATGCACAAAAAGCTCAGAAGGTGCTACGAAACCACAGCTGCCACTGGCGCACACAGTTGGTGACCTGTCAGGAACAGTTTCTTTCAGAGAGCCGTCACACACAGCGTTACTGACATTCGGTACACTTGCACTTAGTTTCACTTTATTTTACACCTCACTAAGCGGAAATTCACCACGCAGAAAATTAGGTTCAACATAAATATGAACAAAATCGAGCCCCAAAGTTACCAACCTGGGGCAGAGTAACGGCAGCAGAACAAGCACGGAAGCGATTTGGTGACAGGGGAGTTCCCCTCCGTTTCTTGGTTAGCGCAACTTTCATTTCTTCACATCAGTCTCTTTACCGGATTGTAGCAATACCATGTTGCGTGTGTGAGTTTCTAACGTACCAGAAGATCACAGTGCATTTTTATCTCTTTACTAATAAGTTTTTACCTCTTTGGAATTTCCATTTCTACTGCTTCACACACACACACACACACACACACACACACACACAGCCTAAGCTGCAGTCCCCACTACCTGCAGCCACCCCCAGTCTCTCCTTGAACCCTCCCATCAACCCATGTATATAGTTTTAAATCAATTCATCAAGCCAACTAAGCCTGAGACAAAGCAAAGCGACAACGACACATCGCAGAGCCTCTACGCCTAACGGCCCGGCTCTATTTCGGAAGAAGAAGAAGAAGATCAGAGAGAGAGAGAGAGAGAGAGAGAGAGAAAATCACTTTTGTCTTTTTACCAAAATCCTGTAACCTACTTTCGGTTCTCCCCATATTCATTCAATTCGTAAAACTCATAACATTTGGGAAATTATATTCGTGAAATAAATCGTAAACCGACATGATATTCTGTCGTACGATACTTTGACGAAGATTTACTTGGTTTACTTAAAATTCGACAGACGGAACTGACCGGATCGAAAACGACATAGGTTGACTGTGACGACTGGAAACCGGCATCTGGATCTGGATCTGGATACACACGTCGCTGGAACCAACTAACGCGACGGAAGACAGGGAGAGCGCAAAAAAAAAAAAAAAAAAAGTACTTCTACATTTCTCTTTCCTCACTTTTTCTTTTAAGACTAGCTAGGTGTGGAGCTGCCGGATCGCTACTACTTTTCGCTTTGCACATACAGGCAAGCCTGTACATTACCGGCCCTGACCCTACAGAAGGTAGTGCCAAGCCCCCCCTCCTCCCCCCCCCCCCAAAAAAAGGGACCCAACCCCCACCCTTTCCCCACCTACCTAACCTAACTAACTAATGTACAGTATAGGTTTAGTGGAGGGCTGCAGAACTGCCCACCGTTGCTGTGAATGCGGCGACAGTACTGGCCTGGACTGTTGTTTCTTCCAGGTGATTCCACTCCACGATGGTCTTGACAAAAAAAGGAGCATTTGTACTGCTCTGAAGTGCCATCTGGAATCTTGTAGCCCTTGGTGTTATTGACAGCATGGCGAGTTACGATGTTTGTGGTGTCGCAGTCCTTAAATGCTGTGGGGCGGATTTTCCTTCTAGTTCTGTTTGCAGGTGTCAGGAATTTCTCTGGCGGTATTGCCTTGATGAGCCCGTGGCTGATTTTGTAGAGTGGTGAGCCGTTGTTGTTTCCTGCGTTCTTGTTGGGGTGGAAGGTCCAGCTCATGGAGCATCTTGTCGACACAGCCCTCTTCTCTAGACCTGTAGTTTCTTTTTGCGCTGCTTGCCGTTGCACTCGCTCCAGCCGATCAATATCTTTCTTTAGGTACGGGTCCCAAACTATTGCGCCGTACTCCAGCGTTGATCGGACAAGAGCGATGTAGGCCAGTCGGCGACACTCCTGTGGGCAGTTCCCTAGGTTGCGTCTCAGGAATCCAAGCAACAACCCATAAAAATCTAAACCGGTGTAACACCCCAGATTGCCCCCCATCCCATAATGCCCCCCCCGGGGACGTCTTGGGTATACTGATGCGTCCCCCTGGGGAGGCATTCCAGAATGTCCCCCCCCCCCCCCTACCTGTTATGTCCCCCCATGGTTGACAATCACTGTCATCCCAGAATGCCTCTCCCCCCCCCCCCCCAACTTAGTGTAAGTCTCTCTCTCTCTGTCTCTCTCTTTCTCTCCCATCTCTCCCTCCCTCTCTCTCTCTCTCTCTCTCTCTCTCTCTCGGTCTCTGTCTGTCTATCTGTCTGTCTCTCTCCCTCTCTCTCTCTCTTTCTCTCTCTCTCTATTAGAGAGAGAGAGAGAGAGTATGCGTGCGTGTATGTGTCTGAGTATATTCTCTGTAAGTGGGTGCGTGCGCGTCTGTAATAATGCGTGTAAGCGAAAATATGACTAATCATTGATATTGTAGATTCTAAAGTTTCCGCTGTTCATTCACTCTCTCTCTGATAAGACAGTACTTGTAAGAAATAGTTCACTACGACTGTTATCACTATACGTTTTGAGGCCAGATCCTGGTGGACACGGATCAACTTTGTTCATGTAGGCCTATGTATTTGATTATTCTACGCATGCAACCATTAATTATTTGATGCTACAATTTTTGAAGGACAGAAGGCTTGCTATTCCATTTTAGCAGTTCTTTTCCATTTAGATAGTCGGCTTCACTGATTTGATTTTGCATGCCAATTATAATAAAGAAAGGCACTGTTTCCTTCCAATGGCAGCCATTTTGGAAAAGCAAAAATCGGATAAAACATACTGAAATTGGATAAAAAAAATATATATATTTAAAAAAATTTAGATACTATGAATCATTCTGGTTAACTGAATAATTTTCTTGATTGAGACCAAAATTCAGTATAAAATAATCACAATCAGGCATCATTTGTCCTCTATATTTGCAGTTTACAAATCTGGTGGCGGCCATCTTGGATTTTACGCAATAACTCAAAATGCCCAACATTTACGAAGTGGCCTCCAACGGATTTGGATTCAGCACCCCCAAATCATTTTAGATCAACAAAAAACCGTAATATATAAGACAAAACAAGGTACCCCTAAATATCGCCTGGACTAACAAGCAGGTGTGACGTATTTCTGTGTTCTGACACTTGTTGACACGCGTCACGCTTACTATGTTCCGTTGATTAGCATTCATCCAGTTGCTAATTTTTAAAGAAACAATGTCTCCATTTAAAGCAAGTTGACACTTGCCATGAAGAGTCACCTCCGGAAAACTCTCTCTCTCTCTCTCTCTCTCTCTCTCTCTCTCTCTCTCTCTCTCTCTCTCTCTTTGTCGGCCTCGCTTTCTCTGTCTGTCTGTCTGTCTGTCTGTCTCACTCTGTCTGTCTTGCTCTCTCTGACTGTCTTCTCGCTCCCTCTGCCTGTATTTGTCTGTCTGTCTGTCTCGCTCTCTCTGCCTGACTGTCTCGCTTTCTCTGTTTGTCTTGCTCTCTGTCTGTCTGTCTTGTTCTCTCTGTCTGTCTGTCTGTCTCGCTCTGTCTTTCTATCTGTCTGTCTCACTCTCTCTGTCTGTCTGTCTGTCTCGCTTTCTCTGTCTGTCTCGCTGTCTCTGTCTGTCTGTCTGTATCGCTCTCTCAGTCTGTCTCGCTCTCTCTGTCAGTCTGTCTGTCTCAGTCTGTTTTCTGTCTCCTTTTCTGTCTGTCTGTCTCATTCTCTGTCTGTCTGTCCTGCTGTCTGTCTGTCTCGCTGTCTGTCTGTCTCACAGTATCTCTGTCTCCCTGTATGTCTTCCTGTCTGTCTCTCTGTCTATATGTCTATCTGTCTGTCTCGATGTCTGTCTATCTGTCTCCCTTTGTCTGCCAGTCTGTCTCGCTCTCTGTCTGTCTGTCTCACTCACACACACTAACGCATGCACACTATCTCACTCTCACGCTTGGACACACGCACAAACACACACATACACTAGGAAGGGCACACGCTTGCACGCTTGCACGCGCGCACGCCATAAGTTATGTCTATATTGCGGAGAGAGAGAGAGAGAGAGAGAGGGGGGGAGAGAGACAGAGAGAGAAAGAGAGAGAGAGAGAATTGGGATGGGGGGCATTCTGGGATGAAAATATATTTGTCCTCATGGGGGGCATAATAGATATGGGGGAGACATTTTAGATTGCCCCCCAGGGGGACGTGTCAGCATACCCAACATGTCCCCGGGGGACATTCTAGCATACCCAACATGTCCCCCGGGGACATTCTGGTATACTGAAACGTCCCCCGGGGGGCATTCTAGGATAATGAAACGTCCGCCGGGGGCATTCTGGGATACTGAAATGTCCCCCGGGGGGCATTCTGGGATAGGGGGCAATCTGGGGTGTTACACCGGAAAAGAAAAAAAAATGAAGCTGAAACCGAAACTGTCATTATTAGTGTCTACCACAGGCAAGTCCACCCAACATCATCGCCGAGAGCCACCTTTCAGTGATTCCGTGCCCACTGCGCGACGGGCCACTGCGCGTCAGATTCTCTCTCCTCTCTCCTCTCTCTCTCTCTCTCTCTCTCTCTCTCTCTCTCTCATCAGCGCTTATCTATCATCCTCGTAAATAAAGCATTTTGTCTTGTCTTGTCTTGTCTTGTCTTGTCTCTAAAAGTGCAAAACCAATGGACGCAAGCATTCAATCTATTTAATCTGCATCAACTCATCGAATCTCCAACGAGGGTCACCCCATACTCGAAGACACTTATTGAACATGTTTATGTTTCAGATAACACTAACATAGCAGACGCCTGCGTCCCTGTTCTAAACTGTAGTGACCATTACCCAATTTGTGTCACATGGTCCAAAAAAGGAGTAAACATTCCCAAAACGGGACACAAGACAATAACCTACCGTTGCTTTACAAACTTTAACAACCAAGACTTTCTGCATGACTTGCTTAACTCAACCTCTCTTCAGTTTTCGACATAACTAATCCAGATCTTGCTGTTGAATTTTGGATCAAAACATTTACAGAAATATATGATAAGCACGCCCCTCTAAAACGATTAGAGTACAGCATGATCCTAAACCGGCATGGTACACTAAAGAGTTACAGGAGGCAGGTTACCTTAGAGATCTGCTTAAACAACTTGGCTATGAAGAAGAATCTAGAAAACTGAGAAATGCAATAAATTCACAGAAGCGCAGAGAAAAAATGAAACATTATCGAAAACTGTCATCAAACCAGAACCCTAAATTGGTATGGAGAGTTATTAACGAGCTTACAAACAATCAATCTTCAAAATCAACTGTAATTAAAGACATCTCTGTCGAACAGCTAAACACCTACTTTTGCACTATAGCTAATAAAATTGTCACGACAGATTCTTCCAAATCAAACGATCTTCAAAAACTGAAACAATATTGCCAAGATAAAAACATCACGTCTGAACTTTATATTCCACCACGTTTATCACTACTTAACGCACCTAAAACAGTCAAGGAACTGCGGGGTGGATGGCCTAGACGGCAAAATCCTCAAACTATCAGCTCCAGCAATTACAGATACATTAACATACGTCTTCAATTTATGCATAGACAAAAATTATTTTCCTGATAGTTTCAAAAAAGCGAAAGTCATTCCTATCCACTAGGCAGGTAACAACTCAGACCCTGCAAACTACAGACCAATCTCAATCATTTCCTCTGTTTCCAAACCTTTGGAAAAACACATGAACAAACACACATTACATCACCTTAATACATACCACTTGCTTCATCCAAAACAGTCCGGGTTTCGACACAACCATTCATGCCACACAGCCCTAATCAACTTAGTTGATGACTGGCTAAATAGCATTAACAACAACAGATATTGTGGTGTCCTATTTATCGATTTCAAAAAAGCATTTGATGTGATAGACCATAACCTTCTTCTTAGAAAATTGAAATTGTATGGCTTATCCACCAAAACTCTTACGCTTTTTCAATCATATCTCACAAATAGGCAACAATGTGTGAAAATCAATACAACCTTCTCTTCATTTCAAACACTTTCCTATGGCGTCCCACAAGGCTCTATCCTGGGTCCCTTACTGTTCACAATTTACATCAATGATCTATCTACCTCTCCATATCACATCCACATGTGAACTCTTTGCTGATGATACAACAATACACACAAATCATTCGGATGTTACTGTTCTTGCACAAACTTTACAAGAAAGTGCGAATGACCTCGTAAAATGGACTGAACTAAATCATATGTCGCTTCACCCTCAAAAAAGCAAATCCATGCTTATCACAACCAGGCAAAAAAGACAAAATTCACTATTAAGTTTCCTCCTGTACATCTTAAAGATTAACCTGTTGAACAGGTTACATACCTCAAAGTGCTATGAATAACAATTGATAACAACATTAGTTGCCAAGTTCACATAACCTCACTGTGCAAAAAAGTTTCACAGAAAGTTTATCAACTCTCCAAAATCAAACGCTTCCTCGACCTGCATTCACGCGAACTCTTTTTCCAGTCTCATATTCAATCACACATAGACTATGGATCTACTCTATGGGACTCTGCTAGCGCTAACACCCTCAAACCATTGCTAAGCCTACACAAGCGAGCACTCAAATTAGTCCTCCTAAAAAACAGTAGTCTTCTGGACTCTGTCTATGAAAAGATTCAAGTTCTCCCCTTAAGTCTGAGATTAGAATACAACAAAGGGATCATAATGCACAGGATTGTATCTGGGAAGGCAC